>JAANYP010008416.1:0-262381 GCA_020465985.1 Centrapalus pauciflorus
TGCACAAAAGTTCTCAATCGAACCCATATATATATATATATATATATATATATATATATATAATCAGGTTTATCAGCGTACCTATGAGATTCCAGCGTACCCTAATGTGAATGATCATTCACATATATTTTTTTTGAATAGACATGTATAAGACAACATTATAATACTTGTTTTCAAAATGAGCAACATCATAAATCTTATGAATGGTAAAAAAAGATCATGTGAATGGTCATTCACACCATTCACATTGTGTGAAATGACCATTCACATGGATGACCATTCACATAAATATGCATTGAGTATTCACATAATTTTTAAGGACACAGAAAGTGTGAATGTATGTGAAATTCATATATTATGTGTATAACATTAATTTAAACATGGTTATGAGAAAAAAATTTAAAAAAGGTTTTTTAAGGTTGGTACCTTCGGGTGCACTTGATTTCGAGAGGTATTTTTTTGAACCTGACTATATATATATATATATATATATATATATATATATATATATATATATATATATATAGAGGGAGGTTCAATTGAGCACTTTTATGCATCGAGGTACAAAAGTACCTATATCATTCATTAGATCAAAAAATTGTATGGATTAGATTAATGGCAAAATGGTAAATAGTTAGACAATTTTATGCATCTTGTGCATTATAGAAACAAAGGAAGAAGGGTATTTTGGGGAATGTGCATACCTCATTAAATTTAATATTTCAACAAATAATCAAATAATAAATGCTAAATAAATTCAATTGATACATTTTCAAATTTAAAAAAACTTACACAAATTCAAAAAAGATGATGAAGATCGATGCATTTCATCGTTAATCGTGTTTATCTATGCATTGTGTTAAAAAAACGCATTTAACAAAAAAAATACACAAATTCATTTATGCATCGTGTTCAACTTGTTCATCATTCTTTTATATATGCATCGTGTTTGTCGTTCATATTCTTCATTCAGCTATGCATCATGTTCAACTTGTTCATCATTTATCTATGCATCGTCATTGTTCATCATCCATTTATGTATCATCATTTTCCGTTGTTCATCGTTCATCATCCATCTATGCATTGTCGTTGTTCATCATCCATCTATGCATTATTATCATTCATTGTTCATCATCCATCTATGCATCATGTTCTTCATAATTTTCATCGGTTACCTCTCTTGTTCATCTTCATCATCATCGTTAATCTTCGTCTTCAAATCATCATCACTGAGAAAAATCATGAAGAACACGATTAGAGAGAGAGAGAGAGAGAAATGAGGAGGAAAATGAGGAATGTAGTTAATATGAGATTTTAATTCAAAATGTAACTCCTAATTATCATTTAATGATTTTTAGAAATAAATTAATCATCATGCCTTTAGTTTTCCCTAAATGCCCTTTGTGCACCCTTGGTGGATTATCCGATGCACAAAAGTGCCTCGAGGTGCCCCGATGCATAAAAGTTCTCAATTGAACCTCAATATATATATATATATATATATATATATAGATGGGAGAATGTATCATTAATGAATGATGATACAAAACAGTAGGTGTGACAATTGTTTCAAACTTGATTATTAAATGTCATAGCATTATAGCAATCTAAAATCTATATTTGGAAGGCCACGATTAAGATTAACTCGTTAATTTCCATTAGAATGGTCAAGTTGTATCGAAACAGGGCCACGGGATCTACATAGAAGTCAAGATATTATTATTTTAATAAATCAAAATTGAAAATTGATTACTAAATAAAAAACTAAGGGATAATTACTAAAATAGTCACATATTACAATTATTTATCATTTTTTAGCCATTAAAATTTCATTTTACCAAAATAGTCACACTTTACGTTACCACATTTATGTGATAGCCACCATTTACGTGATATGTACTTTTTATTCATATTTTAATGCATTACATTATAAAAGGTGTTTGGTAACGTAAATGTTTGTACTTTACGTGACCACTTTTAATCATTACATATTTATGGGGAATGAGCATATTTTTAAAATTGGTCACGTAAAGTACAAGCATTTACGTTACCAAACACCTTTTGTAACGTAATGCATTAAAATATTAATAAAAAGTACATATCACGTAAATGGTGGCTATCACGTAAACGTGGTAACGTAAAGTGTGGCTATTTTGGTAAAATGAAAATTTAATGGCTAAAAAGTGATAAATTGGTGTGATATGTGGCTATTTTAGCAATTAAAAACTAATGGATTATTTATTTTCAAAGCAATAAAAAAATCAACGTACATTGAAAGACAAATTAACCTATCGGGTAAATGTAGACCAAAAGCTAACCACCAAACAAGAAAAAAAAATGTTGGTTAACTTTAACGTCACGAATCATTTTACGTAATTACATTTACGTACATGAACCAAATGGATATCATGTTAAGCTTCAACATGTTAGACTGCTCTTTGTAGTTGTTACTTTTACTGTTGTTGTTAAGGTTTTTGTAGTTAACCTTAATAACAGTTATAAGAATAATTGTTCTTTTTAAAGGTTTGTTATTGTATAAATTATAAATTCAAATGCAAAAGGTTGAAGTGTTAAAAGAATATTAGCACAAAGTTATACATTTTAGTTCTTTCTAGGGGTGTTCATTCGGATAATCCGAAAATATGATACATGAATGGTAATACTATCTGAATCCGTATCCGATTTTTGGATACTCCGAAATTAGGTTTATCTGAAAATCGGATATCGAATTATCCGAAAATTAAAAATTTTTCATTAAACTCTAAAATTATAAAATGAATTCAAATATACAAAATACAAATATATACACCTATTAACATATAAAAAAGACTAAATTACATAAATGGTCCCTATGATTTATATGAAATTACGGTTTTAGTCCCTGAAATAATTTTATTACACCAGCAGTCCCTAAAACCGAAAAGTTGTAACATTTTGGTTCCTGAAACTAACGACCGTTAACTTGAGCCGTTAGTTTCAGGGGCATTTTTATCTTTTTGACTTTCAAGGACCATTTAAGTAATTTTCATACTTTTCATATATATATTTATCATTTATTTCTTTTTATAATTTAATTAGATAAATACTACATTTTATTTTTTTATTCATTTTGTTTTAATCATTAATTTTCATATGTATGTTTATTGTTATTATTAATGTTATTTTTGTTTTATACATTACTATAATTATTTATTTAAGATTATCATATGATATACCTGGTTCGTTTTTTTAAATTATTTATTGAGAATCCAAATATTTCTCTATTGTTTTTTTCATTTAATAAAAATAAAAACAAAAACTAGTTGTAGTTTTTTTCGTCGGAAAATCTAAAATCGAAATGATTTATTTCTTTTCTCCATTCAAAAAAATTCAAAATAACAAAACGTGCTGAAGTTTGGAAAAAGAATATAATCAAAATGTTTCGTAATTTCTTCATTGCAAATACTTAATAAAAATTTTTAATTCTAACTGGTCTGAAAAAAATCAAGAATTGAAATGGTTCATCGCTTTTTAATCATATAAATTAAATTACAAATGGTTTGTTGTTTTTATTGAAAAAATTGAAACTGTATTGATTTTTTATCTACGTTTAATCAAAAAACGATGAATCATTATAATGAACCATTTCGATTTTAATTTTTTGATTAAAAAACGATGAACCATTATGATTTTTTGATTTTTTTAAGCAACGATAACCATCTTGATTTTAATGACGAGCCATTTTGATTTTAATTTTTTTTGATCAAAAAACGGTAAAACGTTATGATTTTTGATTTTTTTTCAAACAAAATAGCGATTCTGATTTTTAATTAAACGTAGATAAAAAAAATCAAAATAATTTCAATTTTTTCAATAAAACCAACAAACCATTAGAAATTTAATTATTTGACTAAAAAGCAATTAACCATTTCAACTCTTAATTTTTTTCAAACCATTTAGAATTAAAAAATTTTATTAAGTATATTTGCAATGAAGAAACTACGAAGCATTTTGATTATATTATTTTCCATACGAAAAAAGCTTCAACACGTTATTTTGAATTTTTTTGAATGGAGAAAAAAATAAATTATTTCAATTTTAGATTTTTCGAACGAAAAAAACTACAACTATTTATTATTTTTATTTTTCTTAAATGAAAAAAATAATAGAGAAATATTTGGATTCTCAATAAATAATTAAAAAAATTAACCAGATATATCATATAATAATCTTAAATAAATAATTATAGTAATGTATAAAAAAACATTAATAATAACAATAAACATACAAATAAAAATTAATGATTAAAACAAAAGGAATAAAAAATAAAATGTTATATTTGGATAATTAAATTATAAAAAAGAAAGAAATGATAAATATATATATTAAGTATGAAAATTTCATAAATGGTCCTTGGAAGTTTGAAAATTGCATAAATGGTCCTTGAAAGTCAAAAAGACAAAAATGCCATTGAAACTAACGGCTCAAGTTAACGGCCGTTAGTTCCAGGGACCAAAATGTTACAACTTTACGATTTTAGGGACTTCTGGTGTAATAAAATTGTTTCAGGAACTAAAACCGTAATCTCATATAAACCACAGGGACCATTTATGTAATCACAAACGAAAGTATACACATATTACTTTTTAGACTTTAAAAACAAAAAAAAAACACACCTAAAAAAAGATTAAAATGTATTTAAACGAGTTATAAATAAGTTAAAACTACATTTAAAGTTAAAGAATATAATTATTTTTAGTCAAATAATGCTTGGCAAAAATGTTTAGAAAAATAGAAATTTAAAAAAAAAAAATCGGATTTCGGATAATCCGAAAATCCAAAAGTATGCAAAATCCGTATCCGAAATTTCGGATTAAGATAATTTCGGGGTCGAATTTTTGGATTTTCATACCAGACTTTCAGATTCAGATATTTTTGAACTACAAGCCTTCTCTTCTGTGTATGAAGCTGAGCGACATAATAATATGCTTCAGTTGAGATTTCACTAACACTGCAACTTATTGCATTAATTTTTTTAAAGATATCATTTAAAATGTAAAGAATGATCGAAAAACAATGTAATTAAGGTTAATAGCAACTATACATGTTTTTTCGGGTGCACTTTGTTTTATAGTTGTTTTTTATATTAACTTTCTCAGAAAGCCTAATTATTCATTTTCATTGGTAATGGGCTCTGAAAAAATATAGATATTGGACCATCTTCAGGGATTAATGAGGACCCAAATCAGTAAAAAGGAGAACATTTTTAATTCAAAGAAAATAAATTAAAAACAGTTCAGTGATATTTTTGTATTTTTGTTTGAGGATGTTTTCGGAATTTGTTTTTTCGGGTGCACTTTGTTCTATAGTTGGGTATTTTGTTTTCCTTTTGATTCATCGAAATCTCTATATTTTCGATAGTTTATTCGGTGATATTTCTTTGTAAAGAAAGAGACGTCACAATCCTTCCCATGGACATAGTGACTTAGCTGTACATATCGATTTTAAGCATTACTAGTTTACTACTTAAAAGTTCTCCAATAGATTATTCATATATATATGGAATGTAGCAAAATATTCTATCCCCTAATTAAATTTATCATAATTTTCGCGAATCAAACAAATGTCGATCATTTCAACAGCAGAGTTATGATGTATACATCTTAAAGTCCCAAGTTTAATAGAGTTGTATATTAAAATGGAGTCTTGGAGTCCTATATTAAATATACATATTTATTACGATAAAATCTTCAACTTCATGTGAAAATGTTACATATACATGTTCAAAAGTGCATTACAATTGACTAAATCATATCATTTGAAGTTCATTACGATAACATATTCTATTTCATACAAAAATACAATATACACATGTTCAAATATGCATTACTATTTTTACATCATTTGAATGATGTGAACTGGTTAATAATCGTAATACACTTTTGAGTTTTGAATATATGTATATTGCAATTTACATGAAATAGAAACTTTTATTGTGATGAACATATACATTTAACATAGGAAGTTCAGGACTTTAGTTTAACATGAGATTCCATGAAATTCAACCCAAATCTTAAATATAAAAAGTTAAATCCAATTATTAAGAAATTGGTAAAATAAGTAAACCAAAGTACCAACAATCAGGACCAACATAAAGTCTTACAATTATTGAGAAGCAAAGCAAATTCAACAAAAGTCTGCATCTTGACATCAGAGAACAAATGAATCCCAAAACTCCGGAACCATAAATCCCAACCAGTGATTCACTGTCATTTGAACAAACAAAAACCTTTTTAATCAGATTCATTCAATTGAGCTATAAAATGTGTTTTGAAATACGGATCGGAATCATAATGCTTTCATTTGTAAAACAGGAGCATTTTGGCAACCATTATAAATTTTATGAATTCTAATCACCCCGGCCAGTTAATGAACTCGATCCAAATCTAGTCATAAAACTAGAGTTGATCGATGTTCACATTTCGGTGTCAATAATGGCATGAAAGCTTCTATGTTTTATGGCAACAAAATATCGTTGGTGATAATTTGGCAGCAACTTATGTTGGCCTCCTAGTGGGAACTAGTTACTAGTCCAGGGGCAAATATGAAATATATGTGGCCGGGTAGCCCAGATGGCGAATCGTACATGTGTAATTAGTGAAAAAAATCTGAGTTTTTATTCATGTTATCGGTTTTGTGTTAAAGTCGTTGAGTCATGCCAACAAATTAAAGCCTCTAAGTGCTTCAAAAAAATGAAAAATCAAGAGCAGAATTCAGTCATTATTTTGTGCTACCCACAAATAAGATTTTTTGGATTTGCCATCTGGTGCTAGTTTGAATATCCGCATGGTACCGCAAGATCATCGTTTGTGAACATCCAGCAACAATCATTTTAGGGTGCGGCATTTGACAGCCAAATTAATATAGAAGACATCGATCAACCTTTGTAGAACAGACATTTCATGCATCAAACACTAAAATTTGAAGGAATTGAAATTATATTATATATTATGTTTATGGATTGATGTATAAAATGGTGAGGTTGACAAAAGATATGAATTATGCAATATTAGGAATCTTAATTCCATTACAAATAGTTAGGAATTATTAATCCATTAACCCATAGATTCTGATAGAATGTAAACAAGATATCATTCGTTATTTTTGTAATCCAAGAGTTCAAACATACTATAAATAAGTTCCGATTTCTTCATATTCCATTCCGTAAGCCAAATGGGGCTTAGATATGCTTCTAGGCTAATTAATTAGTTTTCTATTAAATTTTAGTGCAAATCAAAAGTTAATCGTACAAAAATATACTTAAAAAAACATAGTGCATGCTTTTACGACGACTCTTTTTCTTCATATTCAAGTGTTTGTTGAAAATCGTTCATTCTTGCAAGTTATAGTGAAATTTTGGCGTCTCTCACAAAATTAACGTTTTATTCTTGTAATTGGTAGGAAAAAAGAAAAGAAAAGAGGGAGGAAAGAAAAGAAGATTGTATTAGACATCCATTAGGAAACCTGTCTCGGATACCATGAGAATAATCGTTTTCATCTAAATTTTCTACCACACTTTGTATGAGTTTTATTTGTAGAAAAAGAATTTTACATAAAAAAGGAAACAAAATAAAAAGCAATAATATAAAGGATCTACTTACAAGGTTTCCTAATATATGCATGTATAATAAAAGGGAGTTTTTTTTTTTTTTTTGCAATAACATAGATTTTTAAAATTTATTTCTCAAATCATTGTACTATGTAAATTATTTATCAAATAATAGTATTTTCCAAAAGAAACTTCATTTTTCTCTCTTCGTCATTATTTTTTTTTCAACTTTCATATTTCAAAAGAGCAAAATATAAAAATGATCCTTATACTTCTTTATATAAAATCTTGGTTTTCGTTTCTAAAGTAATTTATACATTAATGGTACTATTAATTATGGAGGAAGAAAAAAAAAAAGAAGAAACAAAAAAGAAGAAATTAAAAGATTAGTTGTTGAAGATGGGAGAAGGGAAAGTAAACCCTTGTTCCTTTGTAATTTTTAGAGGCAACTGATTTCTACCCTTTTCTTCCTTTTGCTTCATACTACATATAAGAGCAAGATTTTGGAGAAAATGGTAAAAAAAAAAAAAAATACAATCTTATTTTGTTTCATGATCCCTCTTCCTCTATTTTCCCCTTTCTTTTGTTTAATAAATAGATTCAAGAACATAGTGTAATAGTATGTTGGTTTGTAATGAAATACTAATTACAGAATTCAATAAAACACAACCCAAAATTGGTTTCTACTTCCTATTAGCAGCCATCTTTTATTGCTTTGGTAACTAAATTATGTTGTTGTTCCCTTGCTAACATTTTAATAGAGAATCAGTCGTTAAAAAGTAATTAAAGAAAATCAGACATTTCAAAAACACACTATTAACAACCATCCTTGGTCATCGATAGTGTTTAGAGTTTGGATGTTGGAGCACCAATGTGTCCTAATACGGCGATGATTTTGATACTTGCATGTAAAACAAGTTGGAAATGAAAACGAAAAAAATAGAATAAGATTTGTATGACATACCAAGAATAAGAAAAGGAAGTTCTTGGGCGAGTTGGGCAGCACTTTGATTTCCGGCATTTGAACATTTAACCATCAACCCATTATCATGCTGAAAAGAGTTACTAAGATAGTATCGTCGCACATGCCTAAAGTTTACAACTTTTAGCACTTGTTCATCACTAGAAAACTGATGGAATGTCTTGCACCTGTAATATTATCAAAACAATTAAGATCAATAATTTTGGTTATATGAATTATAAATTCATTCATGGAAATTTGTTTTTATATACGTTGTGAATCAACAGTAGTGTGTGATAATACAAATACAAAATGAAGTTAAAATCGAAAGTGTGAAACACTATGTTAGAATGTGATGAGTACGTATTTAAAACACGACACATGATCATCGATCTGTGTATTACTTTAGCTACACGTACACTCATCTAATAAGGTCCCCATCATCAAATCTTCAAAGTTTTATTTCACTTAATGGAATAATTAAGAAGTCATTTTAAGGTAAAATGACCTCTTAATGATTCTATTAAGAGGTAAACAAACAATACCTTAATTTGTATACAATTAGCAAAACTATCCTCTACATTTCCAACTCTCACCTCATTCGTTGCTTAATATCCATCTTGAATCATAAGCCAACAAGAGTTTGAACATCACCCTAGTTTGTACGTGTATACAAGCAAATTAAACTCTTTCAACTCTAGCATCAACTGTACGTTGCTTGTCGCAAGAGAACATCACCCTAGCTTGAATCGCAAGAGAACAAGACTTAATTTGAACATCACAAGTTCGACTCCCAACTTGTTTTAACTTTTTGGAGTTACTTGTCTTTCAAAAATAGAACTGTGTTGTAGTAGTTTTAACATTTACTCATTTAAAGTTCATTTAGGAAGCTAGCTAGGTTGATCTTTTTTCTGATCTTCTTGCATATCCTCCTAAAATTTTTTGACTTGTCATCCATTATACATTAATTTGAACACATTGAATTCTAATCAAGTGATTCTAATTTTCTCATCATCTATAGTAATCCTACTTCACTTCAATATATACGTGGCAAACTTCAATTGAATAGATTTCAATTCTTCTAGATAACATTACAACTTACTTTCCCATAAAAAGGTCACACATTTATTCTATCAGATACTCAATCGATCGAAAGTAATGAAAAAGACAGATATTCATGTGAAAAGTACGTGTGAAACAACAAGGACAAAAAAAAAATCAAAAGAATCAAGCCATGTATTCTTAATTAAAAGATCTAATGAAAATATGAATCCAATTTTGATGTCAAATAGTCCTTGTTTTATATCTATCGCTACGGCCATGTGATGTATATATCCGAGACTTTTCGTTACAGAAAATTCACTAAAAAAAATTAATCGTCTGCAATAAATGAAAATATGCAAAAAAAAAATCATCTTTTTCAAACTTTTAAGTGTGTAAAAAAATTCAAATTTATTAATATTAATAAATCGTAAAAGTTTGTAATTATAAAATAATATAAATGTATAAGCATAAAAAAACCTCAACGGATTTATTTGTGTATAAGTTGTAATATAAATACTTTAAAAAAAAAAGACCACATGTAATTGCGTGAACTTGTGAAGATTGAACCCATGTGGTATTAAGACAATTTGTTCATATTTTTAAATGTGAAATTTTAACCAATTCGTTAAATGTTAAGTTTCTAAATGTGAAAATGATCATCACAACACATTTGTTAATTTGCACATGCTCAGATTTCTACACACTTTTAAGTATATATATATATATATTATTGTAAAATAAAAGCGGACTATCGACCTTTTTTTGTAATGAATGCTTGTTAAATGAAACACTTTCACCGTGAACATAAGGTGAATGTCAATGGAGATGGGATCGGAGAAGACCACAATAAGAGAAGGAAGGGAAAAGGTTGATCTCGAGGAGCTGCTTACTATTTGCAAGTATCATCGGAACTACTTTCTCACACTCTAAAGATTCCTGGACCTGGTCGATACGCAAGTGAGGTAAATTCTTTGAGAAAGGTTTAAATACATCATTCTTTTGTCTGATGATATGAAGACAATGTGGAACTGCTTCTTAATCCCTATAAAGGTTAATGTTCTAATTTGGAGGGTGTGGTTGAATAGGTTACCTACTAGATCACTATCCGATAGAGGGATAGATCTTCGTATCATTAAATGCGCTATATGTGATTTGCATGTCGAGTTTTTAATTGGTGTCAATTGGTGTATCCTGCAGACTTTATCATCTAATATTTACTTTCGGTTATTGAATCGGTCCAGACTAATTCTTCTCAAAAGTCCTGTCTAGAAGTGGTGATTTTTATCAGCTTCTGGTTGATATAGAGGTTGCATGTGCACGATAAATGCTTTCAGGACTTTACTAAGGTCACATGGAACTTAACGCAAAAAGTACATGCTTTCCTTTTCCACTAAACTCACAATACTCGATAGATCAAGAAAGTTATTTATCAAGTGGAAGATGTGATTTGAGAACCGTATGGTAGTCTGTTCGATTAATGGGTTGTTTGTTTACTTCTAAATAAAACCATTAAGAAGTCACTCAAATGTAAAATGACCTCTTAATGATTCCATTAAAAGGTAAACAAACAAGGTCTAAAGAAGTTACAAATATGTGATCATCTTTGTTTGCAGCTTTTCAGTGCTACAGTTTCTAATTTTATTTGGGTTTAATTATACGATTGTCATGTCTAAACACTAATTAAGATAGAACTCTTTACATATTATATCAAGTTTAGCTGATTTAAAGTAGAATCCGGTCACTTTAATGAAACCGTTTTAGATATATGTATATATGTATGTATGCATATATATCACCTCCCGCACGAAGAGAGCATGAACCACTTTGAATGAAGACAACCATGCTCCTAAGAAGCTTCCATAAAATCTACCAGTGGTATATATCATATATGATATTCATATATACACTACAAAGGCCGAATTGATTGACCATTTTGTGCTAGCTCATATATATGCTATATATAGTTGTTTCATTTATGACTGCAAGAAATCCCTTTATAGGAACTGTTTTGAGATTAAATCTCACCCTTTTTAACATCAAAAATTTGAATTTATCTAGAAGTCTAAAACCGAAGGAAGGTAAGGAAAATACAATCAATGCACTTAAGGTAACATCAAAAAGGAAAAAAAACATGCAATACCTAACAACCCTAAACCGTTGTTCCCCCACCCCACCTCCCCTCCCGACTTTTTCGAGGCTAGGCTTCGGTCCGTATCTGGCCAACTCCTCGAACTGCTAGGTGCGACATATTCATGGACTGGCAAAGCGAACTCTCAATTTGATCGAAAACCGATTTTTGATTGAAGAGAGGGAGATATTAAAAAAAGGCCCCCTAAACTGCTGTTGCAAGAAAACCCCTAAGCTAGTGTCTAATAAAAGAGCTAGCATCTTAAAGTGGAAAAAAAAAAAATTAAGCTAAAATTTAAGCTAGGAAAGACACAATACCTAACAAAGAACCCCTAAACCGGAAAAATGACCTTGGGCCAAAACTAGAGGTGACAATTTTGACCCAACGAGCCGAACAATTAATTTGACCCATTGTAAAAAACTAAGATAGACAATAATTTTTTTTTTAAAATGAAAAATCATAAAACTGTGTATTAATAAAATTGTTTTTTGAAAAAAATTTCAAAATTATGTAAAATTTATGACTTTTGGTCGTCAACCTGCTTGACCTGTTTACTTGAACGGGCTGAAATTGCCACTCTAGCCAAAACAAACACACCATCTAATTAAGGGTTTATTATGAAAAAAACCAACATGTTTTCACGTTTTTTGCGTTTTCGTCCCTCCATGTTATTTTTTTCCATAAAAAACTTCAAGTTATTCTTTTCTTATTGGTTTAGTGAAATTTTGGACATTAGACCCCGGTTATAATTTGTGAACCGGGTTTTAAAAACTTGAAAAACCGGGTTCTAATGTCCAAACTTCACTAAACCAATAAGAAAAGAATAACTTGAGGTTTTTTATGGAAAAAAATAACATGGAGGGACGAAAACGTAAAAACCGTGAAAACATGTTGGTTTTTTTCATAATAAACCCTCTAATTAATGATGAATCTTCACTTAAAAATCTACTACTTTAGTAACTTTACTTATTTGCCATAACAGTCACACGAAAGAAGTGACACATCCTGCCTATCATTATTCATTGGATGCTTGACACTTTAACAATAACAAATAAGTAAGTAAATGAATAATTGGACAATTGGTTCAAACAAACAGGGGAAGATCCATCGGTCAAGCCCCCTATAATTTTTTTATTTTGATATTATATATGTTGTTCAAATTTTGATCTCCATATCTTTGTTATCTTTTACAAAATTTTGATCTCCATATCTTTTACAAAATTTACATATAAAAAAATTCTCTCTTAAAAAATCTAATAAAAAACACACATATAAAATTTTTTGGTTTGTAACGATTAATGACATTTTAAGTTTTACTTATTTGTTTATTATTTAATTAAGATGGACTAACCCGAATTTTTGATATCTGAAATTAAAATTAAAGGACCACAAACACTCGTATTATCATAGCAATGTTAAAATCCGACCCCTATAAAAAAAATTTCAGGATCCATTACTGCATGCAAAGCTGGAAAAAGTAATTTTGCTTAGCTACAATATTCTTCTTTTAAAGATGACTAGAATCGTCGCACTTTGAAGAAAAAAATCATGTGAAAATCACGTAATTTCATTTTCCTGATTGTTGGTTTAGTTTTCTCAATTTGTAACATCAAAGGCAATGGATTTGCATATAATAAATATGTTTTGATAGCCAAACACCGATTTGTATCATAGAGTTTTGTGTATGATGCCATTTTAATACTTAATTTTGGCTCATTAGTGGAAAATAATTAATTAAATAAGATAGAAAAGTATCATTCATACGCTGAAATGGCTCTTGCAAAATTCAGAGCTCCTCCTTCCGATGTTGCAACAGTTTTCATGATTTGTTGAAGTACATCCAAGGGCAAATCTGTAATTCTCTTCTGATCCTCATCCATCACTACATCAATTTCAAGTTTTTAGACCGTAGTTAGTTGATTATTTTGTCACTTAAGGGTAAAAATTAAATAAGACTAATACAGATCAATGTCTTATATATGGTTAATATGATATCAATTTTTTTTTTTTTTTTGACATTTAGTACTTAGCGATATATAATTTAATTGTTCTTATTAATAAAAAAAGTATTAATTGTTCTGAACACATTCAGCAATAATTAATCAATTTATCAAAATATAATAAATCAAAAATTATATTAGTTCATATGTTTTGAATAAAAAGTTACGCTTTTTCTTATCTTACAGTTTGAATACATTTATCAAACATGCATTCATCAATTAAATACTTGTTTTCCTTAAAACTCAATTTAACAATTCATACCAAAGGAAAACAAACATGATCAAATACAATTTTGCTTTGCTTCACTATTCAAACAAATTATACATTTTTTAAGAATTGTGCATTTAAAAACAAAGTAAAAAAATGATCACCTTGCAAAATTCATACCTGTTTTTGTTGATGTTTATACCTTTGTAATATTGTTCCTGTGTGTGTGTATATATATATAATATAATATATAGTAACATAATATATATGTATGATATTATATTATATATATATATATATATCATATAATATAATATATAATATATGCATATTATAATAATATGTATAGTATTATATTTTCTACATATTACATGCATAATATATTATAATATACGTATATAACAAATAGGGAATTTCATATATATACCCCTACAAATTTCATAATATCATATATACCTAACTTAAAGTTTTAATATCGTATATATCCCTCCTAAACGTCATAATATCATATATACCCAATTTAAATTATTAATATCACGTATATCCCTCTTAAACATCATTAATATCATATATACCCAAATTCATTAATTTAATTATTTTTAGAACATTTAGAACTCATATTTAATATTGATCATTTATGACCATTATACTATTACTTATTTCTTCTTTCAACTAAACCTTCAAAATATCATATTTATCCAACTTAAATAAAATATCATATCACTTTAAATGATTTTATATAATTTATTTTTGAAAACATTACTAGGTAAATTCTTCATAGTATAACAAATGTATATATATTACTAAAACAAAATGATTTGTGTCATATGGTGCTCTCTCCTTACACCAAAAAAAAAAAAAATTTCTCACCTCATTGTCCTTAAATAACTCCACTACTTATATAATTTAATTAATGTTTTAAATGCATAAAAAGAATACAATTAAGTATGTATTTATTGTATTTAACTTCTATAACTATGCTTAAAAAATATTAGTAACTTAAATGTTTTTCTAAAAATATATTGGAATGAATTTTTTTAATATCTTAGTTAAATATATTTATTATATAATAGAGAATGTTTATATTATCAGAGAAAACTTTTTATTTACTATAAATTATTGTTATTTAGATTTATTAGTTACACAAACTAATTTAATTGTGTAAATAAATTTAAATAGATACATTAACTATCAATAAATGTGATACTTATAATACTACAATTGAAAAATAAAAAAAAAATCTATTTATTCAAAATATGTTTTCTTTTTAATTGTACATTATCAATATATATTAAATTAAATACTATGTGTTTCAATATGATACTAAATACTTTTAAATTTCTAAATATTTTTTTTATAAAAACTAACATTAATAGAGAATGTTTATCTTGATTAACCAATCAACTAATTATATTTTATTATTTGGCTTTATTGATTATATAAAGTTATTGATTGACATAAATGTTTAAAAATATTTATGCATTAAATATCTATAATAATTTTAATATTACAATTAATAAATAAAAATATTGTTTGCATTAAAAAGATGCATAATATATTTTGATTTTTAATTTATTAAGTATTTTATGTTTCAAACGTATTTATTATGAATATTTATTTGTTATAATTACAATATTAATAATTTTAATTTTTTATTAAATAATATTTGATAAATACAAATATTTGACAAACAAAATTTTTTTTCTTCTAATATTCGTAAAAAAAATTATACTTTTTAGATATGTTTTCTTTTCTGAATTTTTACTTAGTTAATTATTTGTATTAAATTTTAAACTAAACATTATTATTTTTAAAATAACATTAAATGTTTTTAAATTTTAAATTCTATTTTATTCTTAACATCTAACATTAATATTGATATCAATTTAAAATTATGTTATCAATTACAATCCATTTAAAACTCTATTTTTTTTATCAAATTAGAATATAAGTAAAAAAAATAGTTTAACCTCTTTATTACTATATATACATCTATAATATAAGATTCAAAGATTGCTATAATATATATATATATATATATATATATATATATATATATATATATATATATATATTATGGTTATTTAATAATATTCTTATATATGATAAATACCATTTTTCATATCATAATTATAAATAAAAATAAAATTTGAATTTAAAAAAATGCATTTTTCAATATGAATTATTTATTATAAAATTATTATTTCTGACAATTTTTTATCAATATTTATTTGATCTAATCAGAAGATAATGAATTTAATAATAGTTTTCATCAAAAGTTGTATTAAAATATAAAATTCTATAATTTTAAAAAATGATTGTTCATTCTACTGGAAAATGTTATTGAATATCAAGTATAATTACATTTTTAAGATATTATATTATTATTTTCTAAAAATTTAAACAAACCGTTGTAGTTTCATACAATTATAATTCTAAAATAGTTTTTAAATAATTTATTTTCATTTAAAGTCAATTTAAATTACATATATTAAACATTTATCTTTTAAAAAATATTTCTAAAGAAATATACTATATGGATTTACTTATGATTGTTATTAAGTCCCTCAATCAATTTTTTGTCTGATAAATCTATTGAACAAATAAAAATCACGAATTTGGTGTTTTGTTCAAGAAAAGTTACTGGTGACCTGTTGAGCGGGTTGCAAATTGGTGACGTGGATTTTATAAATCTATGATTTTTTTCGATTAAGTCCCCGAACTAAATTATTTTGTCTTATAAATCCCTTAACTAAATTATTTTGTCTTATAAATCCCTCAACTATTTTTTATGCATCGAGGCACAAAAGAACCTCCACTGTCCCTTGGATGAAAAGAATATGTGGGTTAGATCAAATGACAAAAGGGTAATTAAGTAGAAAGTTTTATGCATCAAACGCACATAATGAAATTCGCGGAGGGGTAAAACAGGAATTATGTAATCCTTATTTAATTATTACACTTCCAAAATTAACAAAAATAATACAAATTCAAAATACATCAAAATACATGCATATTGTTTCATTTCTTCCAAAAATGAATCATGCATATCGTTCATCTCTTCCAAAATCAAAGTACATCAAAATACAAACATGAATCGTTCATCTCTTCATGCATATCGTTCATCATCAAAATACATGCATATCGTTCATCTCTTCCAAAATCAAATACATGCATATCTTTCATCTCTTCCAAAATTATCAAAATACATCCTTTTATCTTTGAAGGTGTTCATCATTCAAAAATACATTCTTTTATCGCGTTTTTTATTGAAGGTGTTCATCATTCAAAAATTTATCAATGCATTCAAAAAATGAGCTGATTATTGGCCGTAGAGAGAGATGGTCGGTGCAGCGGTGGTGCGATGGTGATGCAGCGGCCGAGAGAGCGGTGGTACGATGGTGGTGCAGCGGCCGAGAGAGCAAGACGGTGGCCAGATTTTTAGAATGAGAGGGGGGTGGGGCGGTCACATGGGGAAGGAGAGGGAGAGAGGTTGATCATGGAGAGAGAGAGAGGTGAGGAGAGAAAGAGGGAGAAATTTTTGGTAAGTTGTTTAATGTATTGATTTGTTTCCTAATCTAATTAAACCTAATTTTCTATAATTAATTAATTTTCTTATAAATTTATTCCACAAATACCCTTAATGCACCATTGGTAGAAAGTCCGATGCACAAAAGTTCTCAATCGAACCCATATATATATATATATATATATATATATATATATATAATCAGGTTTATCAGCGTACCTATGAGATTCCAGCGTACCCTAATGTGAATGATCATTCACATATATTTTTTTTGAATAGACATGTATAAGACAACATTATAATACTTGTTTTCAAAATGAGCAACATCATAAATCTTATGAATGGTAAAAAAAGATCATGTGAATGGTCATTCACACCATTCACATTGTGTGAAATGACCATTCACATGGATGACCATTCACATAAATATGCATTGAGTATTCACATAATTTTTAAGGACACAGAAAGTGTGAATGTATGTGAAATTCATATATTATGTGTATAACATTAATTTAAACATGGTTATGAGAAAAAAATTTAAAAAAGGTTTTTTAAGGTTGGTACCTTCGGGTGCACTTGATTTCGAGAGGTATTTTTTTGAACCTGACTATATATATATATATATATATATATATATATATATATATATATATATATATATATAGAGGGAGGTTCAATTGAGCACTTTTATGCATCGAGGTACAAAAGTACCTATATCATTCATTAGATCAAAAAATTGTATGGATTAGATTAATGGCAAAATGGTAAATAGTTAGACAATTTTATGCATCTTGTGCATTATAGAAACAAAGGAAGAAGGGTATTTTGGGGAATGTGCATACCTCATTAAATTTAATATTTCAACAAATAATCAAATAATAAATGCTAAATAAATTCAATTGATACATTTTCAAATTTAAAAAAACTTACACAAATTCAAAAAAGATGATGAAGATCGATGCATTTCATCGTTAATCGTGTTTATCTATGCATTGTGTTAAAAAAACGCATTTAACAAAAAAAATACACAAATTCATTTATGCATCGTGTTCAACTTGTTCATCATTCTTTTATATATGCATCGTGTTTGTCGTTCATATTCTTCATTCAGCTATGCATCATGTTCAACTTGTTCATCATTTATCTATGCATCGTCATTGTTCATCATCCATTTATGTATCATCATTTTCCGTTGTTCATCGTTCATCATCCATCTATGCATTGTCGTTGTTCATCATCCATCTATGCATTATTATCATTCATTGTTCATCATCCATCTATGCATCATGTTCTTCATAATTTTCATCGGTTACCTCTCTTGTTCATCTTCATCATCATCGTTAATCTTCGTCTTCAAATCATCATCACTGAGAAAAATCATGAAGAACACGATTAGAGAGAGAGAGAGAGAGAAATGAGGAGGAAAATGAGGAATGTAGTTAATATGAGATTTTAATTCAAAATGTAACTCCTAATTATCATTTAATGATTTTTAGAAATAAATTAATCATCATGCCTTTAGTTTTCCCTAAATGCCCTTTGTGCACCCTTGGTGGATTATCCGATGCACAAAAGTGCCTCGAGGTGCCCCGATGCATAAAAGTTCTCAATTGAACCTCAATATATATATATATATATATATATATATAGATGGGAGAATGTATCATTAATGAATGATGATACAAAACAGTAGGTGTGACAATTGTTTCAAACTTGATTATTAAATGTCATAGCATTATAGCAATCTAAAATCTATATTTGGAAGGCCACGATTAAGATTAACTCGTTAATTTCCATTAGAATGGTCAAGTTGTATCGAAACAGGGCCACGGGATCTACATAGAAGTCAAGATATTATTATTTTAATAAATCAAAATTGAAAATTGATTACTAAATAAAAAACTAAGGGATAATTACTAAAATAGTCACATATTACAATTATTTATCATTTTTTAGCCATTAAAATTTCATTTTACCAAAATAGTCACACTTTACGTTACCACATTTATGTGATAGCCACCATTTACGTGATATGTACTTTTTATTCATATTTTAATGCATTACATTATAAAAGGTGTTTGGTAACGTAAATGTTTGTACTTTACGTGACCACTTTTAATCATTACATATTTATGGGGAATGAGCATATTTTTAAAATTGGTCACGTAAAGTACAAGCATTTACGTTACCAAACACCTTTTGTAACGTAATGCATTAAAATATTAATAAAAAGTACATATCACGTAAATGGTGGCTATCACGTAAACGTGGTAACGTAAAGTGTGGCTATTTTGGTAAAATGAAAATTTAATGGCTAAAAAGTGATAAATTGGTGTGATATGTGGCTATTTTAGCAATTAAAAACTAATGGATTATTTATTTTCAAAGCAATAAAAAAATCAACGTACATTGAAAGACAAATTAACCTATCGGGTAAATGTAGACCAAAAGCTAACCACCAAACAAGAAAAAAAAATGTTGGTTAACTTTAACGTCACGAATCATTTTACGTAATTACATTTACGTACATGAACCAAATGGATATCATGTTAAGCTTCAACATGTTAGACTGCTCTTTGTAGTTGTTACTTTTACTGTTGTTGTTAAGGTTTTTGTAGTTAACCTTAATAACAGTTATAAGAATAATTGTTCTTTTTAAAGGTTTGTTATTGTATAAATTATAAATTCAAATGCAAAAGGTTGAAGTGTTAAAAGAATATTAGCACAAAGTTATACATTTTAGTTCTTTCTAGGGGTGTTCATTCGGATAATCCGAAAATATGATACATGAATGGTAATACTATCTGAATCCGTATCCGATTTTTGGATACTCCGAAATTAGGTTTATCTGAAAATCGGATATCGAATTATCCGAAAATTAAAAATTTTTCATTAAACTCTAAAATTATAAAATGAATTCAAATATACAAAATACAAATATATACACCTATTAACATATAAAAAAGACTAAATTACATAAATGGTCCCTATGATTTATATGAAATTACGGTTTTAGTCCCTGAAATAATTTTATTACACCAGCAGTCCCTAAAACCGAAAAGTTGTAACATTTTGGTTCCTGAAACTAACGACCGTTAACTTGAGCCGTTAGTTTCAGGGGCATTTTTATCTTTTTGACTTTCAAGGACCATTTAAGTAATTTTCATACTTTTCATATATATATTTATCATTTATTTCTTTTTATAATTTAATTAGATAAATACTACATTTTATTTTTTTATTCATTTTGTTTTAATCATTAATTTTCATATGTATGTTTATTGTTATTATTAATGTTATTTTTGTTTTATACATTACTATAATTATTTATTTAAGATTATCATATGATATACCTGGTTCGTTTTTTTAAATTATTTATTGAGAATCCAAATATTTCTCTATTGTTTTTTTCATTTAATAAAAATAAAAACAAAAACTAGTTGTAGTTTTTTTCGTCGGAAAATCTAAAATCGAAATGATTTATTTCTTTTCTCCATTCAAAAAAATTCAAAATAACAAAACGTGCTGAAGTTTGGAAAAAGAATATAATCAAAATGTTTCGTAATTTCTTCATTGCAAATACTTAATAAAAATTTTTAATTCTAACTGGTCTGAAAAAAATCAAGAATTGAAATGGTTCATCGCTTTTTAATCATATAAATTAAATTACAAATGGTTTGTTGTTTTTATTGAAAAAATTGAAACTGTATTGATTTTTTATCTACGTTTAATCAAAAAACGATGAATCATTATAATGAACCATTTCGATTTTAATTTTTTGATTAAAAAACGATGAACCATTATGATTTTTTGATTTTTTTAAGCAACGATAACCATCTTGATTTTAATGACGAGCCATTTTGATTTTAATTTTTTTTGATCAAAAAACGGTAAAACGTTATGATTTTTGATTTTTTTTCAAACAAAATAGCGATTCTGATTTTTAATTAAACGTAGATAAAAAAAATCAAAATAATTTCAATTTTTTCAATAAAACCAACAAACCATTAGAAATTTAATTATTTGACTAAAAAGCAATTAACCATTTCAACTCTTAATTTTTTTCAAACCATTTAGAATTAAAAAATTTTATTAAGTATATTTGCAATGAAGAAACTACGAAGCATTTTGATTATATTATTTTCCATACGAAAAAAGCTTCAACACGTTATTTTGAATTTTTTTGAATGGAGAAAAAAATAAATTATTTCAATTTTAGATTTTTCGAACGAAAAAAACTACAACTATTTATTATTTTTATTTTTCTTAAATGAAAAAAATAATAGAGAAATATTTGGATTCTCAATAAATAATTAAAAAAATTAACCAGATATATCATATAATAATCTTAAATAAATAATTATAGTAATGTATAAAAAAACATTAATAATAACAATAAACATACAAATAAAAATTAATGATTAAAACAAAAGGAATAAAAAATAAAATGTTATATTTGGATAATTAAATTATAAAAAAGAAAGAAATGATAAATATATATATTAAGTATGAAAATTTCATAAATGGTCCTTGGAAGTTTGAAAATTGCATAAATGGTCCTTGAAAGTCAAAAAGACAAAAATGCCATTGAAACTAACGGCTCAAGTTAACGGCCGTTAGTTCCAGGGACCAAAATGTTACAACTTTACGATTTTAGGGACTTCTGGTGTAATAAAATTGTTTCAGGAACTAAAACCGTAATCTCATATAAACCACAGGGACCATTTATGTAATCACAAACGAAAGTATACACATATTACTTTTTAGACTTTAAAAACAAAAAAAAAACACACCTAAAAAAAGATTAAAATGTATTTAAACGAGTTATAAATAAGTTAAAACTACATTTAAAGTTAAAGAATATAATTATTTTTAGTCAAATAATGCTTGGCAAAAATGTTTAGAAAAATAGAAATTTAAAAAAAAAAAATCGGATTTCGGATAATCCGAAAATCCAAAAGTATGCAAAATCCGTATCCGAAATTTCGGATTAAGATAATTTCGGGGTCGAATTTTTGGATTTTCATACCAGACTTTCAGATTCAGATATTTTTGAACTACAAGCCTTCTCTTCTGTGTATGAAGCTGAGCGACATAATAATATGCTTCAGTTGAGATTTCACTAACACTGCAACTTATTGCATTAATTTTTTTAAAGATATCATTTAAAATGTAAAGAATGATCGAAAAACAATGTAATTAAGGTTAATAGCAACTATACATGTTTTTTCGGGTGCACTTTGTTTTATAGTTGTTTTTTATATTAACTTTCTCAGAAAGCCTAATTATTCATTTTCATTGGTAATGGGCTCTGAAAAAATATAGATATTGGACCATCTTCAGGGATTAATGAGGACCCAAATCAGTAAAAAGGAGAACATTTTTAATTCAAAGAAAATAAATTAAAAACAGTTCAGTGATATTTTTGTATTTTTGTTTGAGGATGTTTTCGGAATTTGTTTTTTCGGGTGCACTTTGTTCTATAGTTGGGTATTTTGTTTTCCTTTTGATTCATCGAAATCTCTATATTTTCGATAGTTTATTCGGTGATATTTCTTTGTAAAGAAAGAGACGTCACAATCCTTCCCATGGACATAGTGACTTAGCTGTACATATCGATTTTAAGCATTACTAGTTTACTACTTAAAAGTTCTCCAATAGATTATTCATATATATATGGAATGTAGCAAAATATTCTATCCCCTAATTAAATTTATCATAATTTTCGCGAATCAAACAAATGTCGATCATTTCAACAGCAGAGTTATGATGTATACATCTTAAAGTCCCAAGTTTAATAGAGTTGTATATTAAAATGGAGTCTTGGAGTCCTATATTAAATATACATATTTATTACGATAAAATCTTCAACTTCATGTGAAAATGTTACATATACATGTTCAAAAGTGCATTACAATTGACTAAATCATATCATTTGAAGTTCATTACGATAACATATTCTATTTCATACAAAAATACAATATACACATGTTCAAATATGCATTACTATTTTTACATCATTTGAATGATGTGAACTGGTTAATAATCGTAATACACTTTTGAGTTTTGAATATATGTATATTGCAATTTACATGAAATAGAAACTTTTATTGTGATGAACATATACATTTAACATAGGAAGTTCAGGACTTTAGTTTAACATGAGATTCCATGAAATTCAACCCAAATCTTAAATATAAAAAGTTAAATCCAATTATTAAGAAATTGGTAAAATAAGTAAACCAAAGTACCAACAATCAGGACCAACATAAAGTCTTACAATTATTGAGAAGCAAAGCAAATTCAACAAAAGTCTGCATCTTGACATCAGAGAACAAATGAATCCCAAAACTCCGGAACCATAAATCCCAACCAGTGATTCACTGTCATTTGAACAAACAAAAACCTTTTTAATCAGATTCATTCAATTGAGCTATAAAATGTGTTTTGAAATACGGATCGGAATCATAATGCTTTCATTTGTAAAACAGGAGCATTTTGGCAACCATTATAAATTTTATGAATTCTAATCACCCCGGCCAGTTAATGAACTCGATCCAAATCTAGTCATAAAACTAGAGTTGATCGATGTTCACATTTCGGTGTCAATAATGGCATGAAAGCTTCTATGTTTTATGGCAACAAAATATCGTTGGTGATAATTTGGCAGCAACTTATGTTGGCCTCCTAGTGGGAACTAGTTACTAGTCCAGGGGCAAATATGAAATATATGTGGCCGGGTAGCCCAGATGGCGAATCGTACATGTGTAATTAGTGAAAAAAATCTGAGTTTTTATTCATGTTATCGGTTTTGTGTTAAAGTCGTTGAGTCATGCCAACAAATTAAAGCCTCTAAGTGCTTCAAAAAAATGAAAAATCAAGAGCAGAATTCAGTCATTATTTTGTGCTACCCACAAATAAGATTTTTTGGATTTGCCATCTGGTGCTAGTTTGAATATCCGCATGGTACCGCAAGATCATCGTTTGTGAACATCCAGCAACAATCATTTTAGGGTGCGACATTTGACAGCCAAATTAATATAAAAGACATCGATCAACCTTTGTAGAACAGACATTTCATGCATCAAACACTAAAATTTGAAGGAATTGAAATTATATTATATATTATGTTTATGGATTGATGTATAAAATGGTGAGGTTGACAAAAGATATGAATTATGCAATATTAGGAATCTTAATTCCATTACAAATAGTTAGGAATTATTAATCCATTAACCCATAGATTCTGATAGAATGTAAACAAGATATCATTCGTTATTTTTGTAATCCAAGAGTTCAAACATACTATAAATAAGTTCCGATTTCTTCATATTCCATTCCGTAAGCCAAATGGGGCTTAAATATGCTTCTAGGCTAATTAATTTGTCTTCTATTAAATTTTAGTGCAAATCGATCAAAAGTTAATCGTACAAAAATATACTTAAAAAAACATAGTGCATGCTTTTACGATGACTCTTTTTCATTCATATTCAAGTGTTTGTTGAAAATCGTTCATTCTTGCAAGTTATAGTGAAATTTTGGCGTCTCTCACAAAATTAACGTTTTATTCTTGTATTTGGTAGGAAAAAAGAAAAGAAAAGAGGGAGGAAAGAAAAGAAGATAAATGTATTAGACACGCATTAGGAAACCTGTCTCGGATACCATGAGAAGAATTGTTTTTATCTAAATTTTCTACCACACTTGGTATGAGTTTTATTTGTAGAAAAAGAATTTTACATAAAAAGGAAACAAAAAAAAACAATAATATAAAGGATCTATTTACAAGGTTTCCTAATGCGTGTCTAATAAAAGGGAGTTTTTTTTCGCAAAAAACATAGGGATTTTATAAAATTTATTTCCCAAATCATTGTACTTTGTAAATTATTTACCAAATAATGGCATTTTCCGAAAGAAATCTCATTTTTCTCTGTCCATCTTTTTTTTTTTCAACTTTCATATATCAAAAGAGCAAAATACAAAAATGATCCTTATACTTCTTTATATAAATTTTTGGTTTTCGTTTCTAAAGTAATTTATACATTAATGGTTGTAAAATAAAAATTCTATCATACTATTAATTATGTTTTTGTTCTTGAACGAGGAAGAAAAAAGAAGAAGAAATAAAAGAGAAGAAATTAAAAGATTAGTTGTTGAAGATGGGAGAAGGGAAAGTAAACCCTTGTTCCTTTGTAATTTTTAGAGGCAAGTGATTTCTACCCTTTTCTTCCTTTTGTTTCATCCCACATATAAGAGCAAGATTTTGGAGAAAAAAAACCCCTCCTACTTTCATTTCTCTCATAATCTTTCAACTTCTTTTCTTAAAAATGGTAAAAAAAAAAAAAAATACAATCTTATTTTGTTTCATCCCTCTTCCTCTATTTCCCCTTTCTTTTGTTTAAATAGATTCAAGAACATAGTGCAATAGTATGTCGGTTTGTAATGAAATACTAATTACAGAATTCAATAAAACACAACCCAGAATTGATTTCTACTTCCTATTAGCAACCATCTTTTATTGCTTTGGTAACTTAATTATGTTGTTGTTCCCTTGCTAACATTTTAATAGAGAATCAGTCGTTAAAAAGTAATTAAAGAAAATCAGACATTTTAAAAACACACTATTAACAACCATCTTTGGTCATCGATAGTGTTTAGAGTTTGGATGTTGGAGCACCAATGTGTCCTAATACGGCGATGATTTTGATACTTGCATGTAAAACAAGTTGGCAATGAAAATGAAAAATAGAATAAGATTTGTATGACATACCAAGAATAAGAAAAGGAAGTTCTTGGGCGAGTTGGGCAGCACTTTGATTTCCGGCATTTGAACATTTAACCATCAACCCATTATCATGCCGAAAAGAGTTACTAAGATAGTATCGTCGCATATGCATAAAGTTTACAACTTTTAGCACTTGTTCATCACCAGAAAACTGATGGAATGTCTTACACCTGTAGTATTATCAAAACAATTAAGATCAATAATTTTGGTTATATGAATTATAAATTCATTCATGGAAATTTGTTTTAAAAGATATATACGTTGTGAATCAACAATAGTGTGTGATAATACAAATACAAAATGAAGTTAAAATCGAAAGTGTGAAAGACTATGTTAGAATGTGATGAGTACGTATTTAAAACACGACACATGATCATCAATCTGTGTATTACTTTTAGCTACACATTCATCTAATAAGGTCCCCATCATCAAATCTTCAAAGTTTTATTTCACTTAATGGAATCATTAAGAAGTCATTTTAAGGTAAAATGACCTCTTAATGATTCTATTAAGAGGTAAACAAACAATACCTTAATTTGTATACAATTAGCAAAACCATCCTCTACATTTCCAACTCTCACCTCATTCGTTTCTTAATATCCATCTTGAATCATAAGCCAACGAGAGTTTGAACATCACCCTAGTTTGTACGTGGATACAAGCAAATTAAACTCTTTCAACTCTAGCATCAACTGTACGTTGCTTGTCGCAAGAGAACATCACCCTAGCTTGAATCGCAAGAGAACAAGACTTAATTTGAACATACACTAGTTCGACTCCCAACTTGTTTTAACTTTTTGGAGTTAATTGTCTTTCAAAAATAGAACTGTGTTGTAGTAGTTTTAACATTTACTCATTTAAAGTTCATTTAGGAAGCTAGCTAGGTTGATCTTTTTTTCTGATCTTCTTGCGTATCCTCCTAAATTTTTTTGACTTATTATCCATTATATATTAATTTGAACACATTGAATTCTAATCAAGTGATTCTAATTTTCTCATCATAGTAATCCTACTTCACTTCAATATATACGAAGCAAACTTCAATTGAATAGATTTCTTCTAGATAGCATTACAACTTACATTCCCATAAAAAGGTCACACATTGATTCTATCAGATACTCAAAAGTAATGAAAAAGACAGATATTCATGTTAAAAGTGTGAAACAACAAGGACCAAAAAATATCAAAAGAATCAAGCAACGTATTCTTAATTAAAAAAATCTAATGAAAATATGAATCCAATTTTGATGTCAAATAGTACTCATCTTATATCTATCGTCGCGGCCATGTGATGTATATATCCGAGACTTTTTCTTACAGAAAATTCCAAAGGTTCACTTAAAAAATTACTCGCCTGGGATAAATGAAAATATGCAAAAAAAAAAAATTCATCTTTTTCAAACTTTTAAGTGTGTAAAAAATTCAAATTTATTAATATTAATAAATCGTAAAAGTTTGTAATGATAAAATAATATATATATATGTATAAGCATAAAAAAACCTCAAGGGATTTATTTGTGTAAAAATTGTAATATAAATACTTAAAAAAAGGCCACATGTATAGCGTGAAGATTGAACCTATGTGGAATTAAGACAATTTGTTCATATTTTTTTAAATGTGAAACTTTAACCAATTCGTTAAATGTTAAGTTTCAAAATGTGAAAATGAATTGTCACAACACATTTGTTTGTGCATGCTCAGATTTCAACACACTTTTAAGCATGTATATATATTATTCTAAAATAAAAGCGGACAATCGACCCTTTTTTGTAATGAATGCTTGTTAAATGAAACACTTTCACAGTGAACATAAGGTGAATGCCAATGAAGATGGGATTAGAGAAGACCAATAAGAGAAGGAAGGGAAAAGGTTGATCTCGAAGAGCTGCTTGCTATTTGCAAGGATCATCGGAACTACTTTCTCACACTCTAAGGATTCCTGGACTTGGTCGATACGCAGGTGAGATAAATTCTTTGAGAAATATTTTAAATACCTCATTCTTTTGTCTGATGATGTGAAGACAAGGTGGAACTGCTTCTTAATCCCTATAAAGGTTAATAATCTAATTTGGAAGGCGTGGTTGAATAGGTTACCTACTAGACCACTATTATCCGATAGAGGGATAGATCTTCATGTCATTAAATGCGCTATATGTGATTTGCATATCGAGTTTTTAATTGGTGGCAATTGGTGTTTCCTCCGGACTTTATCATCTAATATTTACTTTCGGTTATTGAATCGGTCCAGACTAATTCTTCTCAAAAGTCCTGTCTAGAAGTGGTGATTTTTATCAGCTTCTGGTTGATATAGAGGTTGCATGTGCACGATAAATGCTTTCAAGACTTTACTAAGGTCACATGGAACTTAATTAATTCATAAAGTACAACCTTTCCTTTTCCACTAAACTCACAATAGTCAATAGATCAAGAAAGTTATTCATCAAGTGGAAGATGTGATTTGAGAACCCTATGGTAGTCTGTTCGATTAATGAGTTGTTTGTTTACTTATAAATGAAACCATTAAGAATTCACTCAAATGTAAAATGACCTCTTAATGATTCCATTAATAGGTAAACAAACAAGGTCTAAAGAAGTTACAAATATGTGATCATCTTTGTTTTGCAGCTTTTCAATGCTACAGTTTCCAATTTTATTTGGGTTTAATTATACGATTGTCATGTCTAAACACTAGTTAAGATAAAACTCTTTACATATTATATCAAGTTTAGCTGATTTAAAGTAGAATCCGGTCACTTTAATGAAACCGTTTTAAATATATACATGTATGCATATATATCACTTCCCGCACGAAGAGAGCATGAAACCACTTTGAATGAAGACAACCATGCTCCTAAGAAGCTTCCATAAAATCTACCAGTGGTATATATCATATATGATATTCATATATACACTACAAAGGCCGGATTGATTGACCATTTTGTGCTAGCTCATATATATGCTATATATAGTTGTTTCATTTATGACTGCAAGAAATCCCTATAGGAACTGTTTTGAGATTAAAAATCTCACCCTTTTTAACATCAAAATTTGAATTTATCTAGAAGTCTAAACTCTAAAACCGAAGGAAGGTAAGGAAAATACAATCAATGCACTTAAGGTAACATCAAAGAGGAAAAAACATGCAATACCTAACAACCCTAAACCATTGTTCCCCCCCCCTCACGACTTTTTCGAGGCTGGGCTTTAGTCCGTATCTGGCCAACTCCTCGAACTGCTGGGTGCGACATATTCATGTACTGGCAAAGCGAACTCTCAATTTGACCAGGAACCGATTTTTGAGAGAAGAGAGGGAGATATTTAAAAAAAAAAAAAAAAAAAAAAGACCCCCTAAACTGTTGTTGCAAGAAAACCCCTAAACTAGTGTCTGAAGCTATCATTATTCATTGGATGCTTGACACTTTAACAATAACAAATAAAGTAAATGAATAATTGGACAATTGGTTCATACAAACAGGGGAAGATCCATCGGTCAAGCCACCCTATAATTTTTTTATTTTGATATTATATATTTATATATGTTAGTTCAAAAATTTTCGACCCCCAACAGTTTTTAAATTTTGATCTCCATATCTTTGTTACCTTTTACAAAATTTACATATAAAAAATTATCTCTTTAAAAAATCTAAGAAAAACATACATATAAAAAATTTTGGTTTGTAACGATTAATGACATTTTAAGTTTTACTTATTTGTTTATTATTTAATTAAGATGGATTAACCCGAATTTTTGAAATCTGAAATTTTTTTAAAGGACCACAAACACTCATATTATCATAGCATTGTTAAAATCCGACCCCTATAAATTTTTTTTAGGATCCGTCACTGCATGCAAAGCTGGAAAAAGTAATTTTGCTTAGCTACAATATTCTTCTTTTAAAGATGACTAGAATCGTTGCACTTTGAAAAAAAAATTCATGTGAAAATCACGTAATTTCATTATCCTGATTGTTGGTTTAGTTTTCTCAATTTGTAACATCAAAGGCAATGGATTTGCATATAATAAATATGTTTTGATAGCCAAACACCGATTTGTATCATAGAGTTTTGTGTATGATACCATTTTAATACTTAATTTTGGCTCATTAGTGGAAAATAATTGATTAAATAAGTTAGAAAAGTATCATTCATACGCTGAAATGGCTCTTGCAAAATTCAGAGCTCCTCCTTCCGATGTTGCAACAGTTTTCATGATTTGTTGAAGTACATCCAAGGGCAAATCTGTAATTCTCTTCTGATCCTCATCCATCACTACATCAATTTCAAGTTTTTAGACCTTAGTTAGATAACTATTTTGTCACTTAAGGGCAAAAATTAAATAACACTAATACAGATCAATGTCTTATATATGGTTAATATGATATCAAATTTTTTTTTTTTTTTTTGACTTTTAGTACTTAGCGATATATAATTTAATTGTTCTTATTAATAAAAGAAAAAGTGTTAATTGTTCTGAACACATTCAGAAATAATTAATTAATTTATCAAAATAATAAATCAAAAATTATATATGTTCATATGTTTTGAATAAAAAGTTAAGCCTTTTTTATCTTACAGTTTGAATACATTTATCAAACATGCATTCATCAATTAAGTACTTGTTTTCCTTAAAACTCAATTTAACAATCCATACCATAGGAAAACAAAGTAACAAACATGATCAAATACAATTTTGCTTTGCTTCACTATTCAAACAAATTATACATTTTTTTAAGAATTGTGCATTTTAAAAACAAAGTAAAAAAATGACCACCTTGCAAATTTCATACCTGTTTTTGTTGATGTTTATACCTTTGTAATATTGTTCCTCTCTCTCTGTGTGTGTATATATATATCATATAATATAATATATAATAACATAATATATGTATAATATTATATTTTATATATATAATATAATATAATATGTATATTATAATAATATTATAATATTATATTTTCTACATATTACATAATATATTATAATATACGTATATGACAAATAGGGAGAATTTCATATATATACCCCTACAAATTTCATAATATCATATAGGGTTAAGTTCCATGGAGTCTCATATTAGATTGGAGTCCTGTAGTCCCATATTAAATGTACATGTTCATATGTTTTTATTTTATATAAAAGTATAATATACACATGTTTAAAAGTGCATTACAATTGACGAGTTCACATCATTTGAAGTTATAACGATAAAAAAAATTCTATATCATGCAAAATTATCATATTTAAACAATATGCACATATGATCTGATGATGCACTTTGAACATGTGCATATTGTATTTTTGCATGAAATATAACATTTTTATCATAATGAACTTCAAATTGTGGAATTGTTCAACAGTAGTACACTTTTGAACATTTATATATTACATTTTTGCATGAAATAAAATATTTTATTGTAATGAACATGTACATTTAATATGGACTCCAGGACTCCAATCTAATATGGGACTCCATGGAACTTAAATCATATCATATATACCTAACTTAAAATTTTAATAGCGTATATATCTCTCCTAAACATCATAATATCATATATACTCAATTTTTAATTATTAATATCACGTATATCCCTCTTAAACATCATTAATATCATATATACCCAAATTCATTAATTTAATTATTTTTAGAACATTTAAAACTTTATTTAATATTGATCATTAATTAATGACCATTATACTATTACTTATTTCTTCTTTCAACTAAACCTTCAAAATATCATATTTATCCAACTTAAATAAAATATCATATCACTTTAAATGATTTTATATAATTTATTTTTGAAAACATTACTAGGTAAATTCTTCATAGTATAACAAATGTATATATATTACTAAAACAAAATGATTTGTGCCATATGACGCTCTCTCCTTACACCAAAAAAAAAAAAAAATTTCTCACCTCTTTGTCCTTAAATAACTCCACTACTTATATAATTTAATTAATGTTTTAAATGCATAAAAAGAATACAATTAAGTATGTATTTATTGTATTTAACTTCTATAACTATGCTTAAAAAATATTAGTAACTTAAATGTTTTTCTAAAAATATATTGGAATGAATTTTTTTAATATCTTAGTTAAATATATTTATTATAATAATAGAGAATATTTATATCATCAGAGAAAACTTTTTATTTACTATAAATTATTGTTATTTAGATTTATTAGTTACACAAACTAATTTAAATGTGTAAATAAATTTAAATGGATACATTAACTATCAATAAATGTGATACTTATAATACTACAATTGAAAAATAAAAAAAAATGCATTTATTCAAAATATGTTTTCTTTCTTAAAATTGTACATTATCAATATATATTACATTAAATACTATGTGTTTCAATATGATATTAAATACTTTTAAATTTCTAAATATTTTCTTTATAAAGCCTAACATTAATAGAGAATGTTTATCTTGATTAACCAACCAACTAATTTTTCACATATTTTATTATTTGGCTTTATTGATTATATAAAGTTATTGATTGACATAAATGTTTAAAAATATTTATGCATTAAATATCTACAATAATTTTAATATTACAATTAATAAATGAAAATATTGTTTGTATTAAAAAGATGCATAATATAATTTGATTTTTAATTTATTAAGTATTTTATGTTTCAAACGTATTTCTTATGAATATTTATTTATAATTACAATATTAATAATTTTAATTTTTTATTAAATAATATTTGATAAATACAAATATTTGACAAACAAATTTTTTTTTTTCTAATATTCGTAAAAAAAATTAATATTTTTTAGATATGTTTTCTTTTCTGGATTTTTACTTAGTTAATGATATGTATTAAATCTTAAACTAAATATTACTATTTTTAAAATAACATTAAATGTTTTTAAATCTTAAATTTTATTTTTATTCTTAACATCTAACATTAATATTGATATCAATTTAAAATTATGTCATCAATTACAATCCATTTAAAACTCTATTTTTTTATCAACTTAGAATATAAGTAAAAAAATAGTTTAACCTATTTATTACTAAATATACATCTATAATATAGGATTCAAAGATTACTAATATATATATATATATATATATATATATATATATATATATATATATATATATATATATATATATATATATATATATATATATATATATATATATATATATAATATAATATAAATTAAGGTTATTTAATAATATTCTTATATATGATAAATACCATTTTTCATATCATAATTATAAATAAAAATAAAATTTGAATTAAAATTCAAGAATTGCCAATAAAGATAATGTAAAATTTTTTAGGCCAAGAAACATAACATAAAATTCAAATTTGACAAAAAAGGATATTGATGACAAATTAAGAAGGTAAATTTTTAATTTTATGCTCCCTTTTTTTAAGAGAATAATATTTGATTATCTTTCTTGGCCTAATATTTGAATTTCATGTTCTTTCTCGGCTAAAATAGAATTTTATATTACCTTTCTTGGCAAAAAAATTTTTACAATACCTTTATTGTCAAATTTTGTATTTTATATTACCTTTCTTGGTAATTTTTCCTTTAAAAAAATACATTTTATAAGATGAATTATTTATTATAAAATTATTATTTCTGACAATGTTTTATCAATATTTATTTGATCTAATCAGAATATAATGAATTTAATAATAGTTTTCATTAAAAGTTGTATTAAAATATAAAATTCTGTAATTTTAAAAAATGATTGTTCACTCTACTGGAAAATGTTATTGAATATTAAGTATACTTACATTTTTAAGATATTATATTATTATTTTCTAAAAATTTAAACAAACTGTTGTAGTTTCATACAATTATAATTCTAAAATAGTTTTTAAATAATTTATTTTTATTTAAAGTCAATTTAAATTATATATATTAAACATTTATCTTTTAAAAAATATTTCTAAAAAAATATACTATATGGATTTACTTATGATTGTTATTAAGTCCATCAATCAAATTTTTTGTCTGATAAATCTCTTGAACAAATAAAAATCACGAATTTGGTGTTTTTTTCAAGAAAAGTTACTGGTGACCTGTTAAGCGGGTTACAAATTGGTGACGTGGATTTTATAAATCTATGATTTTTTTCGATTAAGTCCCCCAACTAAATTATTCTGTCTTATAAATTCCTTAACTAAATTATTTTGTCTTATAAATCCCTCAACTATTTTTTTTTTTTGCCACATAAATCTCTTATCTTGATAAAACTCATAATATTTGTTGTTTTATCAATTTAAATGATTGTTCAATTGACACTCACGTCACACATACCGGACTTTTAAAAAATATTTTTTTTCAAACAACCATCATCATTTTGAAAAATATTATTTTCAAACCAACTTATTTTGGTCTAGACAAACATGACATGCCCTGTCATCGAAATAAACATCATCGTTTTTAAAAGTTTGAAAATTTCGTTTTATTTTATCGAAAAGTTGAAAGGTTTAAGTAGTTTGGGGACTTATCATGAAAAAAATGTAACGAATACTTAATCGATAAAATTTTATACTTTGATGGTTTTTGCAAAATATATTTAAGCATATTAACCTATTATAACAGGTTAACGGACCAATTTAAAATGTTTAAACACTTTGGGGATTTATCCGAAAAAAATGAAACGATGACTTAATCGAAGGAATTTTGAACTTTGATGATTTTTTACATAATATTACCTAAAATTTATGCAACTCAACTATGTAAAAGCTAGATACCAATCAATATTTTATAACTTTTATATATTTTTGATAATATAAAAATGATTTCCATATGAAAATTTGATTTTATTGGATTCAAATGAGTAGATAATAACACACCAATAAATGTCATAAAACGGACTGGGATGTAAATACACTTATTAAAATTTCGTATTAACTATGTTTATTCTAATATCATGACTAAAATTTACATTTTATCAGATCTCAAAAAATTTATTTATACCAGTTTAACATGAATGTTTTATTATTTTTTGTAATAATAATTTATTGTTATATACAAATTTTAAAATATTTATTTATTAAAAATACCCATGTAATACATTGGTCAATAATCTATTTAACATTAAATTAAAAATTGTATTATATTTTTGTTTGTTTGTAATCAAATCGTATTGACTTATTATATTTTCTTATTTGTTTTTTCCTGCAGTTTTCTATATACAATTAACTGATTATATATTATGTTCTTTCTTTTCTTTTTCTTTTCGAATTTGTAGCTGTGTTGCATTTTTTAATTTAGTATATATCTTATGCTTTCTATATACATTAGTTTCTATTTTTTTCTAATTTGTTTTCGTTTTATAATTATTGTTTTTTCTAGTTTACTTTTTTTAATTTTTTATATTTAATCTAATATTTGAATTATAACTTGTTATCCAATTTTATAACTTGTGTATATTTTGTGTATTATATATAGGATAAAATAAATATAATCATATTGGTAAGATTATTATATTAACTTCCAATGTTATTTTATATGTTTAAATATATATGATAATATATATATAATTTTATTGTTAATACAAAATGTACACAAGTAACAAAATTGGATAGCAAGTTATAATTCAAACACTAAATTATATATAAAAAATTAAAAAAAGTAAACTAGAAAAATCAGAATTATAAAACGAAAGCAAACTAAAAAAATATAAACTAATGTATATAGAAAACAAATATATATACTAAATTTAAAAAAATGCAATACAACTATAAATTCGAAAAGAAAAAAAAGAACAAATATAATATAATCAGTTAATTGTATATAGAAAACTAATGGAAAAAACAAATAAGAAATTATAATAAGTCGACACGATTTGTTTACAAACGAACAAAAATATAATACAATTTTTTTATTGTTGATGTTAATTTGTTTTACTATGAAAAATTTACATAGTAAAGTTTACAAAAATAAATTATATAAAATTATTTAAAGGGATATAATATTTTAATTTAAGTTGGGTAAATATTATATTTTGAAGGTCTAGTTGAAAAAAGATATAAATAAGTGTATAATGGTCATTAATTAATAATCAATATTAAATATGAGTTTTTGATGTTCTAAAAATAATTAAACTAATAAATTTGGGTATATATAAATTAATGATTTTTAAGAGGGATATATGTGATATTAATTATTAAAATTGGGTATATATGATATTATGATATTTAGGAGAATATATATGATATTAAAATTTTAAGTTGGGTATATATGATATTATGAAATTTTAGAGGGGTATATATGAAATTCTCCCTAACAAATATGTATGTTTATATATTTGTGTTATACATATATACTATATAGAAAATAAAAATATTATACACATTATGTTTTATATATTTGTAATATACATTTATTATAATACATACAAAATAAAATATTATGCACACTATGTGTCACACACACATCACACATGTATGTATATGTTAGACTCAAGTTTCATGTGATGTTATATTGGAGTAGAAACCTGAAGTTTCATATTAAGTGAGTTTGATCATATTAACAAGGTCACGAAACAAAAAATTCATTTCAATCTTTTGGATGTTGTATAATTAAATATTATTTATAATCTATATTATAATGTTATAGAAAGTTTTAGAAAATAAATATTTATTAGACATACCAATATAGTAAACTAATTATTAATAAATTGAATATTTTCATTATAGAATTAGTTATGCAATTACTTTCTACTTTTTTAAAAAGCCGTACAATATATAAATGATATATGGTACGATTGATTGATAACAAATCCCTCTTGCATTAAAATTTTGATCGTCTAATACAATTTCAAGATTTTAACACGCAGACAATTGGAATATTAGATTCAAATGGTTTGTATCAGAGGAATGACAACAGTGGTTTGTACATAAAGTTTGTAGATGAGATGACAATTTCTATAGCAAATATCTCTTGCAAAGGATTTACTTTAAGTTTGTCTTTTAAATCGAATGTATAGACAAACTTGCAGACATCAAGTTTGTACTTTAATTATATTTATCTCTTTTTTATACTAAAACATTGAAATTTGTGACTGAAAACCTCTAGCCAACTTTTCAACCCTTAGAATTAATGGTGTACTCTCCTCGTTGAGGCCAGCGGCCTTGTCAGCGAGGATTCGGTCTGGCCCTCCCAGCAGCTCTCCCCCCTTCAACGGTGAGCCTTCCCTCTCACGGCTTCTCTCTCTCCCTCACTTTTCTATCTTTCTGACTCTAAAAATTAATTGATTTAATGAGTATTGTGATAGAAAGTTGAAAATGATGGGTAATGTTTTAAAATGAAAATGATGAAGAGAGAAAAATTGATATGACGTTGTGAATTTGGAAGGTGTTTATTAATAGGTTTATTCTTTCTCATATAACTTAGGATTTATTTATTTATTTTTTTTAGGAAAAAAAGAAAGAAAATTATAAGTCATTTAATTATGGTTTATAGATAAGTGAAATGACACTTCATGATTTGAAATTACAAAAAGTATTTTGTATGGTTTGTTTTATTATTGGTAAATGACTTTCTTGATGTTATTGTCAACGAAATCCATTTAATTATACCAATTAAATTAATCATATTAAGAAATACTAGTTGGATGAGTATGTGCCGGTTTAAAGCGGTTAATGCTTAAAACAAATTAATTGGCTAATTAAAATTTTCCAATGTTTGGTATCAATTAATTCACTTTTGGCTAGTGATTATCGTTGAGGATCGATTAACTTCTTGGTTAAATCGATTAATCGCAAAAAGACCTAAGCCCATGTGTGTTTGTGGGCCGAACATGTTGACCAGTGACCATGATCCTAATACATTTTTTTTTTTTAATTTAAAAATAACCTACGAAATATATCATAGAAGTGTTCATCCCTAAAGAATAGCTTGATCTTATTATAGATATCATACCAAATAAATCCAGAAAAGTAAATTTGATATTAACAATAAAATAATAAGTAGGTTAATATTAGTATTTGAGAAGACCATGTTTTGAAAGCTAGAGTCATATCAACTTTTCTCTATGCATCTATCTTTTTCATTTTGATTTTGAACCCTAAATTATCATAGTGATCATTTTTCCATCTTAATACTCACTAACAATTTTTTGTATTAATAAAGAGAAAAACGAATGATGTGGGAGGGGACCGCTCACGCTGCGTTGGTATCACGACTCCGAAGTGGTGTCTTTTCAGCGGTAGGGGGAGGTATTCCTGCCGATGCGGAGTCAGATCTAGCATTTACCCCTCCCCTCCCCCATTGAATAGTTTTTCCATTCTGTTCATCCTAAGTGGGACTTTGGTTGGTAGAAAACAAAAATAAATTATTATTATTATTTCCTTTTCGATTGTTTATGCCACAAATAAACAAATAAAGACTAAAAAAAATTGTTCTCCCAATCAAATATGAAGTTAAAGAGTAAATTTAGAAAAAAAAAATGAAACACTTCCAAAAACCTCATATAACCTTCTAATTAAATACCCCTAAAAACCTGAACTTGCTACTACTTATATGATCCCCTCGACTATTTTGATCGTTTCGACCTGGGCACTTTCCAGACGATTTTTAGCTCTGGAACTGAATCATTTTCTTGTATCTGAGAAGACTTTCCAGCTTAATTCGGAGAAACCCTAATTCATTTGGGTCTAGAGGAAACCATTTGGTGTAACTCATTGGCACACATTGACGATTTGATGTGAATCATCTACACGATAGCGCCATTCATTATTAAACTTATACATATAGTAACTCTTTATTTGAAGTATAGAATAAAAACAAGTTTGATTGTACCTCTCATTCAATATATATATATATATATATATATATATATATCAAACATAGTAACAGGTTGATCGAATTTCAGACATAATAATGTTACGAGACAAAAAGAAACACCACAAGCTTCACAGAGATGGACCTAAGGCCAAGGTGGGGGTAGCACGTTCAAACGGTCCCCTCGTCAATAATTTTGTTTCACAATGTAAACTTCTTAAACTTCATTTGTTTAACTGATGATTTTTTTAGTGTGCAACTAATAATCCTATAATATTGATAAAAAATTTAAAACAATTTGATTAAAAATGTTTATACCTCAAATCAAAAAACAAATAAAATATTATAATATTTAAAAAAGTAATAAAGAAAAACAAACAAAATTAAAAACCCAAATCCGAATCAGATCTGAAATCGGTTTGAGCAGACACATTTTTAAAAAAACTGGACCGGATTTAACTATATCCGGTTATGAAAACGAATTGATATATGTATTAAAAATAACCTGTTTTTTATCTGATTTTGGATCCGATTTTGTGTGTGTGTGTATAAACTATCATTGTATTTATATTTAAATATAGTATAACAATATATTTGATTGAAGTAAAATTATATTTGTTTATTTACTTTGTAAAAAATTATAATTTATAAAAATGGATTTCAAAAGCTTAGTAAACTTGGGTAAAAAAGAAATAAACAAATTTATTATCCCATAATGGAACAAAGTTCATTACCATGCCCAAAAAAACAAAAAAAATATTAAAAAATCAGACAAAAAAACTGGTTTATAAAAAATCCAGTTATAGTAGTATCCGATTTGTGATACCGGTTATACTATTTTGTACCAAAAAAATCATATCAAATTCAAACCAGATAATAAGAAATTAACCGGCTTTTTTACTAACAAAAAATTGAATTGGAAAAAGTTTGATCCGGATCAAATCAAATCCGGCAAATGTTTATCTATGCTTATTTAGTTTAAAACTAAACCAAATTTTTAGCCTAATACACTAAGCCCAATAATTAATAAATTAAACCCAATAAAAACCCCAAACTCTTGTAAATTGACTAGGACGACGAATTGGAATTCATGATGAACACTCGGGTAACATATTAATTTTTACCTTATTTGTTATTTTAAATTAAACATACATATTTGTCATCCGACTTAATCAATCTAAACATTTGATTTATCGGTTGAAAAATTGTGTAACGGGTGCCTTAAGAATCTAGTGCCACCACTAAAGCAAAGGGGGCCAATGGATCATCAAAAGCAATGTGATTCATAGTTAGTACGTGTCGTTTGATCGAGAAATTTTAGTTCATGTTTATAATCACACATTATTATATAAACAAGATTTAAATAATGTTAATTACCATTAAACTTACAACAATTACCGGTATCATTCCAAAACAAAACTTAAACAATATAAAAAGAAAGAAAAAGAAAGAAGAATCATATATATAATAAAAAGTGTAAGAATAATTAATGCAAAGTAATAAATCCCTAAATGTATTGAAGAAGTATCAAAAAAGCCTATTCTCATTGCTTTGAACTCCATGCATGACTGGTGCTTGAGCTTTCACTTTTCTAAAGTACCATACCCCTATCCCTATTCCAATGGCTCCGGCCACCGAAACCGCTGTCGCAGTTCCTGTAATTAATATCAAAACGCGTTTAATAAGACTGTTTGTTTTGTAATATTCTTTATATATATATATATATACACACACACACACACATAGAGGTGAGTTCAATGGAGAAATTGAAGAACCTCCATGCACCACCACAAATACATCACAATTCCCCGTGATGCATCAAATATCCCGCGTGATGCATTACGATTAATTTAAAGCGATTCATTGGGTTCTCCAAGGTTCTTCTATGCACAGAGGTTGTCCATTAAACCCAACCCTATGTATATAGGGTATATATATATACACATACTAAAATGTGAAAACTTTAAACAATAATGCTATTCATGAATTCCTCACCTGCAACAACTCGAGAACTCTTCCCGTGTTGAGAATGATCTGAGAGCCAGAAATCCATATATAAGTTGATCACTTTTAGCTTCGTTTCGTTTATTATTACATATAAATCTATCTAAAAAAAGTTTAAAACGTACCTTTGCAATAAGTTGTGACATTTCCTTTGTCACATAAGCACGAAAAACCATGTGATTCGACATCGAATCCACACGTACCACCACCTTTACTCCCATCCTGACATTGCAGGCATCGTGTCGTAACCGGAATATCAAAGTCGATCCTGATACCATACTCCGGGGCCGTATTATACTCTTGGGACACCCCTAAATTCCTCCAATACACACTAGTATACGTGTCGCAGTGCTTCAACATTAACCTTAGGGACTCGGTCGCTTTTGGATAATAAGAACAACACGAAGTACGGCCGCCTAACGCTTCTGCACACTCGGGTAAGTGCCTACACAAATAGCTAGCACTATCACACGTCGAGTCACATCGCTCGGGGAACCTTTCACAAAATATCGGTTTTGGCTCAACGATCACATCCTTTTCGCTACAATTGAAAAAAAGATAGTCGTTTTGCGGGGACAGTGAGAAATGGATGCTCGTGTCGAGGCTAAACGGACGAGGGGGTCGAAAACGTGTCCCGTCTTGGCAGTTCCACATGTACGGATCCGTGACGAGGATGTGTGGATCCGAATAGTCGATCCGACGAACAGGGTATCTGCCAGACGGGGTACGGAGTTGAAGTTGGTTGGATTCGGAGCATACGAGGATGTTTCTGTAGTAAGGGCTGCCACAGCCGTCATCTATGCCAAAAGGGTAGTTGATCCGTATGTCACCACAAGAGGTCCTGCAAAGACTTGATTGAGATTTTACAAGGGTACAAAGTGTAAATATTAGAAACTGTAGGAAAATGACGAAAGAGTCCATTAGAGAGGAGGCTTTGGGAAGGAGAACAAGAAGAAGAAATTAAGAAATGATGCAAATATATAAACTGAAAATTTAGGATAGGAAGACACGTACAGTTAAAGAATCTACTAAAGGGTATTTTTGTGATATTAATGAACTTTTGCTTTTGGCTTTTTCTTTTTCAGTACCTGCTTTTATTTACATCAAATTAATAATTCTTTTTTTATCAAAAGAAATATGTTAAATGAGAAATCTTGTGTTCTTAATCGTGATTAAGAAGTTGCTTTCATTTCAAAGATTACAACACAAAAGATAATGACAAAATTTAACAGAAATTTAATATAAATATACTTTTGGAAGTTTATTGAAAATCAAAGTTGAATTACTAATGCCTTTTGTTTAATTAATTAGAATAAAGATATTAAAAACGTAATTACAGTTAGCATTAGAGAGGTCTAAAAATTGGGTTATATTTCACGTAAGTGATTCTTACAGTTAGCAATATGAACGTTTAATGACCATGTTTTAACAAGAAAATGTGCTATTTTGTTAGCTTCCATCGACTAACAATGTTTAAAATTACCAATGTTTTGAGATGATTTCCATTTATTATTATATATACAAAACTTATAGCCGCTGTCAACTAATTTCAAATTCAAAAACACTTCTACATGTACTTCTGTTTTGAAAAAGATTATAACGTCTATCACATTAGTTTATTTATTAAAAATGTTAAATAAACTAACTAGAAATTTATGTAACTTCTGAATTGTGTGTAAAATGTCATTGATTAACTTGAATGCGTTAAAGCCCATTGTTCTTTGGGCATATTTCAACGGACATCAATAAAATATAAGGCCCAAATGTATTATAAACATTTCTTATGGGCTTTTTCTGAACGTGTTAAATGAGTAGCACGTCCTTCGGAAGCTACTATTCTAAATTAAAAAAATAGCATTTTTTAAAAATCAGTTTATTATCTAAAAATATAATTAGTTCATACCAACGTTATTAATAACGAGTGTTACCATTCAAATTTAAATATTCATATGAAACATAGTTCATTTACAATAATTGACATCATATATTCACAACTTCATTATGTGCATTCAAAATGCTATTTAATGGAATTAAAAGACATGAAATTTATATTCATAACATTAATATACACTTACAATGTTAACCTATACATCCATGTATAAAAACATTAAAAAATTAATATTTTGAGTGATACATTCTGAAATATATGATACTCTCCTCAAAAAACATGGAAAAAAATAAATATTATTTTTACAGTGGATTTATGAATCCTATTTTTGCTTTAAAATACAGTGAAATAATGATTCAAAAAATCATACTATATTAATAATTTATTAATAATAATTGTTATCATTTCCATTTTAAGAGTAACCCTTTCTTGATTTGATAGTGGTAGCAGGAAAGTCATTAATCAAATAAGGGTATGAATAGTCTAATGATTTTCGAGACCGTTCCCTCCAGCGAGATGACTATAAGAATATCATTAGTATTTTTCGAATCAAACTATTCTACCGAAGAAGAATCCAAGTTGTAGGCTAGCGCTGCTCCAACACGTGTTACGCGTTAAGGGAAGATCACTAGAATCGCCGTAATAGTTCATACATTTTTATGAGAAAAATTATTAATATAATACACAGAATTTGAGTGAAATTATATATTACATTTTCTTATCATTTGATCTATTTTTCTTTTGTATGGACATTATAACAATAGCATATATAGAAAAAAAGTTGATCAGTGAATTATCAGGGAAGCATCAAGCCATTAGGTACTACCAAACAAAAATATCAAGAAGGATAAAAACGACAACTTTAAGTTTTATATTGATGGCTGTTGTAGAATAAATATTTAGATCAAACACACAAAAAAGGGTATGTTATTTTGGTCAAAAGCACCAAAAAAAAGATTGTTGCTTAGTTTTCCAATCTGCTATACACGTGAATTTGAATTGAATCATTGAAGAAATTGTTCTTAAAAATTACAAAGGATGATTTGAAAAAGTTCCGAACCGAGTTTTATTGCTGCTAGAAACCAGAAAACTTCTTAGCTTTTGGTATTTGCTATTTAACATAGTATTAAAAGTATGTCATATAATAGAGGACGTTTGGTTCGTGGATTTTCTGGAATTCACTGGAATTTGCATGTAAAATTCTATGTTTGGTTTGCAGATTTCAGTAAGGATCAAAAATCTCAGAATTTTTTAAATCCCTTCATTCTATATTTAAAAACCAGCATCCCCCTAGGTTTGTAAATCCCAATTACCTTGGATTCTTTCATATCAGCAAATTTTTTCTAAAAGATAATGCAGATTCTTTGACAAAATTCTGACCATGCAAATGTTACATAATGCAAATCCTATAACAAAATACAAATCCCAGATAAAAAAATCTGTGAACCAACGTCCCTAAGAGTTGAGACAAAATTGAAATAAATAAAAATAACAGTAAAGGAAAATGAAATAAATTGTTAATGAGGCACCAACCAAGAAAGTTGTAATGAACAAACTACATAATATGGTCCCCGTTTTGTATTAATTTTCGATCCATTTTTATGGACGAGTGTGAAAGGCATCTAATTGATGTGTGTTCTTTAGCTGTACGCAAACGATCATAAAGTCTACTCATTTTCAACAAGTTTGACTGGGCCGATCTGCGGGCCGAGCCCACCCTTCCAAAATTCAACTTTTGATCAACATTTATGTTCCTATTGACTAGACCCTACACCAAGACTAAACTTAAAATAGTCCCATCCTCCTCCATAACTAGGCCTTCAGAAGAAGACTAGGTTCCATCAAATCGCTTGTTATATATAACGTACTCAACTTGGTCTGAGTCGACTCAACTCGCTCGAGTAACCCTTTTGGCTTTTGAACAACTTTTGAATCCACTTTCGTTACTCGAAATGTAATCGGTGTAAAAGGGTCATGATCGTTTCAACCTAATAAGATTGTGATTGTTGGTAAAAACATGTATGTAATAGATAAGTAAAAGGTAAGCTCGTAAATAGGATAAATTTGTTAGAGTTAGGTTGTGCTAGAGTCGGGCAAGAGGTGTCTATGGAGCCTAGCTCTGGTGGTTCATTTAGTTGGATACGATGTACCATCTTAAATCATACGTGAAACCATTAATTGTCCAGAAAAATGTCATATAATAATTATTTATGCGCATATATTGACACTTTTGAGACTCAAACGCCAAAAAAATCTTCTAATTTTTTTAATATTATAACTATAGGTGAATTTTATTAAAGTTAATGTTATAGATATGAGACAGCACATATAAAACAACATTAATTTCTAATTATATAATAAAGGATAATGCTTTCAAAGGTCACGAAAGTATTAAAAAAGTTTTATTATCAAAACATCACTAAAGGCCGAAAATGAAAAACCTAATCCAAGTATCAGTTCAGTTACATTTATGTCAATTCCGGTAGAAACTTTTATTGAAAATTTTGCATAAATGAAAAACATAATCTTAATATTAAGTAAATTTGAAAAATAAATTAATACAAGCAATGATTTTGATGGGAAATACTGGTTAGAGTAAATATATGTATTGTTATTAATGAAACAAGAGTTACGACACATCTAAATGTCATTTTATTATTCATAATTGTTACAAGTTGATGTTACTTTTCTAAATTTATATTTCTTTCAACGAATGTTTTACACAAATTGATATAAATTTGGACAATCTTGATGAAGCCTAGCTTTTATAAAATTGGATGGCATAGCATATATGCATATATTGTACCTTATATTAATTAAACTATTATAATATTTTATCTTATGATAATCTTTATTAGAAAAGGTTATGTTAATTTTATATTTATAAAACAAAAAATCATTTTTTTACTAATTTGTAAGATGAAATGCTTTAGAAATAAATTATGTAACCATGCTACATATGTTTAATTTACTCAAGAGGATCAATTTCCTATAACATGACATCGCTTACTTTTGTCATATTAATCAAGCGCATGTATTAGAGTATTAATACAAAATGATAAAAAGAAAATGTAAGTTCGTTGCATAAATAAATAAATTAGTATGATATATAAATATTAAATGTGGTATTCAATAAATTAATTATTTAATTATAAAAACCTATTAAAATACAAACCCAACATATATATATAATTCATAAAAAAAAAAAAAACAACCAACTCTCGTGAAACGGTTTCACTTTAAGCTCTTTGTTTTATATATAAATTATAAAATAAAAAGAAATATCTTCGAGCCAATTATATAAAACATTTATTAGAAAATTTATATACATCAATATAATAGACTAATAAATTTGCAAAAGAGGAGTATGCATGTATCATTGAAACTTGAAAGAAAGGGTCAAAAAGAAGATAAGGAGCTTTCAACAATACCTTAGGAATGGGATGGAAGCTTTTAAATTTAACACTTTAGAAATTTTCTTGTGTGAAATAAAAAGGTGATAAAAAGATTTTCAAATCAAGCTGATTTTGTAGCTACTTTTTAGTTATAAAAAACGGAAAGAAATTAAGATAAGATATGGTTGCATGTACATGTGATGACAATATATTTCATTTCTTAAATCATAAGGGGGGTTTAGTTTATAATATTTATTAGTTAAGTGATTGAGCCGTGTAATTATGTTTAAGATCACCACATAAGGCGGGTATATGTCATATGAAATGTTAGGAATCTATATTATTTATAAAATTTTAAAGATATTAAACACATTTTTGTTTATTGTTTCTGTAATTCAAATTTCAATTATGTATTGTTACTAATTATAAATACAACTAATTAAGAATTTAATTTACCATGCTTTCCTTATTTATTATATATTTTTCTGATAATTATTTTTTCATTCTATAATTTAAATATGTATAAAATTAATATCGCTTCACATCTCTTTCATAATATTCATAGTTTGTACTACTGTTTATCATCGAATTCTATAATTATTCTAAAAGTTATAATATATTAAAAAATTATTATTGAAACAAATCTGCATATTACACGGGTACGTAATTGAGTAAATAAACTAGTCATATTATAATAGAAGTGTGAAAAGTATGCAATTTTGATACATGCAGCGGTGATGCATAATCAATCTTCCTTAGTTGTACCCAAACACAAAGCCACCGCAAAGTCTACAACTTTTCTTCAAATTTGACTATGCATGCCTATTTTACAAACGTCAACCGTCCAGCTATTAATCAGCGTTCTATGTTGCTATGACTCGGGAGGGAGGGAGTGAGTTACCTAAATCTGACATCGACTCACTCAGTCACATGCATATATTATATATATATAAGGGTATGAGTCGACTCAGGTTAATTTACTATAATCCATACTAATACATAGTAAGTAACATGTTTCACATTAATTAACTTACTATAATCCATAATTGACATTTACGTACAGGAATAATTAATTTGTATAAATATATAATAGAGACATGCATCACCACTTTGAATATGCCATGTGATAACTAGATATTGTTTAGGCTAGGTCGTGACTTCATTTGTTAATTAATTAATTAGCACCACATAATTAATAATTAACGAGCTTTTTTATTGTAATCTTTAATGATCTTAAATGGAACTTAAGTTGATTTATATAGGACCGGCTTTCGAATTGGCCCAAAATCCCTCGATTTCTACCTAGGCGCGCAATGTGTTAAATTTGACGATGCTCTATAGTCTATATATAGGAAGGACCCCAAAACATGTACTCTAATAACAGGTTTTTGTAAGTTACATGCTTAATTTTGACACCAAAGACTGAAGGGCTTAAGTCCTTAACAAAACTAATTTCAACCCAAGAACCATTTTAACTTTTTAATTTGTTCTCAATTCCCAACCATCAAAGAATTGATTATAAAATATCGATTAATTTTAGTAGGGATGAACATAGTTGGCCGAAACCAACCGAACCAAATTTGCTTAGCCGGTTTAGTCGGATTGGTGGAGTATTTCTTGGCTGGCTCGTTTGAAAGTTATTCAAACCAAGGTTACTGTCCGGCCGACGTTTTTAGGTAGAATTGGCTTGTTATAAATTTCGTTTATCAAATCTTTATGATAATATTTGGTTTTGGAAAACAACATGTTATTATATAAGTTTATACTATTTACAATACTTTAATAACAAAATATTATATGTGATTTATGATTATTTATTTTTTATATATCATTAAACTTATAATACACGTATATTAAATAGTTTTTAGTTGAAACTCTGAAACTGATTGAACCAAACCAAATCTTTACGGTTTAACAGGTTTGATTTAAAAAAATATTTCACGCCCAATAAATTTGTACTTAAATCGGCCTACCTAGTACCTGGTCATTTTCACGAGTAATTTTAAACCTGGACCGACATTCAAGACCGATGTTTTCATGCGATTATAATGAAATTAAGAGGTTTTAAAATTGAATGATGGAGGGTAATTGTGTTTTTCCACATGAATAAGATAGAACCGTTACGTGGGTATAATTAATAGGAGAAGGGTTTGAAATCATATCCTGAAAGCATGCATGATTACGAATTGAAAAAGATTTTGTCAATTTCTGAGTATTTTGGTTAATTACTTAATTAAGTTATTGGTGATATTTCGTTTTCATGTAAATAGTAGTTAAATACTTGAGTCTTCACACTTGTTGCATCATATAATTTATTTTATTTTATGTAAGATGTAAATGCAATAAACTAAGTAGGGTTTGATTATATAATATTATATAAACAGTTAAACACTATGATTTGTAGGAGCATATATACATGTTTTCTTAAAATGCAGTTGGCAATTAATACATTTTTATACCAAAAACTAGCAAGACTTTACAAACACAAACATTAAAAATACCTCAAAAAAACATAAACACCGATTCCAAAAACACAAACACTCCTAGACCAACTTGGGAAAGTATTAAAAAAAAAAAAAAAAAAAAAACAAACTCCTTAAATTGACCGATCGAACACAACCTTAAAAAAATGAGACCTACAACAGTACTAAACACTAAACAAATCCCAAATAGCTAAAACTATAACATAACAAATTCCATGAAACAAGTTTAAAAATCATTTATTTAAAACCATTTTCGTGAACCAACACGCCCATCGATCGACCATGAGGATTGTACGTATGTATGTATGTATGTGTCGGTGTGTCTATATATATATGGTTTGAAAGAGTACCACTCATTATGTAGTGCACCAGAAGGTACCACCTTTAAAAACAATTTAATTTTTTTTTCATAAAAATATTTTAATTAACATTATGAAGATCATATGTAAATTTCAAATACATTCACATCTCCTAGCTTCTAAAAAGTGATGTGAATGTCACTAGTACAAAAAACACCTTCTACCCCGGTTAAAATTGTCATAGACCCCGGTTGTTTAACCGGGGTAGAAGGGGGGGAGGTTGAAGATACGTAACATAGACCCCGGTTCTTTAACCGGGGTAGAATGTTTTATTACCTAGGTTCGGTAATATTTAACCGGGGTATAAGGATGAACGTGCATTTATGTGATGCGTGATTTTATGCACTTAGAGTGTTCGAATTTGCGTGAAATTTGTATATCATCTGTGTAATTTTAATTAAAACATGTTCTTGAAAAAAAATCAAAAAAATTACTTTTAAGAGTGATACTTTCTGGTGCGCTGCATAATAAGTGGTAATCACTTGAATATATATATATATATATATATATATATATATATATATATATATATATATATATATATATATATATATATATATATATATATATATATATATATATATATATATGTAAATATATATAGGGGTGAGTTCAATGGAGAACCACAATGCATCGCTGGAAAAACGTAATGCATCACGTAGAAATCGATGCATCACGCGAGAAATTGATGCATCAGTTGGAATAATGATGCATTACGAGGAAATTGTGATGCATTTGTGGTAGTGCATGGAGGTTCTTCAAGGTTTTCGATGCATGGAGGTTCTCCATTAAACCCCCCTCTATATATGTATGTGTGTGTGTGTGTTCGTGTGGATGTATGTGTGTGTGGTCGGAATCACGTAAGAACGGTTCTTACCATAGAAAACCTCCAAAAACACAAATTTATATAGAAAATGCATAAATTTTTTGACACGAATTTTGTGATTTTTTTCATATTAAATTTATGCAGAAAAATGCACAAAATTTTGGATATGATTTTGATAATTTATATATTTATTTATTTTTTACTAAAAATTATTGTCTTTTTTAAATAAATTTGCACATTTATGGGTTATTACAATAAAACCACTATATATATATATATAAATTTTTAGAGTAATTACTGTGTTGGTCTTTTAAGTTTACCTACTTTGACTGGTTCAATCATTTAACTTTTTAAATTATTTTTGACAATTTTTTAATAGAAATTTTATACACCAATGGTTCTTTATTACAATGGATGTTCGGGGACATGTGAGGGCATTTATCGTCTTCCGTTTGAATAAATCACCATTGATGCTTAAAATATTTTTTACAGAATAGTCAAAGTAATTTCAAAAGTTACTGAATCAATTATAGTGGATAAACTTAGACCAATAAAGTAATTAATTTTTTTTTTTTATTAAACTGATTGTTTAACAAAACGTAGGAAAGCATGAAAAATGGTCTAACAAATACGTACGGATGATGCATTAAAGTTGGTTTTGTATTTTGTTTAAAAATTTCTATTAAAATGAAAAATTAAGCTTACTTATTTTGATTTATATAATAATTAATATAATGGTCCAATCCCAACCAATCTACCAAATATGCCTTAATTTCTATCACATTCAAGTAGTCCACATGGTTGTTGGTTTATGGTCAACATATATCTCAGTCAACTCTCTCTATCTATCTTCAATCTTGAATTGTTTTTTGGTGTATTTGCTAGTGGGTTTCAAATTTGTTGACATTTTGTACTTCATTTTGACACTATTATTGAGTTTTTACGTCTTTGTTTTATTAACAATATTTGTTTTATTAGGAAATTCGAAAGCAACATAAGCGTAGATGTATAATTAATAATTATTAATATATTAAAATTACCGAGAGCTAGCGTTTTATAGTTTATCTTAATATTTGGATGTGAACCTAGACATCTTGTTGCTTATAAATTTCTTTGAGGTTGAAAACATGATAAAAGAGTAATTGAAAATAACTTTCGGAATGGAATACAAAATCAATGATGTTGAAAAACTTAACAACCTTAGTGGCTTATGTCTTCAAAAAAAAAAAAAAAAAAAAAAAAAAGAGGAATCAACGGAAATACTTTGAGACCAACTAGAATTGCTTAAAAACCATAGAATTACGAAGACTATTCTCTTAAATCGTTTTAAGGTTTAAATGTTTAATCAGTCATATTCAATATACTTTTAAGAATTTAATACGTTTATGGTTATCGGTTCAAATTTTTCTACCATAAAAAGTTAATCAATAAAACCACATAATCTATCTATACTATTAAAAGAGTAACTATACTCATTTCTGGTGAAGCCACGTGTTGTCACCATGAATCGACACGTGGCATTTATAGATTTTAAAATTAATAAATAAATTTAAATCAAATCTATCCAAATCTGATATAATCCACTTTTAAATTCAAATCAAATCAAATCAAACAGAATCTAATACTCTACTAACTTATTAAATATATCCAAATTTAATATAATCCACTTTTAAATTCAAATCAAATCAAATCAAACAAAATCTAATAATCTACTAACATATTAATTATAAGATAATATAATAAAAGTTTAAAAAATATATATATAAGAAAATAATTACTCTTCATATATATTTAGAAATATACAAAATTAATATGTCATAATAAATAATAATATCATCTTATATACTTTTGTTTAAAAAGTAATATTTATGTCTTTATCTTTTTATTTATTATATTTTATACATATTAAAAATATCTGCGTAATACGCGGGTAATAAACTAGTGTGAAAATAAAGAAACAAGTGAAGATGAATTTTGTTTAAAGTTGAAAAACATACAAAGTTAATTGTCTCAATTCTTTGCCAAGAATAAAGAAAAGGAGGTTTCTTTTGACGCCTCTTTTGGCACCCTTTTTGTGACTTATTGTTCCCCATAAGTTAATTAGTCCATATGTAAGTGAAAATATGCAATTTGGTTATTAAATTCAAATACTGAAACGGTTTACCAAAAAACAATGAAATATGACTAGGACTGTTAACTATTATCATTTTCATATGAACATGGTTTTCATATGTATATTAGGGTCAGGATCAATAGGGTACCATATTAGACTGGAAACCGAAGTCCATCCATGTTTGGTTATAAATTAAAAAAAAAAGTAATATATTCAGTTAGGTTTATCTTAATTAATAGATAACAACTAATGAATTAATAAATCCATTAATTATAGGGATTTACTTCCATAACAATATTATTAATAAATTTCAAAATGGGTTTTAGTGAACATGTTTAATAGGATTTCACGATAGGTTTTGGTGAACATGTTCAACCGGATGTGTCATATAAAGTTATTTATTCTTTTAATCAAACTATTCGTGAATGTTCAATTTCATATACACATTATTGAACATGTGCAATCGAGGTTTATTATGTATTTAGTCGTTGTTAACTCTTTTGATGATAAACCAATATTGAAGGTATTGAACATGTTCAATCGTGGTTTATGATGTGTGTAGTCGATGAGTTCCATTTTGGTGATAAACCAAGATTTATGATGTGTCATCATTGCACATGTTCAATATGGGTATGAGAAATGATACTAACTGAAATGTAGATTTTCATGGGATACACAGAATCTTCGAAAGCTTTCGGCCATTTCATCAAAACGGTGACTGGTTTGTTGCTTTTATGGCAATGTTTTATTAGATGGATGATAAGAGTGAACGTAATGTAACGATTTTAAATGATTAAAGTTTTTTATGATTTGTATTAACAATTATACTTGTTTAACAATCTGTGTTTTCAATTAACGAAATACGAAATTAATATGATGACATTATTATAATCAATTATTTCAGTCATCAATAAACATAATTATTAAAATGGACCATACAAAAATATTTGATTAGAAAAACAAATAGTGAACAATATAAAAATTAGGGATAATTAAGCAAAAAACCGTCAACTTGTCAGTTTTTTTGTAATTAAAATCTCAAATCATTTTTCGTTGCATAAAAAACCCCTAACTAACTAAAAATCAGCAAATCAAGGTTTTATCAAAGGGTAACCGGTTCGAAACCGGTTATTAATCCTACGTGGACAGGTAAATAACTTACGTTGAATAAATTTTAATTGTTGAAACCGGTTGCCAAGTATTACACATCATTTAAACCTCCGTTGATAATTTTTAATTGTAATTTTTAAACGGGATTACATCATCAACGGGGGTTTAAATGATGTGTAATACTTGGCAAGCGATTTTAACAATTAAAATTTATTTCATGTGGATTAGTTACCGGTCCACGTAGGATTAATAGCCGGTTTCAACCGTTACCCATTGATAAAACCTTGATTTACTGATTTTTAGTTAGTTCGGTGTTTTCTATACAACGAAAAATGCTTTAGGGTTTTAATAATAAAAAACTGACAAGTTGAGATTTTTTTGCGCAATTATCCCTAAAAATTAATATGGTGGATCAATCACATAACTACATAAGTATGCAAGTATATAATTACAATACAGACGATGAGGATGGTTGAAGACTTGAAAAAGAAAAGCATTTAAAATTTACTGGATTTTTAATAATTTAAATGCATTTTACAAACAGAGTTTTAATATTATATATTTTGCCAAAACATTGAAGGAAATATAAAATTGTATTGATTTTTTGTCATAACCAAGTGTAAGCACGCCTAGAGGTAATGAATATCAACTACATGTGAGTTGAATAAATTAAAACAAAAATAGAAGCTTCTACGGGGTCATACATAGCATTGTTTCCAAATTGTTTTGACTATATAAAAAGGTCTAAATAACTAAATATACATTCTATTTAAATATATATTGCGAAAAGAGTTACCTCCACATATCTATTTTTCTATCTTTTCTCATATATTTCAAGAGTTATCTAAAATAAAAATAACTGTATGTTTTGGATTCAAGTTTTAATTGACACATAAATGATAGTGTATGATAATTAAATGATAGTGTAGCTAGTCCTTTATTAAAAAAAACACACAATTGGCTAACCGCCCTATTGTTAGAGGGAAACAAACTCAATTTTATTTGTTAGCATATTGTAATTTGTTGACAAAATCTAATTCTTTAATAAGCATTTGAGAGGTTTACGTAAAAAAAAACATTGAAGTTATGTCTTTTTTTCGATTAAGCCCTTAACAAATTTTTTGTCTCATAAATTCCACAACCAACTAATAATCATTAAAATAGTGTTTTATATCTTTAAAAAATGACCTTTAAGTCTTTAACTGGTTGCGACCAGGTAAAGTCTTATGTGACATGTGTTAAACAAAATAACCAGTTGGAAATCATACGTAGCATTATGTTAAACTAAGGTGTTGTTTGTTTTTAAAATGTTAAATGTTTGAAGTCTAAAAACTGTGACTAGAATTAAAAAGTATGATGAAGATCTAAGAGACTCTTAATTTGAATTTAGGCTCCTCTATTACTCTTCAAATTAATAGGGAATTTACCAACCTCTAAACTGTAGCTGCAAACAAGCAGTCTACATTAAGTTTGTATCTGAAATTTAAATTTCAAACATATTTAATGCGAACAAATATAGCCTTAGACATGACATACTCTTCTTTCAAATTCAATTAATTGTTTAACATAGATGTCATATATTAGGAGTGTTAACTGGTTATTTTGTTCATAGATGTTGTGTAGGAATTTTTATCAAATTACAACTGGTTAAAGGTTAAAAATTTTTAAAGAAACACAAATTTAATGATTTTTAGATGCTTGGGCGATTGATTAGGTAAAAAAAAAAACATATGCTAATTAATTCTCTTTCTCTGGCTAGAGCACAATAAAAACCATTTGCTAAAGTGCAAGATGAAACTAGAATCTATCATGTCGGCCTTTTTAAAAGTTTGAATTATTAGTATGAAACTTATATTTCCTTTATGATCGATCAAATGAATTTGCGCAATGATTTTGACATATGTAGGCAACATGTTTTCTTCATGCACACCCTTTTCCAATTGTGACAAAAGTCCATTACACCCCCTATACAAGTTTGACAAGTTTTGAATCCCTTCTTTTCCTTTTTCTAAACGAAAGCTACTAAATTCATACGAAACAAGACCTAACAAATAGATTTCTTTTACGTATTGTTTTAGGTATATAGTATATATACACGTACATGTGATCACGTGTGTCAAAATCGTCTTCATCAAACACATTGTACATATGTATTATATACGTAATATATTAATCAATCAATGAACATCTTTTATAGAAATCTTGAAAGTTGGTTTTATTCTAAACGTTTACATGTTGAATTTCATGTCGTTTGAAAGTATATGTATTATTTCTAATGTATTTCGAGTAGTTATTTATAAAAGATCTATATTTTTACGTACATTATACATATGTTCCTTACTTTTTTTGTATAATTAAGTATGATGTTAATTTTAATGTTATATATGTATGTATTTAATTATGATTAAAAATAAGTATAAAGTTTTCATGATCTTTACATTTAACTTAATGATTATTTATGAAACGTCTTTGTAGTCATGAACTATGAGAAATGAAAATGCTATGACACTCACCTTTCAAGAGCCAATACTTATATTCCTATATAAGGGTCTAGAGTCTTAATTGAATGCCTAACCAACGAAAACGACATCTCTATACAAGTCTAATAATCTTTTAATAGACGGGTGAGATTTAATTATAACAAATGATCAATGTTGAAAAATACCATTTTATGTTAATTCACATGATACACGATAGTGTAAAATTTATATTGCCATATAGTTATTTTTATGTTTATGGTATGTTCTAGAGAACTCAAATTAAAAACATACTCACTTCAAGTCAATTTTTTTTTATATTTTAATATTGATGATAAATCATACATATTTTATGGTTAAAATATGTGTTAATTAATTATGATCAAACATTTATACAAACATTATTTATTTTGACATAAGTAAGTCATAAGACCATTTTTTGTTCTCAAGAAAATTAAAAATATTTCCAAGGAAACAGAAAATGGTCTTATAACATTTTCAGATTATATTTTGTTTTAGATCTTAAAATTCAGATTTTAAGTAACTTAAAACTGTTAGTTACATTTTAAACTTAAATTGATTTCAAATCTGAAGTGATTTCAGACTCTTTGTTACATTTCAGACTTAATATTTTAAAACATCTGTGAATAAGTTTGCAATTTAAGAGGTAGACTCCTATTTGGAATCTAAAATTAAGGTCTGAAACTTTTTCTTTCTAAATAATTTAATATTTTATTTAATTAGGATATTAAATATAGTTTAATTAATTGAAAATATTTAATTTAATTAACTAAAAGTAATTACTTAATTTAGTTAATTTTAATATCAAATTATATTAATTTATATTTTTTTGTATAAATTAAATTATTATAAACTATTATATATGTTGCTTTTAAAAGAACTCAATTCAAACATAAGTTAATTTAATTTACATTTAAAAATAAATATTCATTCTAATTAATTAAAATATTATGTAAATTATTTTAATATGTTAGTTATATAAATTAATTAATATAATATATAATTAATTTAAAATTTACAGTTTAACTAATAGTATTAAATTCTTAAAATTCAGACTTTAAGTTCACATCTTAAATTTCAGACATGATTTTAGATTTTAGATTTCTTATTTTGAATCCACCTCTTAAAGTTCGAACGTGATTTCAGATTTCAGACACTTAATCTTTTAAAAAACGAATAGCGTCATAGTAAGTTTCCATCTTGGTCATTTATTAACTTCCCAATCCAAAATATGTGTTTAAGTATATATGGATTTGTATCTTGTATGATTCATATCCTATTCTTGGAATATTTCTAATTATATAAAATGATAAAATATCACATGTAAAGAACACTTTATTAGGCCATGCAATTGGACGGATCAAAGGCTAGCTAGTAGCGTACCCTAACTCCCCAAATAGCTCATGTATGACCTAGATCGTGATTTTCTTCCTTTTTTTCGTAAAAATTAAATACAACTTATATAAAAATAGCTCATGTATGACCTTTGATTGTGATTTTCGTACTTTTGCTATTATTAACTATAAATTTTATAACAAATATAAATAGGAAATTCTATTTGTATCCTCTCTTCCTTATGATTAATTTAACACTCAACCTCTATTAATGTACAGTTTTCTTTAATATTATTATGAATTGTGACCGGTTAATAAAGTTGATATGACATATTAAAGTGTGTGTGAATTGTAAAAGGGGGTGTGAATAACATCTCCTCATACATATAATTTAAACCGATTAATATTAAGTTCTTGTAATGGCCAGGTATTTCTTATAGACATTCTTAACATGTAATGAGTATTTGACTAAAATGAACGGTTAATTTTTGTTAAATATGATGGTCTAGTGGTTGAGACATAAAATTCTTTGTAAAGTAAATCTTTTCTACTCAAACATTAACATAAGTGTGATTTTGTTTTTTTTTTAATCTAGATATATTAGTCAAGTAACTCGTGACAACGCAAATAAGTTAATTTTATAGAAATGACGAATACTATTAAATAAAATCGGTATTCAAGATTGAGTCATTTATTGAATGTGCATATTCATTAGAATGGAGTCCTAGAATCATTTATTAAATGTTCATGCTCATTACGATGAATTATATACATCATGCAAAAGTGCAATATAAAATTATTCAAAAGTAGATTACGATTGACCAATTCATATCACTTGATGTTCATCTTGAAAAAAATTTATTTCATGCAAAACTTCAAAATTTCAACAGTATGCGGATGTTCATATAATTTGAACTGGTAATGCATTTTAAACATGTGACTATTACATTTTTTTTACATGGAATAAAACATCTTATCATAATGACATTTAATTTATGTGAAGTAAATCGTAATTCACTTGTAAACATGCGTATATTACATTTTTATATGAAATAGAAGCTTTCATCGTGATGAACATGTATATTTAATATTGAACTCCACTTTAATACGATACTCCAACAAACTTGAGTCTTTGTATGTATTTATCATGCAAATGATGAATGATAATAACATGTGTGTTTAAATATCCTTCAATGTGAGAATTCGGTTCCGGCCCAAACTCGAAAACTGAAGATGTCTAAAATTAAGAATCAAGAACCGACTTGGAAATAAAAATTCAGACGGGACTGAACCGAATCAATGAAACCAATAACCGATCTAATGTAATTATAAGAATTAATAACTATTCAAAAAATAACAGGTCTGGTTTGGGTTCAGTTCTGGTAAAACGGTTTGTTTTCTTATTCCTAGTTTTTAAAATTAAATATCCGAAGTAAAAAAAAAAATTATGTTTTGAATATTTAGAAATAAAAAAGACTGGGTCCCACACCCGTTTACCAGCTAGCGGATGCTGATTAGGAAGGAGTCAAAAGTCAAGAATTGAGATCTGTAAACGTGGTCGTCAGGTTCGCCAAATACTTCCTCTCTCTTCTTGGTCCCACAATCTTCTCACACACACACACTCTCTCTAAAATCAAAAAAAATTTTAAAAGCGAAAAAGTCAAACTTTTGGTCTTTACCTTCTCTTCTCTTCCCTTTATTTATATCCTTCTTCATCCCACCATTCAAACAATTGCATAAACGTAAACCTATACATACTCTCTCTCTCTCTCTCTCTACAAACATCACCTCTTGTTTGTTGAATCTTCTTCTTGTATATGGGCAAAGCTGGATGGGGTTTAACCCTAGATACTTCTGACCCAGTTGATCAATTGCTATCCCCACGGTGGAATCCGCTCAAGTCTACCATGTATTCCGGTGTCACCGCCACCGCATCACCATCGTCTCCCAAGGTCTCCGATCATGACAGGAATCTTCCTCATCGGAAAGTTTTGAGCGAGGTCGACTTTTTCTCTACTTGCAAGTCAATTGATCATGATCGGATTGCTGTCAAGAAAGAGAAATCTCACGAGACTGAATTAGATGTAAATGTAAGTTTTCTTTTTTTTTTTTTTTTTTTTTTTCCGATTGATCATCCATATATCTCGATAACATACGTATAAGTTAATTACTTTTTTAATCTAATTAATTGAAATAAGATCCCACAAATTTGACGATTTCTATTTAATAGTTAGTTTGATGTTATATTTCAAAGTAATAACTAAAGCAAAGTAAAGATAACACATATATATACCACATTAATTTGACCTTAACTATTTACGTTAGTTTAAAATGATCGATATAATTAGGATATGCATTAAATACGGTTTATAATAAATTAATAATCCCTTTAACTAATTGTTCATTTTTGCGTATTATATTATATAGACAGGTTTACATTTGCTAACCACAAATAGCGATCAATCATGTGTGGAGGATGGAGTTTCATCGACGAACGAGGATAAACAAGCTAAAAATAAGGTATCCATCGATTAACTTGATTGATTATTAAAATTAATTTTATTTTGATTTTAATATGAATTTTGAATTAATATTTGAGTTAATTATATGGTGATTTGCAGTTGGCAATATTACAAGTTGAGCTAGAGAAAATGAACACGGAAAATCAAAGGTTAAAAGGGATGCTTTCACAAGTTAGCAACAATTATACTGCTTTACAAATGCATATTGCTAATGAAATTCAAAAGCAACAAAATTCAAGAAAAGAAAGCCGTCTTCTTCAAGATCAAAAACCCGATCTTGGTGTTCCGAGACAACTCGTTGAATTAGGTCCGACTCTCACTCAACCAACTTCGCATGATTCTTCATCGGAAGAAAGAACACAATCTGGCTCGACGTTAAACGCGCTTGAATTGTCTAAGAATGGTGATCATAGGATTGGTAAGAGAACCGGTCGTGAAAATACCCCGGATTCAGATGGTTGGGTTTCTAACAAGGTTCCAAAATTGAACGGCTCGAAGAACGTTGATCCATCGACTGAATCTACGATGCGTAAAGCCCGTGTTTCAGTACGCGCACGATCAGAAGCACCCATGGTAACTAAATTTTTAAAATTGGATTTATGGTTTATTAATATTAAGGCTTTAGGATTAGAATTATATCCAATTCATTAATGTAATTTAAATTTATTTTATGTTATTTGTGATGACAGATTACCGACGGCTGTCAATGGCGAAAGTATGGGCAAAAGATGGCGAAAGGGAACCCATGTCCTCGTGCGTACTATCGTTGCACGATGGCAGCTGGTTGTCCGGTTAGAAAACAGGTTCAAAGATGCGTCGATGATCAAACAATCTTAATAACCACCTATGAAGGCACCCACAACCACCCACTACCGCCAGCAGCGTTGGCGATGGCGTCAACTACATCTGCCGCAGCTAGCATGCTGCTTTCGGGATCAATGTCAAGTGCTGATGGTTTGATGAACCCAAACATACTAGCTCGATCAATTCTACCAAACGCATCGAATATAGCCACTATATCAGCATCCGCGCCATTTCCAACCGTTACTTTAGACCTAACTCATAACCCAAATCAATATCAAAGAACCAATAACTCAACTACGTCTCAATTTCAAGTTGCACAAAATTTTGCACCAGCAATGGCGATCCCGCTACAAACGATCTCTTCGAACGGCGGAGACGTTGGCGTCTACAACCAATCACGATTCTCCGGCCTCCAATTATCTCATGATATGGAGTCCAATCAACTACTAGCTCGCCAAATGACACCTCCACAATCCAACAAAGGTCAACCACATACATCGTTTGCCGATTCTCTTAACGCAGCTACTGCAGCCATCACTGCCGATCCAAACTTCACCGCCGCCCTAGCTGCGGCGATCTCCTCCATCATGAGTGGAAGCAATGCCGCCTCCACCGCATCCAACACCACCACAACTACCAGCAATCATAAGACTGGCAGTTTCCAAGCAAATTGAACGTCATATAGTTCAAAAAAATTCTTTCCTTCTTTTAGTTAGGATTTTTTTTTTCATAACTATCATGCGTACGTACTTAATTAAATGTTAATTAAACCTTCTGTTCTTTCCACTGTTTCTTTTTTTGTAATAAGGTACCTCTTTACCCTTCTCTCGTAAAAATATTATTGTTTTGTTACTTCTCTTTATTCATAATACTACAAAGTATACATTTGTTTATAGAGGTTTAATTAGGATATTAAAAAGTAGATAAAATTTTAAAGTTTGTTGCCATAGACATGAATGTTGATAAAATAGATTGTTATTTATCATAATTAACCTATTTATATGTTTGTACGTATAAAGTGCCTATGGAGTTGGAAAAATGGATTCTTTTTGTATGATCGATTTAAAAAAAAAAGTAAACGTATTTATTTATTGATCGATTGTATAGATGGAGCATGCATAGACCACACCAAAGTACAATTAAGGACCCCAAGTTGAAAAGCGAGAAACAAAAACCAAATTGAAGAAGTTGAATGGTCAGATCGATGTAGTTTTTTAGGAGAAAGAAAAAGGTTTTGAATCCACATATTCTTTGGAGAGTCAACAACTTCGGCCAAATTTCTTGGTTGCTTTGTTTGACACGTAATTTTTTCTTTTTAAATGTTTTCTTTAATTTGTCTATTAATTTACAGCTCATTAAAATAGACGTATATTTATTAATGTACATATTTAATAAATTTGTTTCTTGAATATAGACCTTTTTTTTCAAGAAACTTATTATTCCACAGATTGTTCGTCCAAACGTTATGGCTAGGTTTGATGACCACGTATTTTATCGCATTAAAGTTTATAATTTTATAAATAATAAGTTTGAAGTAAATTCTTGCTTTGTGACGATTACAATATTTGATACATGTAGATAAAACATATCAAACATTTGACGAACCGCAACCCATTTTGGAGGGATTATTTTCATTGCTTATTAAAAAAATTAATACGTACATAGACAATATATTCTATTTGTTTAGTTAAATAAATAAACATGAACATTAAAATGTTCGTTCATGAACGTATATTTATTTATGTTTGTTCATTTATATTATTTTTAGAAAATACAATTATTAATCATCCCTTATTATCATTTTAGAATCACAGTCTCTAACAACAAATTCAAGTCTCTAATTTTAACAAAAAAGAAGATTACAGAATATAACTCAAATTTTATTGTCTTTTGGCTGCATTTTTTAAAATATTACGCTTGTTTCACAAGCTTGTTGTTAATGTTAATCTTCGTATTTGTTTATTTTATTTTATATTCGTTCATGCTTGTTTATGTTTACTTATGTTTAGAATGAATGGACATGAACGAACATGAACAAAGCTAATACCATAATGAACGAGGATGAACATTAAATTTCGTTCATTGCTTGTTCGACTAAAATTATATTAACAAAAATGACATATCATTCTTGGTGTTCATTTACAGCCCTGCATGTCACTACAACAAACTAGCTTAATTTTCATACATACTTTGGCAAAATTACACTCTAAAATCGTGAAGGGTTGCAAATTTATCATCAAATCATAAATAGTTTTGTGACTCACCATTTTTGTTGGATTTTCAAAATTTTTGAAGCAAAATTATTTTCACTTTATGGTTTGGAGTTGTATGTTAGAAAAGAAAAGGAAGTCCAGAAGATACACCAAATTTTACTTTAAGGGCCGTTTGGTTTGCAGATTTTTTTATCTGAGATTTACATTTTGTCAAAAGATTTGCATCATGTTATATTTGCATTTGTCAAAGATTCTGCATTATCTTTTTAAAAAAATTGCTAATCTGGAAAATGCAATGTAATTGGGATTTAAAATCATAGGGGGAAGGCTGAGTTTTTAAATAACAACAAAAAAAAAAAAATTTAAGAAATCCTTAGATTTTTAAATCCTTACTGAAATCTGTGAACCAAACACATGATTTTAAATACGTTATCTGCAAATCAAACACGTCGAGTTTTTTCTTTTGGGTTGTTTGATATATAGTTGTTGATTGTGCTTTTAGTGGCTCCTTCTTGCCTTTTTAGTTGGTAAATAAAATTTTAAGTTTTATGAAAAAAATTACTTTAGTTTATTAAATTGGATTTTTCCGGATATATGAAATACTGGAACAATTTTGAGTCTAAAAGGGTAAAATTTAAAGCTAAAAAAATTACTTTAGTTTAGTAATTTTTATTTTTAATTTCTTGTATTTTTTAATTTTTAGATTCGTAGTTTTTAATTTTATCTTTGTAATAGTTTAAGTTAGTTTTTTAAGTTTTAATTATTAATTATAAATGAATTTTAATTTTTAATAAAGATTAAGAAAGATAGACAGTTGAGAATGGTGGATATTTCAAAAGTATTAAAATTGAAATGATGGAGAAAAAAAACTAACATGACGTTAAGTTGTCCAAAATTATGATTTTAGGAGGGGCATGTATTTTTAGTTCTTTCCCCCTTTAGTATTAGCTGGGCTTAATAATTGATCCATATAATAGTGGTGATAATGAATTGTATGAAAATGGTTAATATTGAAAACTCAATCAAATTTTTTAATTTACCGAATTGAGCCCATAAAATTTTTATTTTAATTGTTTAAATTCCTAAACTATGTTTATTTTATTCAAAAGTATATTTTTTGACCGGTTATTAGATTAGACAGTAAAACACAACTGATAAAACTAAAAACTTAGGGACTTAATCGCTAAATGTTATTTGTTTGATAGCCGGTCGAAAATGTCAAATATACACTTTTGAATAAATAAATTAGGAAAAAAAACTTAGTAACTTAATCACGAAAATAAAAAAAAAAAGTTGTTAGAGTTTTTTTTAAATATTAACCGTATAAAAAACAGTTAGGGATTACTTAGGGTTAACTCGGGTAATTTGGTAATTTTGGACCAAACTTAGGATAAATCTCAGACGCCTAGACCTTCATATGCAATCTCTAAACAATAGCAAATGAGATATTTGACGTTTTCATTTACAAACTTATAAGTTATCAAAAACTTAAAAAAAAAAAAAAAAAAAAAAAGTATCTAATCGTTTCTATAAAGTAGCAAGTTTTATCAATAAATTAGTGAGTTCGTTTTTGTAAATCTAAATCGTATCTTTATCTGCGATTTTTCCAAATTATTTAAAATCTTGATTGTCCAAAGGCCCAATGGCTTATTAAAAATATAAGTATATAACCAGAGCAACCCATCATATATATATTTTTTGCAATCAGCCCAAAACAGCAAGGGGTTTGGTCATAATTAGTTAATTACAATTCAAAATTTTTTTAAAGCTTTTGTAATGATATAAAATGGTTTCTTATTTTTCCAATATTACTATAAAGTTTTTATGGATTGACAAAATGGTTCATTCTTAAAAGTAGTATGTAATTAGCCCAAAATATTTTGCCTTTTTTCATTGGCTTTTCATAAATTACCAATCAATTCCGAGAATTAAACATTAAAATAATCATCATTATACAAACAAATAGAACCAAAAGACGTATCCGGTTCCTTAATTCTCATTATATTGGTTATACATATATACGGTCTAAATGAGCCGAGTCGAGTTCGACTCTATTAAATATCAAGATGCACTCGTTTAAGGGTATAAGGTTTGAGTTCGAGCTCGGCTCATTTTCAAGTTTGTGTGTAAAGCTCAAGTTTGACGAGTGAATGATTTTATAAGCTTGAGTTCAGTTTTTTATTATATATAAAATCAATTTAACTTTATATTATATATTTTCAAATATTATTAATTTAATTTAATTTATGTATTAAATATTTTTTAATATATATTAATTTATTTATTATGTATATAAGTGTTCGCTTAGGATCTCGAAGCTAAACAAGCTCGATATGTGAAATTTTGGCTTGAACTCATTTATAAATGAGCTCGAATTTAGGCTAGAACTTGACTGGAGTTTGTTTAAGTTAAGCATTTTCTAAATTTTAACGAGGCATACTTATGTGTAGCTTGAGCTAATAAAAAGAGCCAAAAGAATGAGTTCCTTTAGGTGGAAAATAGAAGTAAAAAAATAATATGGAATTGCAAAGCCTTGGTTGAAGGATATGGGATGATTTACATTTAATTCTTGTGGAAAAATTATTTGATTAAACTTTAATGTTGTTTGGTAGTTCTTTCTGTGCTTTGCTCTCCTTCTTTGAACTTTTGTATCGGTGGACATACATCTTTTGATAGTTAATAAAACATTAACCTTTCAAAAAAAAAATAATATAATAATTAAGAAAGAAGGCCAACGTTATCATCCATATCATAGGCGACACAAAAATCATATTCTAAAACATGTCGTTTCTAGTGTTTAAGGACATGGACGACACACCAATGCTTAGACATCCGTGTCATTTCAATGTGTTATATATGTAGTCAAAAGCGCAACTAGGACTTAAGATTTTTATAAGATGAGACCAGAAGAGGATTTTTTATTCAAAACCACTTGTCATAAATTTATTTTGTTTTATGTATTCTCGTAACTAAGGTGACATCATCTGTCTTATTTTCTCATTCATTGATTAATAATTCATTATTTACGTTTATAATTAATCATATAATACATTTTCAAAAGCTAAAAAACTGTAGCTTAGTTGTTAGTTTTAAAAGTTAAAATATAAATTGAAACACTTTAAAAAATGATCATTCGATAATTCTGATAACCAACAATAGAATATAAGCCAAACATTAAATTTCAACACCACATTTTTTATAATCATTATTTGATTATTATTTTTCAAAACGTTGTAATACTTTTTCAAACACAAATCAAAATACTCATTAAACTTTGATTTAAATATTGATTTTATAAGGATGATTTATAAAAGTTCGAATGTAATTATATATTTTTAAAGGTGTGTTGTGTTGCTTGTTTGTTAAGTAAAATATATCTTATATAATTACAAGTGGAAAACACACAAGTAAAACCAAAAAGAAGCTAAAAAGAAAAGAAAAACGGATAAATTATAAATGGGAAGCAGAGTCTTTCAAGGCAAAGCAATTGTGAGTGTTGCGTGACTAACGAATGACATGGCTCCTTTGCTGACACGTAAGCAAAACGTAAACATTGTTACAACTTTGTCCCTGGATTCCTGTGTCATTTCCGTCACGCTATCACCCTCTTTATCTCTCACTTTTCACATATTCTTAACTGATCTGACGCTCTGTATCGTGAGTGACTATCACGCTCTCAGCATTGCGTCTGTGCCTATACACGTTTTGTTTAAGGTTTGTTTTGATTTTACTCTTTACATCCTCTAGGTTTAAATACATTGTCATTTCCAACCTTGCATCCTTAAACAATTAACCCATCTTCAATTTGTAATTCATCATCTTCATTTCTAGGGCCGGTCCAATCATTTTTTGGAGCTCAGACCAAAACTTAAAAGGAGCCTAATATTCAAAATAAGTAAAATTCATATATAATATTAAAACTAAAAATTTATAATTGAATAACCTTGTTTCATTGTTAACAGACATAAGTATATAACAATTTTTTTAAAAATGGGTCCTGAACAGTTACCCGTATTGACGTTACTCATAATAGACATTGCTCATTTTATAGACATTTTATAAACTATACACCCTGAATGAAAATTTATAGCCTCTCATGGTAATTATATGTATTAAGAGACAACATCAAAGTTTCTTAGTGATAACAAAATGCTAAATAATATGGGATGAAATATTAAGTGGACTAAATCTGTAGACATTATAAACTATAAGGTGCATTTTTGGGAAACCACAAAAGAATCCAGATCTTCATGAGAGCGACACACATGTATCTTAATCTTACCATCGACGGACAAGTTCACGTAACGGATTGATCCAACGGTTATAATTAAAAGGCCAGGTGCGTTGCGTCATCTATATATAGTTATATACATACGTTCTTTCACTCTAAATGTTCCTGTGAAATTATCTCTCTCGAGTGGATGGTCAGCTCATCGGTATGAACCCTAAAATCCTTGCTCATTTTCAGGTTTCATAGACATTAATATACTGGGATAAGTTCTTTGTTTGGATCTTATTAAAATAGTATGCTTTTTATATTTATGATATTGGGTACGTTCCTGAGGTCGCATGCAATCAATTTGAGTTAAATTCATAATAAGAGCATAAATGGTAATCTTGTTTTGAGTTTTTGCTGGATCATTGTAATAATTTAGTTTCTATTAATGTCTATATTTTGTTAATTTAAGTTGTATTTTGTTTTATTATCCATCGTTTTGATTTTTGTTATGAGAAATCGGTGTTGGGTGTGTGTGTTTCATAGTTCAAGTTAAAATTTTTACTTGAAAATGCAATACCCTGTTCAAAATTTGTCTTCTTGAAGCTTTTATTTACAATTTTGGGGGGAGATGACGATTGTGTCTGTCGAAAGATGGTCAAAAGATAAAAATAAACCTCAAGAACTGTTTACAATGCTAAAAAAAGATACTATATGAATGATTTATTTTGTGATATATAAAAATGTATCAGAAACTTATGTAAAAAGTAGTGTTTATAGAAGAAATTTGCTTCAAAATGGTCAAAGATATTAGATTCTATCTGAATTTGATTTGTTTGGCTTTAATTAGTCAAAAGCTGACTCAATGGACTTGGAACAGGGTAATAAAAATCACAGATTTTGGATGATTGTTGGATGTTGATTGTGTCTTTAGTAGAAGAAAACAATGCAGAATAGATAAATTCTTCAAGATTTAAGTTGTCTTAAATACATTTGAACATATGGTGGATTGACTTGTAGGTCAACATGGGATGCAAATCGGAAACCATGACTATTTTCCTGTTATTGTCAACCCTTTTGTGTACTCGGGTCTTTTCATCATCATCAAATGACGGGCTTATTAGGATTGGATTAAAGAAAGTGAAATTTGATGGCACCAATCGTATTGCTTCGGACCTTGGTTTGAGTGAAGGTGAATTCTTAAAGGCTTCTATTAGAAAGTTTAGACAAAGTGCAGGTGATTCCGATGAGCCTGATATCGTATTACTGAAGAACTATATGGATGCTCAATACTTTGGTGAGATTGGCATTGGCACCCCACCACAGAAGTTTACAGTGATCTTTGATACCGGTAGTTCTAATTTGTGGGTGCCATCGTCAAAATGCTTATTATCGGTAAGATTGTTGTAACTCTATCTATGCTAAATGAAACATCTTTAAAAAGGGGTATTTGTATGTGCGTTTTCAACTTGGTGATTGTACTTGATTAATGTAAATATGCTTATTTTGCAGGTATCTTGCTATTTCCACAAGAAATACAAGTCAAGTGAGTCACAGACCTACAAAATCAATGGTTAGTGCATGAGTTAGTCCTATAAGTTAACATTTTCTTATTATTGTTGATTTGTTGACTCTCTTTTAAATTTGCCCGAATACATGCTTTTGTGAAAGTGATCAGTTTTTTATGAATATTGGCTACCGTTCTTGTAGGAAAATCTGCCGCTATCCAGTACGGTAGTGGGTCTATATCGGGATACTTTAGTGAAGACAATGTTCAAGTTGGTGATCTAGTTATTGAGGATCAGGTGATCAATTCTACAATTTTCCCTCCAGTATTTTCAGTGATCCGATTCTACTTGGTAAAACGTTAAATTTGATCATGTTTTAAATCTATGATATTTTAGATGTTCATCGAGGCAACAAAGGAGCCCGGTGTGACATTTTTGGCTGGGAAGTTCGATGGTATCCTTGGGCTTGGATTCAAGGAAATTTCGGTTGGCAATGCGGTCCCTGTGTGGTATGTCTAGATTTTTGTGACTATATTATCTGGTTTAATATATATGATATATGTCAATGTTTTATGTGTGTTTGTACAGGGACAATATGATCAATCAACATCTTGTTAAAGATCAAGTGTTTTCATTTTGGTTAAACCGAAAATCCGAGGAAGGTGAAGATGAAGGGGGTGAGCTCGTATTCGGTGGTGTTGATCCAAAGCACTTCAAGGGTACACATACTTACGTTCCAGTTACACAAAAGGGTTATTGGCAGGTTGGTTTATATTTCTAATGCCTGTTAGTGTTTCGATTTGTGTTATGAAACTGATTATGTGATTATCGCAATGCAGTAATTATGTTGTTTTTCTTTTTTTAGTTTGATATGGGCGACGTACTTATTGGTGGGAATCCGACTGGTATGCAATTAACGAACGTTATAATCACTATACCGAATCTTGGATCTTGAATGACATGCTGCCTTTTCTCACAGGGTTCTGTAAAGATGGATGTTCAGCAATTGCAGATTCAGGAACTTCTTTGATAGCAGGTCCTACGGTCTGTACCATTCATTTTCTTGATTTCAATCTTGTTTTTTATTTGATTTTGATTGAAATGCTGTTCAGGAGCGCTAACTTTTTGAAAATTTAATGCTTGTTTTGTGCTCGCTGGCTTTCAGACTGCGATCAACCAGATAAATCAAGCCATCGGGGCTGCTGGCATTATCAACCAGGAATGCAAGTCTGTGGTTAACCATTTCGGGGGCCAACTTTTGGATATGCTTGCAGCAACAGTAATCAAATCCCAGTTTTATAAAAGAAAAAATTGAAATTTAATTAGATATCATTTTGGTTTCTTACCTCCGATGTTATATTCTTTCGAAACAGATTGCGGAACCAAAGCAGATTTGCTCTCGTGTCGGAATCTGTACTCCCAAAACAGATGACAGTCCTAAGTAAGCTTTCTAGTTTCAAGCATTCATTGCCTATGATTTCTGTTGCTATTTTACTGAGTCTTTGTCTAATTGTGGCAATTTGGCATGGTAAGCAGTATTGGCATTCGGAGTGTCGTAGATACCAGCGATGGTGTATCATCTGGATTCAGTAGCGATGGCGTATCAAATCCGCAGTGCGTCGCCTGCGAGATGATAGTGTCATGGCTGCACAAACAGCTTGCAGAGAACCAAACCCGACAGAGCGTTTTAAAATTGGGAGACGATGTGAGTTGTGTTTCTTTTCATTATTTTAGTATCTTTTGGCACCAAGATTTATCATTGATCTTATATGACTAGTCCAAAGTTGCAGCTATGTAACACAGTTCGGAGCCCATTGGCAGAGACGACGGTTGATTGTGCGAAAATTCCTTCTATGCCTGTTATCTCGTTTAACATTGGTGGGAAAGAATTTCAACTCTCTCCGGATGAGGTATCGTTTTCTACCTAAATCCATTACCTTTCAAGTTATACAGTTGTTTGTGTACGTACGTGTATGTTTTTGTTCGGTTTTCTCTGTTTTGCAGTACATGCTTAAGGTTGGCGAGGGTCCGGCTATGCAGTGCATTAGTGGTTTCATTCCTTTGGATGTTCCTCCTCCTCGTGGCCCACTCTGGTACGTGATGGTCATGTCGGGTCCATCTAGACTAGCTAGATTTTAAAACCTCGATATTGGCATATTTGAACTCGAGTTTGACGAAGTTGGCTTGATTCATGTGATGCAGGATCTTGGGTAATGTGTTTATGCGTCGTTACCACACTATATTTGATTATGGCAATCTCAGAGTTGGATTCGCGGAAGCTGCGTAATCGGGGATGTTATTGCGTCTTGATAGAAGGCGATAGAAACTGTTTCGAATGACTCATGCTTCTTTGCTCATATAATGTATGTAAAACAATAATAGTAAAATGGTGCATTATGTATATATCGTTGTTGGTGGTGTGGGCAATGTTTAGTACTTTCGGTTTACATGATTTCGAGTTGCATGCAAGCTTCTGTCGCCGTGGGTTGATGTATCGAGTTATTCGCTCTTTTTCGGAAAAGTTTTAGCAGTCTTCAACTGTAAGTTGGGGCTGAGTGATGGCATAAGGCCGAAATTAGACAGAATTGAAACCAAAAGGTACAAAATGATGGAACAGGAAACTAAAATTTGAAAATTTGTAAACTTTATTCTTTTTAAGGTTTGTTTTGGTTTTGGTGGTTTGGTTAATAATTTTCGGGTTTTAGTGTGATTTCCGATTTTTAATACCCGAGGGGTGATCGGTAGTGCCAATAAATCGTAGCTGTAGCAAACAAGAATTTAAATCTAATCTGGAAAGCGTAGGGCTTAAATTGCATATATATATATATTTTTTTTGTTGCAAACTTGAAAGTAAATTGTTTTGAGCTATCTTTGGAATTTGTGGTAGGTTAGGGGTCTTGATCACTAGATATGCTCAGGGCCGAATCTTAACACGAACAACTGCCATGAATCATAGGGCCCATTTTGAAAAAAATTATTATATATAGTTAGTGAGTTCTATTGACGGTTAAACCATGTTGACTTTCCAAAGTTTTTAGTTTAAATTATATAATTATAAGTTTTTTGTTTTTTATTTTTCATTTTCACTTGAATTTTGTTTATTTTGAAAATACATATATACTTATAGGGCCATTATAAATTTTTGTCCGGGGCCTCGAAAATGATTGGACCGGTCTTGGATATGCTAATAAAAGATGGGAACCAGTAATATAAATTTTCTATAAATATTATTAAAAAAGTAAAAATTTATCAATTGTGTTCTTATTAATTTGCTAATTTTTAACCCATATCGTACATGAGTATTAAGCTGGTATATTAATATAACTAAAAATACTCTCTTTTTTACAAAACAAAAGCAAATGGTATGGTTGATACAATGAAAACGAATGAGATTTACAAACTTATCTTTATCATGTATGAAAAATTCCAGTTTTGAATAAAGATGATTTTAATGTAAATTTTATTTATTTACTATCATTATCATATAGATAGAAAGAAAAATATAAATGTATTTTTATTTTTATTTTCCTTAATTTTCTACATCAATCTTGATCATTACCATATGATGGAACCCAACTACAAAAAAACCAAATCGCCCCGGCGTTTGGCTTGTGGAATGGAATTTGAAGGAATTGTAATTTAATTCATAGTATACTGGTTGATTGGTTAAGGTATGAAATGATGTTTAATGCTAGCTAAGGGTATGAAATGTATGACATTTTAAGAATATAAATTCCTTAGAAATAACAAAGAATGATTGATTCCTTTAATCATAAAATTTGATGAAATCTAAATACATTTGTATTCATTGTTTTTGTAATCTATATTTTTAAATACACTATAAACAAATTTTAATTCCTTGGATTAAAAACCAAAATTAATAATGTTGTCAATCTTATTGAAAAACACTTGTTGAATACACGTAGGCCCAATTAAAAGGATGGATCATGATCGATTCTTGGTCCATCACACTTTTAATGGACGTGTAATGTGTTGATACAAATTAATAAGTATGCACAAATAAGTTAATAGTCATGATCATTATTATAAATATAATAAAAATATAAAACAATGAAATCTTAAAATTATATTTTTAGAGGGGAGGGAATAGTATCCTTCGAATTTATAGGGGTGTTTTAATACTAAAAAGCCCTCCAAATATGAAGTATGGTTGGAGTTGCCTTTCAGTTCTCCAAACCGTAAGGAAACGACACATATATAGCAACGACAAATAGTAAAGTGTTACCTGGTTCAGTTTTAAGAATGACTCACATCACGAGCGTACCAGTGAGTATCTTTATTAATATCGGATTAAGGTTACAATTGAAACACCCATACAACAATAATACATATTTTAGTGTAATTAACAATAATTTATACATCAATACTTGCGGAATTAGGGTAGAATTAAAACTTTTACAATTAATGCATCATAAGTGATGCATCCGAATAAACAACTATTGAATCTACAAGGTTACAGGTCATGATCCTGCAAACGAATAGTCAAGGCCAAGAGGTCGACTAACCCAAACCCAACACAATCACCAAAGCATACCGTTAGTCTCGAGTCTACACTTTGAATAACGAGGAAGAATATACTCTTCCCGCTCGATAGCTCAAACCTGCAAAAGGTTAACAACTAAAGGGGTAAACAACAAAAGTTGTTTAGTGAATTCCAGGATTAATATAAATAACAATTAACATGCTAACCATGTATATCCAACACATAATTTCAATCAACTAAAGATATAGGGGCCAAGGATGGCCAATGCCAAGATAGAATGGGATCACCTCATCCTCGTTGAGGACTATCGGTGTCCCACACCAATTATTTACCTATTCGAATTCTCAACAAGATGACTCATCTCACTAAGGACTATTAGCATTCACGATATTTACCAATGTCACATATTCCACCGTCACCGCCCGGCCTAGCCGAGTCAAGGTGAGGACCAACTCAACTCTTGGAATCCACTACACCGCTAGACATAGTCGAGCCAAAGTGGGGATTCCAACGCGTGTCATAGTAGCACGTTGTAACGCTTTTGCAAAGATGCCTTACCAAATCGGCACGTTACATTACCACAGTACGTACTACTAATAACTCCAATTCAAAGGTGTGAACAAACATGCTTGCGGCCCAACGTGTCATAATCATCGCCACGAAGGCGGCCCGTTGCCGTCCTCACATGATGTCAACACCGCCACTAGGATATAACTCATGCTTGCAGCCCAACGTGTCAAAATCATCGCCCGCAGGCGGCCCGTTGCTGTCCTCACACGAGATAATCCCATCCAAATCCAAATACCACATACCCCATGGTCGTCTAGGGTTCCCTGTCAAAGTCGGGAGTGGTATTGCCTCTAGCAAGTACGAGGCTGTCCCTAGCAAGTACGGGACTGTCCCTAGCAAGTACGGGACTTCCGACGGTGCAAGTATGTCGGCATCTGGCATCCAAAGGGGCCAGAAATATTTCATGGATATCCAAAGGGGTCCAAAACGCATTCCACAACAATTTAGGGTTCAGTATGACTCATGAGAGTCTATAATGGTCCATAAGACCAATTAAAGAAACCATCTATGTGGTTCTACTAATCATTCCGCAACAATGGTTCTAACATATCAACGGGGTCGTTTAACATTACTAATAAGCCTACCGGTTGAATAGTCCTTTATGCCAAATCATAATCAATTAGATTTCCACGAATGCGACCCAATATACAACTTAAAGGACCATGCATATATCTCAGCAATTATTAATCAATCACAAAAGTGAATAGTCCAACCTACTAGGTTAACCAACACGAATTGCCATCTTCCAATCATTTATCCATTCAAATAAGTAGTTAAGCATACTATATGAGATGCACCACAAACCAATCCACAACAATATCAACTAGCATGACAATTCATCTTCAATTCATGATGCATGACAACATGTTCAATAAGGCTACAATGAATCCATCTATAACATGTGAATATGCATGATCAAGTAGCATGTCATCAACAAATGCATAAACAACAATTAACATGTAATCATTCATCTACATTAGTCCTAGAACTCACAGTGATTGGTTAAGAAGATTCCAAAGCCTTTCAATAAAGCCACAATAGCCCGGAGAATGGCTAAAACTTGCAATCAAGCTCCTTCCGACTCAAATTACCTAGAAGCATTCATAACGCATATACGTAAGCCCCCAAACACAAGATAAGCCCCTAAGAGTGGGCTAAGGGTATTGGGTTATCAAACCGAAAGTACTAAGTTCATATGAGGCCTTAGGAGTTCCGGAATCGATCAAAGGCCCTCAAACCCTTAAAACACTTAATTTAGAGGTGCAACGAACGAATAAGACCCAAACACCGACCCCCGACCAACCAAAACACAATTTTGGGGCAGCCAGGTGGTCATGGCGCGACCCAGGGGAGGGTAGCGCCGCGACCAGGCTTCTGGTCTCGTCCAACTGCACCATTCAAGCCCCCAATGCTCACCAAAGTCCCTAAAACCTTCGTAACTGATTTTGTAACTTTGGAGCGACTTTACTAACAATATTTATAGCATATTAAGGTCAATTAGACACCTACAAACATATTAGAATGATTTCATAACATTCCATGATTCAATGGAGCTCATACGGACTCCGAACGAGTCCGAAAATGACCGAAAGCTCCAACCGACAACACTAAGCTCCATTTGAGCTCATTTTCAGTTCTAATCAATTCCATAGCAATATTTGACATATTTAGGCTATTATTAGGTATTCATTTTATATTTAATCATTCAATTCAACCCAACAATGGTTAAGAACTCATTGTGGCATTTCACCGAACACTTGGCGTGCGGTTTTGGCTCCAAACACCAATCTTGAGCCTTTGCCCGAGTTTAACCCCAACCAATACATGGAATCATTAATCTAACATATTTAGACCATTTTATACCCTTTCACACATTTAAATCATAAAAGATTGCCAATTACTCCATAAGAACTCTTTTGAGTTAATAAGTGGGTTAAAACCCAAATCACCTCTTCAAAGCTCCATATGAGCTTCTACTTAATTCCATTTTGATTCCATATCAACATATCAACATATATGATTCAATATTGAACATCATTCACTTACTAAAACATAAAACTCAAATCCGTAACCCATTAAAGCTCATTTGAGCCCTAGATTGGGTTCCAACCAAAACTAACTCAAACTACCAATGTAATTACATATTATGGCTCCATTTTGATCATATAACAACATACTAAGAGATTGGAGCCATTACAAAACATTTCAACATAAACCCATTTAGGGTTTCATTCTTCAAATGAAGAATGGAGAAGAATGAGATGAAGTAGGAGATGGGGAAGATGATTATACCTTCGAAGATGATACAAATCCGATTTTTGTGAGCTTTAAACCTTCAATTTTTGATTAAACCCTTCCAACCCTAATTTCTTCTTCTCTTTCTCTTTTCTTTCAAAAAAAAACAAGAAGTGTGTGTGTGTGTGTGATGGACGGTTTAAGGAGGGGAGGAGGAAGAGGATTTTGGCCTTTGGCCAATCCTACCCTCTAACCTTCATCAAATGACACAATACACCCTTCTCAATCTTCTTTTCATTTGAAAAACAACTATAATGCCCTAAATCACATTATCTCAAAACTTTAATACTCAAATAGATAATTTGACATTACCATACTAATTACATTCAAACACCACATTATACATTCTTTTTATCATACAAATCTCAATAATAGTAAATGTCATAAATTATTGGCAACTAACTCATAATATGACCTTTAAGTTTACCATTTTAATCGTTGAGCCAAGTTAATTACCTCATTAGTCAATATTACTAATATCTCCAATTAATAATAATTATTTCAATAACTATATTAACTCAACATTATTAGGAATATAATTACCTCCTAATTATTTGGGGTGTTACATACAATTACATATAAATCAATGTTTAATGGAAACTACAACCGAAGGACTGAAATCATTCATGTAATGGGCTTTACAAATAAAATTTCTTCTAGGGTGTTGTCCTCGGACATTGTAATGGGGGCCCCCGCTTGACCCGATGGGACCTATGCTAAGATTTCATAACGATAGTTAATAAAAATTAGTTTTTACAACTCAACATAAACTCCATACTTGGAGAAAAAAAAGTACATATATGACTTGTTTTGTCTTCACTTTTTTGAGGAGCCATCAATATGTTGTGATTGGTGGTTTGGTTGTTTCAATGTGCATTTTATGAGTGTTGTATATAATTTCTAGCTATTAAAAAATGTGCTGGAATATCTGTATTTATTTTGTAACACGTACACACATAAAAGAATGTTGAAATCTCAACATGTGCAAACAGATATACCGTGAAAAATAATTATTTCTACATCTTTATACTTAAGATGTGAACAAGTTGATTTAAAATCCACATTTGAAAGTGTGGATAGATTGTCTTAATTCAACATTTTTAAGCATGAAAGTTTAACTAGGTTCAAATCTTCATGCTTTGAAGTATTGATTTTTTTTTTTTATTATCAAGTTACTATTTTTGCACATATAAATCCATAGATTTTTTTTGGTATTTATACATTTAGAATTGTGGACGTTTACAATTTATTAATATTAGTAAAATTGAATTCCTTTACTCACTTATAAACGTGGTCAGATAAATTATTTTCATATATTTCCATTTACTAGCGAATATTTAGGCTTCGTTCTCTCACGGAATGTAATTTGAATGAATTGGAATTTAATTTATAGTATATATTACGTTTATGGGTTGAGATATAAAATGATGTTTAAGGTTGACAAAATGTACGAGTTATGTAATGTTAGAAATCTTAATTCCACTATTATAGTTAGGAATCATGAAAAATTCTTTAATCCATAGAATTTGATGAAGTGTAACAAGCTAGATATCATTCATTATTTTTGTAATCGAAAAGTTCAAACACACTATAAATAAATTCGCATTCTTTCAAATTCCATTTCATGAGCCAAGCGAGACCTTAATCTTTTTTTTTTTTTTTGGGTAATGTCATTTGGTTTCTGTGCATTGTACTAATTTGTAGCTTCTTGCTACTATCTTCATTGAAATCTATATTATATGCAAAAATAAAAATTGAGAGACTAAATTTAAGAATAATAGAAGAAAGAAAAGAGTATTTTTCAAGGCAAAGCAAAATTGTGATTATTTGGAGTGACATGTGAATGGCATGTTTGTCTAGAGAAAACGAAAAATAGTTACAAAGGTTGTCACGAGATTAGAGTGTATTTTCTTCACGAAATAATGAAATTTGTTACAAAAAAGTATTTTCTATGAAATAATTCATTTATTGTTTTATTTTTATGAAGATGCATAAAATGATGGACTGACTTCAATTGAATAATCAATAATAAAAAAACCAAACCGATTTGGACCGTCGTACTGACCTGGCTCAAACCGGCCACACGATACATCTCGGAGCAGTCACACGATGCATCAAATGATCGTAATGCACTATGATTTTCTTTACGATGCATTGTGGTTCAATTGGACCGACCGCACAATGTGTGTGTGTGTGTATAAATATATATATATATATATATATATATATATATATATATATATATGTATGTATGTATGTATGTATGTATGTATGTATGTATGTATGTATGTATGTATGTATGTATGTATGTATGTATATGATACTAGTTTATTAACACATGTATTATACAGATAACTTTAATAAATTTGTTTTCTTAAAACTATATAAACCTAAAATTAAAAATTAATATTCAAACTTTTAATACTAATGATATTTAATATATCTTATTATATTAATTTATGTATGAATTATTTAAACAAAAAATAATCATTAATGAATTTTATGTTTATCACTAATATTATTGTTATTATTATAATTATTAATCAAAAAAGTCTTTTAAATATTGTTTATTGTGATTATGTAGGATTTAAGTATCTAATCATAATTTTATCTTAAAAGTAATTTGATTTAAAATTTTTAATTTAATATTGAAATACTAAATAACACTTGTAATTAGTAGAAGATGACACTTGACATCATGAGAAAAAGACACAAACACTTACTTTTTTAGTAGTATTTATAGATTGATCAACAAACTGATCTCTCTCTTCATATGTTAACCACGTACTGTTTATATTATATAAATATAAATAGACTTGATCGATCCTGTGATTTGTAATGGTTGACGTTCATCTCCTTAATATAATTTCCTTGCTATTTCAATTTACACATGCATCTTTAATAATTTGCTTTCTCACATCTAGGTTTATGGGGATTGACATTTTTGCCCTTGTATATTGCACATATACTTGTCCAATAATTTGGCTACATTCATATCCTTTTGAAAGAAGGAACTAACATAACCCATTAAAACCTTATAATCTTTAGAATGTTTATATAATATCAAGATATGAGAATCGTCAAGATGATTTTCTCGTCTTGCTCAAACTAACGTAAATACTAACTAAATAATTTTAAAATAACTAATTCACAATTTCAAGTTCGACGTAGAAGATCGATCGAGATATGAAATTAGTCACCCATAGTACATCTAGAAGGTGTCAACGTCACAAATATGTTGTTGACTTTTGTCGTCGCAAAAAGTTGAAAAAGTTATCGCAAAAAGTCTTCAACTACAAAGCTATTATATGAACATTTTGTGACGACATGTTGTCGTAGATCTTTAGCATGGCGATGGAACTTTTAAGAACCAATTTTGTCGCCGCAAAAGCTCATTTTTCCTCTAGTGGATTGTGCACATATAAATTTTAGTGTCAATATTGCTTCCTTTTGAACTATATATAATGTGTGTTTTCGGCAAACCACAAAAGATTACATCCAAAAAACTTTCATCAACAGATTTTTTGAGGGATTACTGAGTGATGTGTTTTCGTTGATAATCCCTCAGTAATTTTTCGAGGGATTACTAAATCCGTCAGTAATCCATCAATAATTCTCTCAGAAATATTAATTATCGAGTATCGATCAAGTTTTTCTGACCAACTAATTCAATTGGAAATCCGTCGATAATTGGGGTTTCCAAGGGATTTTTCCGTCGATAAAGGTATGAGAGCTATATATATATATATATATATATATATATATATATATATATATATATATATATATATATATATATATATATATATATATATATATATACACACACACCACAGTCAAATGAGATCACGTGACCATTAATCCAACGGTTTGTGTTGTGCAATATTGCTTTTTTATATACATTCACTTTGTATAACAATTTTTTTAATGAATTCTCTTCTTTTGAGTCGCTCATCAGCTCACCGGTGTGAACCCTAAAATCCTTGCGATTTTTTGGTTTCGTAGGCACTGAGATGAATTAAAATTTATTTACTCCTAATATTATATTAATTCTCTATGTTTTTCACATTAAATTGATGTTTAATCTTAAATGTTCTTTAGGTTTCATGCAATCAATTTGATATTAAATATCCCAAAGTACAAGAAATTAACAGGTAAGCACCTAAACGATTTCTCAATTCAATTCGTAAGGAGGCGTTTGGTTCGCTGGAATCTGACGGAATGGAATTGAATCTGTCAAAGGAATGAAATTCTGTAAGGAATAGAATCTGTCTGAATCCAAATACTATAGTTTGTTTAGAATGAGAAAACCTGTTGTTAAAAGGATTGCTTTGAAGGAATGGAATTTAAATTCCTTCCATTTTGCCATGGAATGGTCATTCCTTCAAAATGGGGGATTTTTTTTAAAATGTGGAATGATCATTCCATTCCTTTGGACTACCAAACAACCCATCAGAATGGAAAATTCATTCATTTTCCGCCAGATTCCATCAGATTCCAACGAACCAAACGCCTCATAAGAACCCTACATATTCTTTCTGTTTTTGTTAAAACTTAATTTCATGGTCACTCACATTAATTTAGGGGTTTGTTTATTTTTTCATGGAATCATTAAAAAGTCATTCAATGATAAAATGATCTCTTAATGATACCATTAAAAAGTAAACAAACAAGTCTTTAGTGGCATTAACTAATTCATTAGATTATATATTATTATTCTCTTTAATTTTCGCATGATCGAAAAGCTAATGGTTGTTGAGGCTGCATGCATCTAAATAAAAGTTTTGAGTTACTTTCTTGGTATTGGGAATTATATGGGGGGAAATGGAAATAGAAATGATTCCATTGTTTGTTTGGAGATAAGAATTGCAAGTTGAGAAATCAAGGAACTCCATTTCTCTATATCTAATTCTCTCTCAAATAGAGAGAAATGGAGAGAATTACCAATTCCATTTCTCTTTCTCTACAATTCCATTTCCTATTCTATTTCTCTATAAATTCATTCTCTGTACCAAACGCACCCTAAAAAGAACACAAGAGATTATAAATATGGTTTTGAATGCATGATACATTGTAATGCATCGTTAAACAAGTTTTTGTAACGTTATATATTAGTTAAGTTAGCGCGCGCATGAATGACTAATTAGTTTTTAATGGTGTGGATGACTTGTAGGTCAACATGGGAAGTAAATTGATAATCGTAACAATTTTCTTGTTCTTGTCAGCCCTTTTGTGTTTTCCGGTCTATTCTACTTCGGTTGATGGGCTTGTTAGGATCAGACTTAAAAAAGTGAAATTTGGTGAACCCAATCGAATTGTTTCCGATCTCGGTTTGAATGAGCTGGAGGGTTCGTTAAAGGCATCTAGATCTTTTAGGAGGTATAGTGTTGGTGAATCACAAGAACCCGACATCGTATCACTGAACAAGTACACGGATGGTCAATACATCGGTGAGATTGGCATTGGCAACCCGCCTCAGAAATTTACTGTGCTCTTTGATACCGCTAGTGCCAACTTGTGGGTGCCATCTTCGAAATGCTTGGTTTCGGTAAACTTGTCTTACTACCACGCCGTACTCACGTACAAATGCATGCATATTCAAATTGGAATCTATTCAAGTAAAAAACATGAAAAAAATAAAAATTTTATTTTTCTGACCTCTATTTATAATTTATAAACCCAATAAATCTTGCAAACACCGTGTTACATACCAAAAAATTACATCGTATTTGAATCATAGTTATAGTTGTTTATAATATCATGTAAATTTATAACTATATATAGCTCTAAAACTATTATTTTTTATTGTGATGCGGTGTTTGTAAGCTTGCACTGTTTTTTTTTTGGTTCTCATGTGAACACATATGTGCGTGTTCACGTAAAAACAAAAAAAAATAAAAACAGTAAGACAAAATATTAATGCACTAGAATTATGCTACTGATGCAGTCATCTTGCTCTTTCCACTCGAAATACACATCAAGTCAGTCAAGCACCTACAAAGGGAATGGTTAGTGAGTCTTACAACCTACAAATTTTGTTTTTCTATGAAATTGGAACTTCTTCTAGAATAATTATAGATTGCAACTTTTGTTACTAGAAATGTGTTTGCAACAATCAATAATTCCTTTATGGAGTTTGGTGATCATGTTAACATGATATGTGAAAATGGAGAGACCTTGGTTTCGTCATGATTGTTATGATCCTGATTTTGATCTTAATTAAGATATCACGATTTTACTATCATGATCAACAAAAACAAGTAAATTCTAAGTAGGATCTCTCGTAGGTAGGATATTAATCAGGATGTTGACATCTATCATAGGATATTAAGATTTCGATCCGATCCAATTTTATTTTTACTTAAATTTAAAAGTTAAATATTGTAAATGAGTTAACTTTATTAAATAAAAAAGGTAAACATATGTGTTAACTATCTGATTTGTCACAGAGCAATTTTCATATACTCATTGAGTTCAATACTCTAAAATATTAAAATGATGTAATTAAACTATCAAGATCATTAAGAGTTGTATTGATTATCGTTATGATGTTTGAATTTTAAATATTTTATCAAATTGACATAAATTTAATCTTTGATATAATTTATAACACATACAAAAAAGATAAATTATTTTGATACGATCCGATTTAGTGATGACAAAAATGATCATAGACAAGATTTCATTCCTTACAACCTTGGTCTCCCTGGCCGATAAATTAATAATAGAAGATGCTTTTATACTTGAATACATACACCTTCGAGTTCTTTGGATGAAAAGAGCTTTTTTTAGACCCCTAGGGTTGTTTGGTTTATGGATATTATAGGATCCATTGGAATTTGCATTTATAATCTTATGTTTTATTTATAGATTTCAATAAAGATTTAAAATTCTAGAATATTCTTAATTATCACCATTCTTTGTTATACAGAATCTCAACATTCGTTCTAGAATTTTAAATATCAATTACTTTGCATTCTTCATATTAGTAAATTAACCCAAATAGCCAATTCAAATTTTTTGAAAAAATTCTGATAGATGTAAATGGACGTTGTATAATGCAAATTGTTCATTAGAACACAAATTACGGAAAAAAAATCTACGAACCAAACGTCTCCTAAGCGTATTATTGAATTTTTTTTTGGGGGTTGCTAGAGAAAACAAAAAAGCATGAGAGGGAGTGCTAAATTAAAGTAGGTGCACATAATCAAATTAAATAGGGTGGGGTGTATAGAATCTGGGCATGTTTGGCAAGAAACTTTTAGGAGCTTCAGCTATTTAAAAGTTAAAACTCAAAAGTTCCGTTTGATTGATGACGACTAAATGGTCCATTTGGAGATTTCGAAACCAGGTTATATTTCGTGATCATATCATTGATGACATTCGGATGTTGTTGTTTCTTTGGTAATTGGGTTTTTAGACATCCTATGTCGATGATGTAATCGATCTTTGGTATTTGTATGTTCTAGCTTTTTTTTTTTTAAATATAATTTTCGTTGCTGGCAAAAAAAAAAAAACATATTCTTTTTTGCATCTAACATAAACTTGTGATGATTAATTATTGTTAGTTCTTTGTTTTCTGGACACATTTCATTTTCACATGTAAACTCATCATTGACTGGCATTTAAACTTCCTGCGTTATATATTCTGTTAAATACAAAACTGGCGATCTGGTTTTCTGGTAATCATGCATGCAGGGAAACATGCCACTATCCAGTACGGAAGTGGATTAGTATCTGGGTACTTTAGTGAAGACAACGTCAAAATTGGCGATCTAGTTGTCGAGGATCAGGTAAACATGAGCACTTAGTTTGTCCTTAATTAGTTCACTTTTTTGTCATACATATCCAAAGAAAAACATTGAATTTGATGATCTAATTAGATGTTCATAGAGGCAACAAGGGAGTCTGGCGTGGCATTCTTGGTGGGGGAGTTTGATGGTATCCTTGGCCTCGGATTCAAGGAAATCTCTGTTGGCAGTGCTGTCCCAGTGTGGTATATATATATATATGATCATTAATTATATACATTTAATTTGTGGCTATATATGCCGATATATATTGATATTTGATGTCCCTCCATTATAGAGATTGTACTGTTAATAAATAATGTGCAAACTTATTCTTTCTTTTCATATAGACTCGAGTAGTTAGTTGGTCGATTTGAACATGGTTTCTTGTCTAATCTGTAAATATATATTTCACCTATATATATATGTTGTGTAGGGACAACATGATCAACCAACACCAAGTTAAGGATCATGTGTTTTCATTTTGGCTGAATGGGGAGTCTGAGGAAGATGAAGGCGGTGAAATTGTCTTTGGTGGTGTTGATCCAAAGCACTACAAGGGTTCACATACTTACGTTCCAGTCACACGAAAGGCTTATTGGCAGGTTTGTCTATCTAATCGTAATGCTTATTAAAGTTTTACAGACTATATATATGTATAAATATGTTTGTGTGTGTGTGTATGTTATCTAGTCTAAATCTATAATTGTTATTTTAATCTTTGCTAGTTTGATATGGGCGACATATTTATTGGTGGAAGATCAGCCGGTATGCAAGTGACAAATGTTATATTAATAAACTATAACACCTGAGATCCTGGATATATCGATCTTCCATAATGTAATGTGGTTTCTTCTAGGATTTTGTAAGAATGGATGCTCGGCGATTGTAGATTCGGGAACTTCATTGATAGCAGGTCCAACGGTCTGTACAATTCCATTCTATGATATTCGATCTATCACACCAAGAAGGACCTTTTGTCTTTCCGTTTGATTTTAATTGGCTGTTTATGAGTACGTCCTAATTTATCTTGTCTTTTAACTGCTCATTTTGGCTTTCAGAGTGCGATCACTGAGATAAATCGTGCCATTGGGGCGGGTGGAGTCATTGGTGAGAGCTGTAAGGGTGTGCTCGATCAACTGATAAAACTGTTCTTTGACATGTTTGATATGATGGTAAACAACTCCCGAATCTCATTTTGTATTTTTTTTTAAATTCTTCTGATTCTCTCCTCGAGCGCGCTTGTGTTATTTTCTTTCAAACAGGTTGCAGATCCAAAGAAGGTATGCTCCCGACAACTCTGTGCTGGTCATGGAAATGATATTGTTAGGTTAGCTTTATACATATGATTGCGTTCATTTATCGTTGCAGATTTCCCCGAGATTATGTATAATTGTAGGATTCTTGTATGATGCGCAGTAATGGCATTAGGAGTGTCGTAAACAGGACGGATGGTATGTCATATGGATCAGTTGGAAACCCATTGTGCAGTGCCTGTGAGATGGTCATTTCATGGGTGCATAAACAGGTTAAAGTAGATGGCCCGGCACGAGAAAGCGTTATAAAGTTGGGCAAAGATGTGAGTTTCCTTCGATCTTGTTATTTTTTAGTATTTGTGTGCATCCAATTTGTGGTTGATTTTCATTTGGAGAGTCTAAACTTGTAGCTATGTAACGTGGTGCCTGGCCAAGCTCGGGGACAGTCGACGGTTGACTGTGCTAAAGTTTCTTCTATGCCTACTATTTCGTTTACTATCGGTGGCAAAGATTTTGAACTTTCGCCTAATGAGGTGTTCTTTCTACGTTTACTAAATTTTTCGTCTTTGACAATTAGAATTCAAGATGCATGCTAAATGCCATTAATAATATTTCATTATTTGTTTTACAGTACATACTTAAAATAGGCACAGGTGCTTCTGCAGAGTGCCTTAGTGTTTTTGTTGCTTCGGATACTACTCCTCCGAGCGAACCACTCTGGTACATCTGTTTCTTTATGAGCGTGTGATGACCAATATCATCGAGTGAACTTATGAATTTTTTTTTTTTGAACTCGAGTTTGACGAAGTTGGCTTGATTCATTTGATGCAGGATCTTGGGAGATGTGTTTATGCGTCGTTACCACACTATATTTGATTATGGCAAACTTAGAGTTGGATTTGCAGAAGCTGCATAAATGAGCCACATAGGTCTAAAGTCTTAACGAAAGGCACATATATGCAACTTAATTTTTCTGGTTAACTACCATCTTAATTAGTTATTATTTGTATGATTTGAAACAAATTAAGTGCAATGATTAATACTAGTAACCTGGTGTATTGTGAGTTTAAAGTTAAATTTTTGTTGACAAATGGACATTTTAGTTCCTTTTCTGACTTTGTTAAGCAAGTCTTGTCTCCTGATCGATGCTAGAGCTTTTGTCCTCATGGTTGATAGATACATCAACTGCTATCTATGCTTAATTGATACATAAACTTAAAAGGGTTTTTTTTTTTTTTTTTTTTTTTACATAATTATCCCATTATATTTTGGTGACATGAATAATCGCCCTCATTGAAAAAACTTTAATCAATCGAACATGGACAACTGATTGAAAAACACACAGACAAAAGAAATTCTTGTGAGCGAGTATGAGATTAATTAATATATTGGCAATCGATGGGATCATAATGGAATGATCACTTTTCATAAACTGCAATTAATTCTTCGCATACTATGTTGCACAAATCTTGTTCAAGATAATCCAATGAATATATATAGATGAAGAATATAAATTTTGATATGCTTGTATGTAATATTTGATATATCGTTAACAATATATATATATATATATGATGACAGCCATGTCCTCACGCTGGTTGCTCGCTCCTTTGCCCACCCCCACCCCCACCCCACCCCACCCCATGCATCCCGCCAAATTCTATAGCTACTAATATTTTTTTTTGAAAAACGTACTCCATAGCTCATGTTGATAATTTTTAATTGTAATTTTTAAACGGGTTTACATTATCAACGAGTGTTTAAATGATGTGTAATACTTGCCAACCGGTTCCAACAATTAAAATTTATTCCACGTAGGTTATTTACCGGTCCACGTAGGATTAATAACCGGTTTCAACCAGTTAACCATAGATTAAAAATTGATATATTAATTTTTAGTTAGTTCGGAGTTTTCTATACAACGAAAAATGGTTTGGGGTTTTAATCACAAAAACCTGACAAGTTAAGGGTTTTTTATGCAATTATCCCTTATTAATTTCCATTTGACTTGTTTGAACAAGTGCTTAATCTTACATGCATGACAAGTGTTTGACGAAATGCTTAAACAGAATCTTATTTCAGTGAGTTATGATGTTGCTTAAAGTACAAGCTAGCTAGTTCATTTTGTATGTAATTTACATAATGCACTCATTGAAGAATGTTGCTTTCCAACATACGCAATATTGCAGAACATACTATATATATATATGACACTCACTGGAAATATATGCAGGCCGGCCCTAAGCAAGGTTAACATGGACAACGGCCCAGTGCCCATTCTCAAAATATCTATTATATACTTAGGCCACAGGGAGTGGCACGACATCCCTCACGATACCGAGGGTGGCATCCGGGGAACACCACCACGTCCCCTTGGCATCGGCATTCTTGAACTCGGCATCGGCATTCCATTGCCGAGCCCTTTCCCTTCCATTTTAATATATATATATATATATATATATATATATATATATATATATATATATATATATATATATATATATATATATATATATATATATATATATATATATATATATATGTTATTATATATGTATGTATATATATATATGTATGTATATATATATGTATGTGTGTGTGTGTATATATATATATATATATATATATATATGTATGTATATATATATATATATATGTATGTATATATATATAATTACTATTATTATTATATAATTATTTATATTTCATTTACTCTCTATATATACAAACACCCATTTTTTCATATATTTCATATCTATTCTGTCGTTACTTTATTTACTCTCTCTCAATATACACACATTACAAATTTAAAAAAAAATGTATTCATCATTTTCATTTTCGGAGTCAATAGAATTTATTGCGGAAGTGGTTAACGTTTACTCACAAGCTGGTCGGGCCGTTCCTTTTTTGAGTGTACTATTTTCGTCGGCGTTTCGGAGACATTTGGTGTTAAAAAGAAAAAAAGAAGACATTATCAAGAGAAAAAAAGCTTGTGACGTGAGAATTTATTTTAAAGACATTAGTCATTTGACCGGAAAACAACTCGAAGTCGCGTTAAAACAAAATTAAGTAATAGAAAAAAAAAATGGGGATTGTAGGTTTTTGTTTTTAAGTATGTTCTTTTAGAAAAAAAATTATGTCTTAGTTTGAATGTCTTAATTTTTGAGTTGAATGTTTCAATTTTTAAATTGAATGTTTTAATTTTTAATGTTATGTTTAATTTTAATATTATTAATTAAATGTTATTTTTTATTTCAATATTTTTATTTTAAGTTTAAAATGAAAATAAAAGAAAATGAATGGCATCCACACCCACGGAATAACATCAAAATGGCAAAGGATGGCAAAGTTGACGTGGCGCTGACGTGACTGCAGATTTCCTTGGCATCCTTGCCAATCACTCCCTTTGGCCTCAGGTCAACGATCAAACAAGATTATTGACTAGTAAAGTTTTTAGTTTTTAACATTATAGAATTATAAGTTTTTAATGTTAATTTATCATTTTTACTTGAATTTTGTTTATTTTGAATATACATATATATTTATAGGGCCCACTGTATGTTTTTGCCCGGAGCCCTGAAAATGATTGGACAGGCCCTGAATATATATTTTGTATTATAAATTGCTTTCTACATATAATTTGATCGTTTGTGGGAACAATTAGTAAGCACGAGTTTGAAACCAAGTTAACAAACAGATGCAAACATAGCACCTAACCCATAAAAAGGTGTCACACGCCCTATCTATTCATTGTGTTCTGAAGTAGGCATATAGTTGTGGATTATAATGCATGAATACCAAATTGCAGGAACCTCTGTTTAATGTATATGGAATGATCTATTAATGATCATGCAACTTACTTTATAAAAGTTTATTTTGCCCGTTCAAAAAATATTAAAAAATCAAATATAAGTTGTGGATAGTGAGGACCAATTATTGGTTGACATGTAAGCATCATTATTGGTTGTAGCAATCACTTCATATGTATCACATATGTTACTCATGACGATTGTTACAACTGCAATTGATTTGTTATTTACAATGATTTTCATAATAAGATGCATCCTAATTAATAGATCTCCTCCCGGCCTATATATAAGCCAACAAAGTATTCAAAAGAATGATTACACCAACCACTTAAATATCAAAATCGCATTATGTGACCCATGTATGTATGCCCAAACAAATTAGGGGCCAAACTTGGTATTTCCAAACTATAAGGTGTGTTTTGGGCATGCCACTAAAGATCTTACCTTCCGAAAGTGACACGTATGTACGTACCATTCAAGAATGAGATCACATAACTGGCATGAACCCTAAATTCCTTGCGGTTTTCGGGTTTCGTAGCCACTCTGATTTAGTAGAATTAGTTCACCATCACACCATGTATATTTTACCGATGGTCTACTTTTTTTTCCCATTAAAAGTTAAGGATTCCCTTAGGTTTCATGCAATCAACTTGAGGTAGAACTTCCTATAGAAGAAGAAAACAGTAAGAACCAAAAATTCTCTCTCGTTTTTGGCTTGTAAGAACCCTAAATGCTTTCAGCTTTCCCTCTTTTACGATCACTAAGATGTAGACTTAATTAGTTCACTTTTTGAAATTCATTAATGTTCTTCTACGTACCCTTTTTCCCATGAAAAGTTAGTGAAGGGTTCTTAAGGTCGCATCCAATCAGTCTAAATTAAATTCCCTAAACAGTGAGAGATAGTGGTAACCTTGTTATGTGCCTACAGGGTTTTGTTGGATCATTATGATGATTAATTTTCTATTTCTTTCTGATTTTTGTAAACTAATTAAACATGTGTATGTAAGCTTTGATGCATGTATATATCATTCATGGTTTTGATTGTTGCATGCCTTTACGTGCACATAAAACATCATGATGTATTCTTACTTAATTGCTTTAAATTAGTTTTTTGCTTCACCGTGGAATACCCTGGTCAGATTTGTCTACTGGCCGGAAGCTAGCTAGACTGAAGTTATTATTATATTATTTAACAGCAGAAGTTAGTGGTTAGTTATTAGCACCATTGTTAGACATCTTGAAGGTGAGGACCAAACCACACACCTCCAACTAAGGAGAAACACCCTTAGCAAGGCTCGAACCCGAGACCTCAACCAAGGGGAACCCATTCCTCCTTTGGTGGTGGCCACTTGATGTATGTCAAGTGGTTAGTTGGTATATAACAAATTAAAGGGGTCTGCATATAGATAGATGGTCATAAGATTAAAAGATATGTATATGTTGTATCACATACTGATTTTGTACCAACGGTAACTCTGTTTGCTTCTTAATTATATGTAAAATACCTAGTTTGCCTCAAAATTTGAGTTTTGAATCTGATTAAATACTTATTAATGGTGGATTGACTTGTAGGTCACCATGGGAAGTAAATTGGAAACCATAGCAGGTTTTCTATTCTTGGCAACCTTTTTACATACGAAGGTGTTTTCCACATCAACCAATGGGCTTGTCAGAATCGGACTGAAAAAAGTGAAATTTAGTAATGCTGATCATATTGCTCCGAACCTCGGTTTGAATGATGTTGATTTTCTATACGAGTCTATTAGAAAGTATATACAGAGAGTGGAAAGTCATGGCACTTCCGGAAATTTAGATATTGTAGCACTGAAGAAGTATAGGGATGCAGTTTACTTTGGTGAGATTGGCATCGGCACCCCACCACAGAAGTTTAAAGTGATCTTTGACACTGGTAGTGCTAACTTGTGGGTGCCATCGGCACAATGTAAATCTTCGGTAAGCTTGTCTTATTTATATCTTCTCATTTGATCCTAAATACACACACACAGTCACACACTAATATAAACAGATAGCTATGATTTTGATCGAATGGAAAGTTAATCTGGTAGGATCATGGTACTCATGCAGGTATCTTGCTATTTCCACTCAAGGTACAGATCAAGTAATTCAAGCACCTACAAAGAAAACGGTTAGTCAGTTAGTTTTATGACTTATAAACAAAATAAGTTATTATTTTCTTTGTTTTGTTTTAAAAAAAAAAAAAAAAAAGAACAGCTAATTTATTGAGAAAGGACACCGAATGCAAACTAATGAGGAGCTAAAGAACAGGGAAATCCAAGGCTTCCGTTTCGTCATTGCACACAGCCACACAGGACACAAAAGAGAATCAATGTCAATGTTTCTTGAATCCAAATTATGACGAGTTTCTCTCTAAAGAAGCACAATGTGCATAACTAGTGCGTAATTGGCTGCACGTACACTAATACTTGGTGTGCTCCTTAACCCCACTAGGGCCAGAGCTACCCTTAGACCACGCAAAGGGATGCAATACCCTTAACCGCCAAAATTAGGGGTCGGGATTTTAGTATAACTTTTATCATTTTACACTCCGCACCTCCAAGTTTGTTATAACACAATCCAAATATCTATGGTCAAGAGTAATATATCAACGCTAAGATCTAATTAAAAAAAATTGGTTGCTATCCTTGCAGGGAAACAAGCTACAATCGACTATGGTAGTGAATCACTGTCTGGATACTTTAGTGAAGACAATATTAAAGTTGGTGATCTACTCATTGAGAATCAGGTGAATTTGGAAACTTTGTCCTTAGGTTACTTTCTTTTGTCCACTTTGAGTTGGTTAAGGTGTTATTTGTTTTTTAATAGGTTAAAATCTGAAGTCTAAAAAACCACTTCTGAAATTAAGAGTAAGCCTTAAGATCTGAAAGAGGCTCTTAATTTAGTTCAGGCAACTCTCTTTCTCTTAATTTTAAGAGGCTAATTCAGATTTTGCAACCTCTTAAGTCTAAAACTAAACAAACAATTTGAAATCATCATAGATCTGAATTTTAGACTAAATGTTTGAATTTGTTTGAATGCTATGAACTCTAATCAGGAATTCATCGAGACAACAAAGGAGCCTGGTTTGACATTTTTGGCAGGGAAGTTCGATGGGGTCCTTGGACTAGGATTCAAGGACGTCTCTGTTGGCAATGCTATCCCAGTGTGGTATGTTTGTTAGGTAGATTTTCATGATTGTAGTGTTATGTAAGTCGAAGGCTGATTAACATCTATTTAGTTTTGGTCCGGTCAATGGGTAGTTGGGTACACAAGAAATATACTAAGAACACGTAGGACATGTATATTTAACTTTAGCCATAAATCCCTGATGAAAGTAACTTCATAGTAGTGATAGTACCACTTGTGCAAACAGTATCTGGGCATCATTTCTTGTCTAATCTATATCAATATTTTCCATATATGCCGTAAAGGGACAACATGATCAATCAACATCTAGTTAAGGAGCAGGTGTTTTCATTTTGGCTGAACAAAAAAGGTGATGAAAATGAAGGGGGTGAAGTCATCTTTGGTGGTGTTGATCCACATCATTACAAGGGTGTGCATACTTATGTTCCAGTGACACAAAAGGGTTATTGGCAGGTTAATTTGTCTGATCTCTAAAACTTACTCATAAAAATATACAAATATATGAATTCTAAATCATTTTGTTGTTTTATTCTTTTCTAGTTTGGTATGGGTGAAGTACATATTAGTGGGAAACCGACGGGTATGCCATTGTGTGGAACATTATAATTAACCACGTACATGTTCAGTTGACCTTTGATCTTAATTTGCATAATGTGTGTGTTGTGTGTATTTGTAGGGTTTTGTAAGGGTGGATGTTCTGCAATTGCAGATTCGGGAACTTCAGTGATAGCAGGTCCAACGGTCTGTACCATTTCCCATTTCTTGATATGTTATTGTACTTTTTTATTTTAAATGATTAATCTTCTAATTCCATTGTGCTTGTTGCCTTTCAGAGTGTGATCAATAAGATAAATTCCGCCATCGGGGCTAATAGAATTACTCCTGAGGCATGTAAGAATTTCATTATGTCCACTGGACGCATGATATTTGATCTGCTTGAAACAGTGGTAAGCAACTTCCTATTCACCAATCAAAATTTAATTATATGTTTTCGGTTCTTACCTGGTGTATATTTTGTTTTGAAACAGACAGACCCAGAAAAGACGTGTCCCATTATTGCATTTTGTGTTAAAAATGAAGATGAAGAAACTAGGTCAGATTTCTAAAGCATTCAGTTTCAACATGGATGAAACCTTTAATTACTATTTGGTTTAATAGTAGCATCCTTTCAATCAATATCTATTATTGGATCATATGATAAAAATTTTTTAATGATGAAACGACTATTTATAAGTTTATAATGAAATAACCAACTTAGGTAACAAATAAGGAAAGTACATTATTCTTACATGAAGCAACAGTCGCAGCCTTGTTATTCCGTGTAGAGTGATTCCATCCGTTTTCACTGACTTCATATAAAATTGTGTCAATCTTGTACGATATGCAGTATTGGCATCAAGAGTGTTGTAGACAGGAATGATGGTGTATCATCTGGATTGGAAAGTCCACCTTGCCAGATCTGTAAACAGGTACTCGGTATGGTACAGGATGTACTAAAGCTCAACCGAACACAAGAAGGCGTTGTAAAATTTTTGAGTGACGTAAGTTACCGCTTTTTATTGTCTTTAGTATTCGTTGACACATATGATGTTGATGATCATATGACAAGTTTAACGTTGCAGCTGTGTAACCTGCTGCCGGTCCCAGTGGGAGAATCGATGGTCGACTGTGCAACAGTTGCTTCATTGCCTACAGTTTCATTTACCATCGGTGGCAAACAATTTGAACTTTCACCTAGTGAGGTATTATATACTCAACCTACATTTGTTATCTTTCATAGTCTGAAGTTGATAGAAACAAAATTCCATCCCATCAAACAATCATTGGACTATTAACTAAAAACCAATACAATGCCCCCTCAAATAATTTTTTCATTTGTTTGATTTATAGTACATACTCAAGGTTGGCAAGGGGGATAGTGCGACATGCTATAGTGGTTTCATTCCATTGGATGTTCCTCCTCCTCGTGGCCCAATCTGGTACGCACGCTGATTGTGTGTGGGTTGATTTCATTATATATGCTAGAGAGCTAAACTACTGATTTTAGATATTAATCAAGTTTGACGTATAGCCTTTTTCTTGGATGCAGGATACTGGGTGATGCATTTATGCGTCGTTACCATACTGTATTTGATTATAGCAATCTTAGAGTTGGATTTGCGGAAGCTGCATAACTGAGATATTTATGTATTAACCAAAGGCACTACTAGTTCCATTGAACCTACCTTGTTTGTTCGAATCTTGTAAGAGTTAACTGAAACGTTTAATATAATAAGGTGGTGCATCCTGTGCTTCAAAGAGCTTTCTCCTAAATATAATATTAATATATCATTGTTGGTTTATTTTCAAGGGGGGTGTATTCTTGTTAATCAACCCCTCCTCTCTTTTCCCTAATATGAGCGGGAGGTTTAATTTTAATTAATAGGGTCTGCGTCATTAGCAAAAAAACATGGGAGGAGGGATGTGTAATTAGGGGAAAAAAGAGTGGGTGTATTTAACACAAACCTATTTTCAATCTCAAGTCACGAACAAAAAAAAATTAGCACCAAATTACAGTATTACACCAAAAGAAAAAGAAACAAAAACGTCCAAACTAAATAGTAAAACAATTTGGTGAAAAAAAACAGCACAACACAAAAACAAAACAGTAATTTACAAATTTCCTTCTTGTGATCATGTCAAAACCTTGAACTTTAAATTACAAAATCGACCTATTAAGAATTGTGCAAACTGAAGGTCTCTGTCTCTAACACCATTAAATCTAAGCCGTTAACAAGAGGTAATTTGGCTAACTTTTACACTTTTCATCTTCAACCTCTTAAACACCAAATTAAAGCCTAAACTCAAACCCAAATTTAATTTCATATATAAACTCAAAACTCGAAACAAATTCATCATATTCATTAACCTCCTAAGTTCATGGGATCAAACTGAAAACTCAAACCCTATAATCAAAACCCAATCCCAAATCAAAATATGAGATTTGAAAAACAATACCTTATTACCTTAATCGAAACCCTCTAAAACGCAAATTTGAACATCAGGAAAGAGAATGGGATATTTTGATTTGGTAAACAAAACCGAATTGGGTGTGATTATCGAACCTAGATTGGGAGGTGGATCCGTAAAGCGGAGTTGCCGACCAAGGAGTAGTAATATCCCCTTAAAAAAACCACTTCTGTATTAATGTGTCAATATTGGAACAACTCAACGTTCTTTTCCCGTTTGGGTTTAAACCACACAATTTTTTTTCATTGTTTAAGCCGTTCAATTTTTTTTCCTTATTTAAAAATATATTTGACTTGTTTTGCGGTTCGTTACCTATTAAATGGGACACTGTCTTTGATGTGTTTGGTACAGAGAAAAGAAATGAGAAGAAATAAAAATGTTAAACGGGGAGAAATGGAAATGAGTGAAGAATTGAAATTGTGTATCTTGTATGGTATTTACAGAGAATTGAATGGTTGAATGGTGGCTCAGGCGGAGCAGAGACACAAGACAGTCTAACAGTTGGAAAAAAAAAATCAATGACTTAATCGTGAAAATGGAAAAGAAAGATTGTTTTTTTCCCCAATAATACCACATTCTAATATGTTATGGACCAATTATTTTATCGGTTTAATATGTAGTAACTCAAAATTATATAGCCTTAAAAAAAACAAGAAATTCTAGGAATTCAAATAGTTGGAAAAAGGTCGAGACTTGATCATGAAAATAATAAAAGAAAACAACATATAAATGTGGGGAATTGAAAATAATATAATTAATTGATCAATGAGAGTCATTTGGGGTGAATTACCGTCGAAGTCATGGGCATTAAAAGAAGGTTTATTATAAAAAAAAACCAATATGTTTTCACGTTTTTTACGTTTTCGTCCCTCCATGTTATTTTTTTTATAAAAATCCTCATGTTAATTTATTCTTTTTGGTTTACCGGTTATAATTAGTAAAGCGGGTTTTTAAATACTGAAAAACCGGATTCTAATGTCCAAATTTCAATAAATCAAAAAGAAAAAATTAACATGAGAAATTTTATGAAAAAAAATAACATGGAGATACAAAAATGAAAAAAACATAAAAACATGTTGATATTTTTTTCATAATAAACCCACTCTTAAAAGAAATCAGAAATCGGGCCAATTGTAGATCAGACAAATGAAAATCAGACTTGCGCCGGTAGAGTTCACCAATATGGAACTTGCAAAAAAAATAAATTTATAGTTATAGCAACATTTAGCCCGAGGTTAGCAAACAGACTTTTTTTTTTTTTGTTGAATGACCGTGAAGGTTCTTTTATTCAACATTTTCACAAAACGATGTGGATGATTCTCAAAGATTCATTCTAGCACTCAAATAACACCAAAAATACACAATTTCCACGTATATATAACATAAAAACTCTAACATGAGATGCATGAGGTGTGTTGCATCATATGATACATCACGACATTGACTTGATCATACGGCTATAAGATGATTTCTAGGTTCTTAGATGTATAAAATTTCTCAATTGAATCCGACCTTAGATTCAAAAAATATCACTCAAAATTAAGTGCATCCATGTGGAGGTTTAGAAGGAGAAGATTTTCTATATATGAAAATACAGAGTACAAATGAAATATATATAGACTTTACAATCAGAGAATGCCTAACTAACCTAACTAATTAACTGTATTTAACAGACTAACTGACTTGAAAAGGCAATATACTAACACCCCCCTCAAGCTGGAGGATATGACAGAAATCCAAGCTTGGAAATTGCCTGCTGCTGGTGAGAACGACTCAAGGCTTTTGTCAAAATGTCAGCTAACTGATCTTCTGTTTTGACATGAGATAGACTGATGAGGCCATCAAGAACCTTTTCTCGAACAAAATGGCAGTCCAACTCAATGTGTTTAGTACGTTCGTGAAAAACAGGATTAGTGGCAATGTAAACAGCTGCTAAATTGTCACATTTAAGAGGAATAGGAGTAATATTTGGAACTTGAAAATCTTGCAATAATCTGCTAATCCAGGCTAATTCGGCAGTAACTCTTCGCATAGATCTGTATTCTGCTTCAGTGGATGATAAGGAAACAGTAGATTGCTTCTTAGATTTCCAAGAAATAGGACTTCCTCCAAAAAATACAAAGTAACCACTAACCGATCTTCTAGTAATGGGACAAGCTGCCCAATCAGAATCACAAAAAGCTTCAAGTGTGTAGGTTTGATTGTTATTAAGAAACAATCCTTGAGAAAAGGTAGTATTCAGATAACTCAAAACATGTATAGCAGCATTAAAATGTGACTGACTGGGTGTTTGATTGAATTGACTGAGATATTGTACAGAAAAGGCAATATCAGGTCGGGTATGTAACAAAAAATTGAGTTTGCCAATAAGTTGCCTGTAAACAGTGGGATCAGACAAGAGATTAGGCATATTTGGTAAAAGAGTGAGTTTTGATGGCAAAGGAGTTTTAGCAGTGAAAGAAATTGCTTGAGGATAAGTTTGTAGCAGTTCTTTAAGAAATCGCTGCTGATGAAGAATCATACCTTGAGCAACCTTATTGAACTCAATTCCCAAAAATAGATTAATATACCCGAGATCTTTGATCTGAAACTGATCATGAAGGAATTGTTTGAGACTTTGAATCTCAATATCATCACTTCCAGTCACTAAGATATCATCAACATATACAATCACAAGGATAAGAGAGTTGGGAGACTTCTTGATGAATAATGAATAATCATTAGCAGATTTCTTATAGCCCTTGGAACATAAAGCTGTTGACAATTTGGCATACCACTGTCTTGAAGCCTATTTTAAGCCATAAAGTGATTTCTTTAGCTAGCAAACAACAGCAGGAGAAGAAACCTGAAGACCTGGTGGTACTTTCATATAAATTTCTTCATGTAAATCTCCATGAAGAAAGGCATTGTTAACATCAAATTGATGTATATGCCAATCTTTCTTAACAGCAAGGGAAATTAAGGCTCTGACAGTGGTAAATTTGACTACTGGAGAAAAGGTTTCATATCATCAGATCCTTGTGAAATAGAGTAGAGATTTTGTTGAATTTGATAAATCAAGGCACCACTTGTTTGTTCGTACCTTTGATTTAGCTCTGTCCAAATTGCAGAAGCCGTTTGAAGAAATAAAACGCTATCAGCAATGTTTTTGTGTAAGGAATTGAGAAGCCAACTAATTATCATGAAATTGACACGATTCCATTGAGGATAGTCAGCAGAATCAACAGAAGGTTGAAGAATAGAGCCATCAACAAACCCTAGCTTATTCTTTGCAGATAGAGCAATCATCATTGAACGTTTCCACGCAGTGAATCCAACGCCATTGAAGATATTAGAAACAAGAATAGATCCAGGATTGTCCGATGAGCTGAGGTGATAAGGACTTGTGACAGGAACAATGGATGAATCGTTTGTGTTGAGAGAATTATCAGCCATTGCAGAAGAAGAAAAAATTGAAAGAGAAAATGAGATCAGATTCGCTCCGATACCATGTGGAGGTTTAGAAGGAGAAGATTTTCTATATATGAAAATACAGAGTACAAATGAAATATATATAGACTTTACAATCAGAGAATGCCTAACTAACCTAACTAATTAACTGTATTTAACAGACTAACTGACTTGAAAAGGCAATATACTAACAATCCAAAACTACCGACCTTAAAAAAATTAAATTTTTTTTTCACAATCATGTTTAAATTAATGTTACACACATGATATATAAATTTTAGATACATTCAACGATTCTACCTCTTTAAAATTTTTGTGAATGATCAATTGTATGTATATGTGTGTGTGTTTGTGTGTGAATGGTCATCCAAATGAATGATCATTTATATAATTTTTTTCAATCATTCACAAGATTTATTTTCCAAAACTTAATGTATAAATATACATTTCTTTTGACAAAAAGTCTTATACTTTTGGTTTTTACATGTTTATGTAAAAAAATTTGTGAATGATCATTCACAAGGGGATGCGTTCGGTACTCTCGATTACTTAGGGTACTTTCTTGAACCTAATTATGTGTGTGTGTCACACACACATATATATCAATAATGATCACTTAATTACTTTAACCATAATGTTTGTTTAACAACATAATAAACACATAAATTTTTTTATGAAGGAATAGTAAATATAAATACCAAAACATATGGTACAAATGAATGAACGATTTTATCAAGCTCAACCAAATCCAGCCTCATGAGAATTCTACTTCATCGTTTCTCTTTCTTCCATTTAACGTAATGTATGTAATTACCCAACTAGAACGTTGACAAAAATATTATGGGCCAAACCTGTTTAATTCCAATGTTTAAGATGTATTTTCAGCAATCCACAAAAAATCGCATCTAGAGAGAGAAATCATGACGCATGTATTAAGTATTAACCATATAATAATGAGATCACATAACCTGTATGACACCAAATTCCTTGCGGTTTCCAGGTTTCGTACTCCATAGCCACACCAACTAATCAAGTAGAATTAGCTCACTCTGCATATTTTATAATGTTCTATGATTTACCCATTGAAAGTTTTAAGGTTTACTTGCAATCATATTGAGTTTTAGATTACCAAAAGTACAAAAATGGTAAGAACCTAAAATTCTTTCTCACTCTTAATTAGCTTGTAAGGGACCCTGAATTCTTTCTGATTTTCAGCTTGCATGGCCAAAAACATTTGGCGGAATTAGTGTACTCTTTAAATTATAAAAATTAATATTCTCTGATTTTTGCATAGAAAGTTAAGGACTTTTAATTTTAAGATGCATGCATTCAAATCTAGTAAGTTCCCAAAAATGAGAAGGATTGTTATGGGGACATTGTAGTGTTTTAGTTTCTATTTCTTTCTAACTTATGTGTATTATTGGTGGTTTTGATTGTTGTCATGTTTAGACTTTAGATACACACAAAGTTACTGATTTCTGGTTCTTGTCCATTTTTTATCAATAAATGAAAGACATGGCATAGTTGTTCTGTCATAGAAGTTGTAGGGTGTGTGTGTTTTCTTGATGAAGCTTTTACATCTAATTATGATTTTTGCTTGAAAATAGTTGCCAAAGATATATAACTAATGGGGCTGAAAATAGATGGTCATGTGATACAATTAAAAATCAAGAATAGTTCTACAATGCTAAAATTAATTAACATCAATTTTATCACCATAAATCGATCACATTGTCTTGAAAGTTTAAAAGTGGTTAGGTTACACATTTGATATCTTGTGGACTTAGTAATTGTTTAATGTTGTGGAAAGACAACCAAGCAAAGACAACGTACTGATCACATTCTTCTTGGATAAAAGAAAACTTTACATAAGCATCATCAAATAACCAAATGTATCATTACATGTTATATATATTTATGGTCAGCAGAAAGTTCATATACGATCAAGTTTTATGATTGTTGGATACTTGTATATGGCTAATTAAATTTTAATGGTGTATTTATTTGTAGGTGATCAGCATGGGAAATAAATTAGAAACAATTGCAATTTTGGTGTACTTGTCAATCTTTTTGTGTACCAAGGGTTTTTCCACATCAGCTGATGGACTTGTTAGGATCGGATTGAAAAAAACGAGACTTGATAAAACTGATCATATTGCTTCAAACTTTGTTTTGAATGATGCTATTACTGACTCTTCCCAAGAGTCTGATATTATACCCCTAAAGAAGTATATGGATGCTCAATACTTCGGTGAGATTGGCATTGGCACCCCACCTCAGAAATTCAATGTGGTTTTTGACACCGTTAGTGCTAACTTGTGGGTGCCATCCTCAAAATGCTCATCTTCTGTAAGCTTATCTTACCTACATATATTATATATAGTATATGAAACATCTATGAGTATAAACAAAACTTAGTGTGCTAAGTTGATGCTACTCATCATGTAGGTATCTTGCTTTTTCCACTCAAGATACAAGTCAAGTCAGTCAAGTACTTACAAAGAAAATGGTTAGTGAGGGCTTGCTTTTTCCACTCCTACACGTCAATCGGCATACAAGAAAATAGTTAGAGTTAGTTTGATCAGAATCACATACTAACCCATTAAGTCTACATTGCTTGGTTTTTTTATCATGTGAAATCTCCATCACCACTTGATTAACAATGTCATGTTGCTCCTAAAAAGACTTCTATACCCAATTCATCTTTGTTAGATGGAGATTATGTTCGTCAATGCAATTGGTGTTGGTATTTTTCTGGACTCCAAGCATCCATTGAATTTGTTGTTTAATGGCAAAAATTTTATTAAGAGCTAGCTAGCCAGAAGCTGGATCTTCCAACGAGGTCAAAATTAGTCTCAAAAGGTGTTGATGTACACTCCTCTAGATGTCTGATGTGTGATGGGAAGATTGAACCAATTGGTCACATTTTAGCACAATGTTCATTTCCAACAAAATTTGTATCAAAGCTACAGCCTAAAGGCTTCTTTTGGTTAGCTAATAGACAAATGGTGGAATGCCACATTAGACTCGAACTCAGGAATAAAGGTATTATGTACAGTGATGAGTCTATCATCTAGGAGCTAGCTAAACCGTAGTTTCATGATTCTTCCACATGGTGATGACAATTGTTCAGCCTATTTACAGATTTCAAAACCATGTTTAATTTGTTTCATGATCAAAACACGATGAAAAAGCATCATGTGTGTGTATTATTGTATTGAATTTCTTTGCCATCATTGCAACCTGAGTTTTCTTCTTTAGTCTTTTTATCATCCTTGCTCTTGAAAGTTATTTTTATCTTTCTTACTTGTGTTCAACTTTCTTACAACTTTTGAGTGACCCCATCAACAATTCTTCCATGGCAAATTCTCTTATGTATGTAGCTTCTTCTATGGTAGTGACTTGATATGCAAACGCTTCAAATAAGGAGCTAATTATTTTTCACAGTAACTCTTTATCTTTTTTTTTTTCAAAAAATTGGTTCATAAGGCAAAATGGATTTAATATTTCTAGCATCAAAATTTTCGTATTGAATCCACCATCTATTTCATTTTCAATCATCTTTAAGTTTTCAAACCTAATGGTATAAATAAGTTGTATCTGGAATGTAATTTCTGATGTAATGCTACTTTTCTAGCTATTTGATTAGCTATAATAAATCTTCTTTCTTGTTCATAAAAACAAAGTTGTATCCACAATAGTTTAATTTTATAGTTGTTCCTCTGTGTGTTGTCTCAAGTGTCTGTTTCTTCCTTGCCTAGGGACTACACACTTTGAAATAGTTTGAGTCAATTTGGTTTCAAATGATAATTAATAAGTGCTATATCTTCCCTTATTTTTTATCTATCAGCCATTGTCTAACAATTTATTCATGTCATATATTGATTCTGATAGAGTTGTCAGCAAACATTGGTTCCATTCTTGCAGGGCAACATGCTACAATCAATTATCATAATGGATCAGTATCTGGTTACTTCAGTGAAGATAACATCAAAGTTGGTGATCTACTCATTGAGGATCAGGTGAATTTGACAACTTTGGCTGGTTTGACTTGGTTAAAATGTTGAATTTGACAATGTTAGAAATCTATGATCTAATCAGGAGTTCTTAGAGGCAACAAAGGAGCCTGGTGTCACATTTTTGGCAGGAAAGTTTGATGGTGTCCTTGGGTTGGGATTCAAGGATATCTCAGTGGGAAATGCAACACCAGTGTGGTATGATCGTCTGGTAGAAAATTTGTGATTATATTTTACGGAAGTCCTATTGCATGCATCATTGGAACTCACAATATAATCCTACAAAGTACAAACAAATTAACAGAACATCGACTATATTATGACTTCCCCATCGATCGACTCCTAATGAAAGTTACATCATTGTCCCGATTGGAATATAAACCCACAAGCATTTGGTTGTGGAAGCACCTAGGATGCCGCAGTGATTAGACCACTTGTGCAAAAAGAATTTCGTTGTTTAAACACTACAAAAAAAAATGTTTCACTTGTTCAGATTTATTTTGAAATTTGTACACTTAAAAATGCATAGAATTATGAGCATGCTCGATTAAATGTGACGTGACAAATTATTTCTATATCTTCACATTTAAAAATGTAAACAAATTGATTAAAATTTCACATTTAAAAGTATGGACGATTTGTCTTAATTCTACATTTTTACGAGTGAAATATTTGACTAAAATTTAACTGATTCAGATATTCCACTCTTAAAAGTGTGGACTCTTATTCAAATCTTCAAAACTATATCTATACATTTAAAGTCATGAAGATTTCAATGTATTTACATTTATAATTGCAGAATTTTACAATATATTGATCTTGGTAAAACTAAATTTTTTTAAAATACATACTTACAAGGATAATCAATATAAATTAGCTTTACGTGCTTCTATTTTAAGTAGAAATTTAACTTTTTTTGTAGTGACAATTATGTAGATTCATGTAGTTGGTAATTTCATGGACTTCGTTCCTTGTCTAGTCTAATAGTGCTTTACGTATTTGATGCAAAGGAACAACATGGTCACCCAACATCTAGTTAAGGAGAAAGTGTTTTCAATTTGGCTTAACAGAAAAGGTAACGAAAATGACGGGGGTGAAATCGTCTTCGGTGGTGTTGATCCTAATCACTACAAGGGTATGCATACTTATATTCCAGTCACTCAAAAGGGTCATTGGCAGGTTCATTTATCTATCCCAAATTATTGTTCATAAAATATACAAATACATAAATATATGTATGTATGCATCCTAAACTTTTCTATTGCTTTATTATTTTCTAGTTTGAAATGGGCGATATACATATCCATGGGAAACCAACTGGTACGCAATTGGGAAATATTAGAACCAACTATACATTGGATCATCGATCTTGTATGATTTGTTTTGTTTTCTTTGAAGGGTTTTGTAAGAACGGATGTTCAGCGATTGTAAATCCAGGAACTTCATTGCTAGCAGGTCCATTGGTCTGTGCCTTCCAATTTCCTGATTTCTATTGAATGTACTTAAATGGACCTCGTCTTCCCAATTCATTTTGATTTGAATGTTGTTTGAGCCATTTATTTTGTGTTCTATATTCTTGTGGAAGTAGAATTTAATGTTCTTTTGTGCTTGTTGCCTTCAGAATGTGATCAACCAGATAAATCACGAAATCGGGGTTAATAGAATTTCTACTCAGCTGTGTAAGACAATAGTTAAGACAATTGGACATGTCCTATTTGATCTTCTTTCGCAATTGGTAAACAATGGAACTCCTTATACTCGCATCAAAATTTGATTACATGTTTTAATTTCTTACCATGTGTGTAACTTTACAACAAAACAGATTGAACCAAAGAAGCTTTGCTGGCCTTTAGGTTGTTCTTCGAAGGGAGATCATGATGTTCGGTCAGCTCTCTAAAATTTTTTTGCATCTTTTTCCTTTTAGAATCTTCGAGTCTTGACATGAACGACATCACCATTATCATTACAGTTATTGTTATTATTAGTCGTAACTTACTTACAATCAATTTGTATATTTGAGACCATACATCGAAATTAATCAACATTTAATTAAGGATCTATATTATAATTTCATAATTAAATAAGTATTATAACTTTATAGCATAGGCTCATAAAGATTCATTATAACATAAGGATCCATTTTGGTGCATTATTTAGCGGTTATGGTTTTATCTTCTAGTGTGATTTTATTCCTTTAATAATTTGCACCGAGTTTATATAAATTGTGGCAGTCTTGTATGATGAACAGTCCTTCCATCAAGAGTGTCATAGAAATGAATGATGGTGTATCATCTGGATTGGAAAACGGTCAAGTGTGCATGATTTGTAAATGGATAGTTGGTTCATTACATGGTGTTCTCGCAAACAAGATATTACAGACTATAGTTTTAAATTTGGGCAGCGAAGTGAGTTTCCTTGCTCTTCTTTTATGGTATTCATCGGCACATAATTTTCAATTATGTTTATATAAGGAGTGCATATTTGCAGCTTTGTAACTTGGTGCCAACCCCAGTGGGAGAGTACGCAGTTGACTGTGCAACAATTCCTTCTATGCCTACTGTTTCATTTATGATTGCTGGCAAACAGTTTGAACTTTCACCTGATGAGGTATTATTTCTGCCTATGGTGCTAATCTTTTACGGTTTGATGATGATAGGAGTACAATTTTATTCAATCATTAGATTATTAGATATTAATTTAACAAAATATAATTAATTAAAGAATTCAAATACACTCGCAACGTTTTTTATGTGTTTGTTGTGTAGTACATGTTTAAGATTAGTGAGGGTGATGATGAGATGTGCGTCAGTGGTTTCGTTGCGACGGATATTCCTCCTTCCGATGGCCCACTCTGGTATGTGTGCCTTTTATGTAGGGGTTGGGTCCATCCAACTAGAGAGTCTTACTTCTCATTTTTAGATATTCAAACTTTAATTTTATTTCCGAACTCAAGTTTGAAAGACTCTTCTTACTTCATTTGATGCAGGATAATGGGTGATATGTTTATGCGCCATTACCACACTATATTTGATTATGGCAATCTCAGAGTTGGATTTGCAGAAGCTATATAAAAAAATTAACAGCAAAATGTTATCTATATAAAACTAGCAAGGTGCTAGAGAAATAGATTATGATGCCAATGAACATTCATCTATCTATTTGAGCTTGACTTTTTTACACCTATTTTTATTTATTAGTCCATAGAATGAGTTCACCTAAGTATCTTCTTATAGGTTTTGCACTGATATATATTAAATTGCCGTAACCGTCTTCCCATTCCTTGCCTTCATCCGAATGAACCATGCACAGCTACAATCAACGCATCAATAGTCTCTTTTCTTTCCCATAATGCCATAAAACCAAGGAGAATGACATCAAAACAACCTATCCGCATCACCAAAACTCAAAAGATTCATTTTGAACTATCTAAAAATCCCTTGCCAAACCTCTATCATAAAAGAGCATGTTGTGAATAAGTGATCTTATTCTTATGTAAAGTTTTCCAACAGCTACCACAGCAAAAAGAAATTAATTTGTATATAACGGTGCCCCCTTATCAACCTTTTACTTAAATATATATTGATAAATGATGGAAAAGTTTAAGTGGCATGTAGAGGACCAGAGATGGACAAAGTCTCAATCTCAAATAAACAAAAAATGCAAGTAGTGACCTAGGTACTGGCTCAAATTTAGTGCAGGAACATATGGCTCTTATTTGATTTGGTCTGGTTCCGGTACAATACATCGGTTTTACGGTCTAGTACCAACCATCAAGTTTTGCATACTCCTAATAATAACTTCCCACAAATTAATAGGAAACTCTCCAAAAAGATCCTCAAAGAGATCTCATTCAAAAAGATTAATTTCAATGTTTAAGATGTGTTTCATCAAAACATAAAAGATCACATCTAGAGAGACCAACTGAGACGTGTGGTTCTACCATATAATAATAGATCACATAACCTGTATAAACCCTGATTCCTTGCCACTTTCAGGTTGCTTACTACTAGCCACCACGACCAAGTAGAATTAGCTCACTCTGCATATTTATACTGCTTTATGTTTTTTCCATTGAACGTTGAGGTTTTCATGCAACTAATCTGAGTTTAGATTTCCAGAAGAACAAGAAAATGGTAAGAACATTATAATTTTTTTCTCAATTTTAGCTTGCAAGTGACCCTATATTGTATCTGATTTCGACTTGCATGGCCATGAATTTTTGTGGAATTAGTTCGCTCATAAATTATATTAATATTCTATAATTTTCCCATCAAAAGTGAGTTGTTGCAGGAACATTGTAGTGTTTTAGCTTCTTCTTTCTAATTTTTGTCAATTAATCATGCTTTTGTAAACTTACCAACTTAGATGTATTATTCGTGGTTTTGATTGATGTAATGTTTACATACACACAAAACTAGTGACTTTGGTTCACCATTTCTTGATCAAAAAATTATAGAAATGATCAACATGGTTGTTTCAGAATAGAAGTTGTTTGGACTTGGTGTGTGTTTTCTTTGATGAAGTATATATTTACATTTACTTTAACTCTTTAAGTTATTAGTTTTGTTTGAAATTGCAACATGCTTCTTGACTGCTCGGATTGGGATTGTGTCTTCCTGAAGCTCTAATCTTTAACAGGAAAAAAAAATTTGGAGAGAAGGGAATTTTTCCTGATATGTGAACACCTTACAACAATACTAATCCCACTTCACATATAAATACCAAATAAGCAAAATAAAAGGCATCAGCAGAGCGATACCATAAGCCACCATCAATGGACTAATGGAGCCTGATTCATTGACCTGTTTGATCCCTTTTTCTATAACTATCTTGGGAAATCCTACACAGACCACATGAGACCAGGCAAACCACCCATCCAAAGATAGGGGCAGGACGATGGGATTTGAACCTGGACTGCTCCTTTGGAGTCAGGTCAATGACCATTCAACCACCTCCAAGTAAAGGTTATATTAAACTCTAAATCCCTAATATTAACAAAGCCCTAATCTTAAAATAGTTATAATAATCAACAATCTCACGAATAAACTCTTTATAGTTTATGTTAACCCTAAATCAGTAGTCTCAACAATCAACATAATATAAACCCTAACAAGACTAATGTCAGCTATAACGACGTATCAATTATAAATATAAGCAATCTCACAAATAAAGTCTTCATGGTTTATATTAACTCTAATTTAGTAATCTCACGAATAAACTCTCAATAGTTTATATTAACCCTAAAAAAGGCTAATGTCAACTATAACAATGTATCAATTATATTAATCAACAATCTTAAGAATAAACTCTCAATAGTTTATATTATCACTCCTAATCACATAAACACACAATCAACATAATAAACATATTGTAAAGATTTAAGAGAATAAAAGACTAAGAGATTAAAGTAATACCTCAGGAGGCGGGACCGTGAGGTTTTGCTGCGGCCTGTAGCGATCTCAAGCGACGGCAAAGATTGGAGCCGACGGTTGTGGAGCCGGAGTGCGAGGTATCAAGGGCTGCGAGGCGTCCGTCTATGCCTCTCTGGTCGGTCTGGGGCAGAGAATCTCAAAACAGCGGGAGTAATTAGAAAATTAATATGTTCAATTTTTTTAAGCAAAGGCTTGGCAGTGGGCTTTATCTAAAGGGGTAATAAAATTTTGGGCCAAGGCCCAAGGGTGTCCACACTATAGTATCTTGACCTTGCTTTAGTCAAAATGATCTGAGGACTGTTATTGTCTGCCTGTTGTACCAATTGTGGGAAGGATAATAGATGTTCAATAGATACGATTAAAACCATCAGTGACTAATAAAAGAGTAAATAGATTGTCATTTGTTAGTTTCTTATGATGTCAAGTGGCATATTCTACTATTGACATGTGTAAAATTAAAGTTAAGATTAGATTGTGATTAAATTCATCAAATCACAATAAACAATTTTTAAAAGATTTTTTAGTTAATGATAATAATAATAATAATAAATTTAAAATTTATTAATAATCATCTTTTCTATTTAGAATGATTTATACATAAAATTAGTTACAATAAAATGTATCAATTATTATTAGTATTAAAAGTCTAAATACACATATATGTAATCTTAATTTTGTAATTTTAGGTTTACATAGTTTTAATCAAAAAAACATTATTAAAGTTTTCCGTGTAATACACGGGTTAATAACCTAGTTTATACAACCTTTACTTCATGTTGAGAAAAATGCGGATCATTATATATTGTAATCTCTCTAATTCAAATTTTTACAACAAAACATGCATGCTATACAAATAACATTTTTATAATAACAAATACATATCGTAAATGACACTTCTTATTTTACTTTTTCTTTTTAGAGCCTCATTTTAGTAAATTCGACAATTTTCGCACATGGCCTCTAAAAAACTCGAACACAGCCCGGCTTGTTAATTTATTTGTTTAATGTTATGGAATAGACAACCATCACATTCTTGGATTAAGGAAAAGTTTGCATAAGCCTAAAATGTTGAATTAACCAAATGCATTAGTAAATGTTGGATTTATGGTAAACCTGAAGTTCAAACATTATCAAGTTTTATGATTTTGTTGGATTTATGCTGATTAATTTTTTAATGGTGTCTTAATTTGTAGGTCAACATGGGAAGCAAATTAGAAATTTTAGGTTGCGTTAAGTAAGCGAAAATTTTTGGTTTAGAGTTTTTAATAAAATTAAAAACATAATGCTTAAAGAAAACACAGTTTAGAGATAAGAATGTCTTTACATGTATTGTATATAGTTTTTGCCTTCTCATTTATCACTCTTCTTTATCATATTTTAAATATGAGATTGGGGTGAATAGATTGGAAAAAAGGCGAAAACATCAAAATAGAGTTTTTAAGTTTACTTGTAATTTTGAAAACTGAAAATCAAGAACTGAAAACATCAAAAACAATTGATTTAAACTCATTTTTCGAAAGCCCTTGTTTTCGATAAAAATTTTCAGCAAACGTGCACTTAATGGTGTATTGATTTGCAGGCATCCAATTGTTCCCGTCAAACAGGTTTTCTTAAATCACAAAAAATGAATTTTCGTGTTGACTATCTTCTCAATGATCTGACCATAAATGAACATGCATGATGATTAAAGAGTTTTTCAGAAAGAAAAAAAAAAGAATAATTATAAAAATTGGTAAAGGCACATAAGTATGCAACAACAAAGAAGAAATTTATTGAATTGAATCATCAATTATTTAGGATACATGGAAATTAAAAATCCCGTTTGCTTGATATAGTTTCATCATACAAGATTCATTAAACAGTTGATGTCGTAAAATTTATCGATCCTACCAAGCAAATACAAAAGTACATAGCTCATCCATATATAGCAAGTTGACAAAAGCATTGCATAATAAAGAAACATTATTAATTTGTTGTTTGAGGTAACTAATTAACTGGTTATATACGCTATCAGAATTTGAGTTTTATCATTCATTTCGGTTTCTTTCATTTAACATGAGTAATGTATAGTGACATGCCCTGCTTCGCTACGGCTGTATGGAAGCTTCATATTTAATTATCCAGTTGTAAATAAAATAAACACATTTTTCATGATAATATTTTTTCTTTAATGTAAGAATTGGTACTTATCGTAATTGTTAAGCTTGTTTTTTAGCTTTTGTATGAATGAATGCTTACTTATTATGAAATTAAAGTTTATTTAACGTCTTTATTATAAGTATATGTTGATTGTGAAGCTTAACTTTGATACTAAATAAATCGTCATTGTAAATAAGGAGCCACAATAACCGACTAAACAGTAAACATATATATTATAAGCATTCTTATTTAAAAAAAAAAACATTCATATGTTTAGTCATGTGGTGTATACACATGCAGTGAAGATAAATTTATAATAAGTAACAATTTATTTAGCATTTGAAACGTAAGATAAATTTAATAATATAATTTTTTTTTTTACTAATTAAACTAAAACTTTGTAATAATTAGGTTTATATAAAAAAATTATTAATTTGATAACTAAAAAAAGTTTGAAAGCTATGATTATATTTTTTAGCAACAAAGATACAACAATATATCAACTATATAATAATGTAATAATAATCATAGTAATTGTTTAAAGAGGCAAACGATGACCAAGAGAGGTATATATACATTAATAACTATAGGAGCTGCTACAGGGATGAACAATAATTCTACATTTCTACTATCAATAATGTATATAGTAGTAGTTAGTTAGTTAGCTGAAAGTAACGTAAACAAAACTATTATGATGGAATAAACTTGTTTAATTCCAATGTTAAAGATGCGTTTTCAGCAAAACACAAAACATCACATCTAGAGAGCGAGAAAGAGACGCATGTACGTATCTACCATATAACAATGAGATCACATAACATATATGAACCCTAAATTCCTTGCGGCTTTCAGGTTGCATACTTCATACCCACTCCAACTAAGTAGAATTAGCTCATTCTCCATATCTATAATGTTCTATGTTTTGTTCATTGAGCTTTGATCGAGGCTTTCATGCAATCAGTCTGAATTTATAATTGGACTTCCAGACGAACGACAAAATGGTAAGAATTCTTTCTCATCTAATTTTCAACTTGCATCATTTTGCGGAATTAGTCAACTCTTTAAATTAATTATAAATTTAATATATTCCTTGATTTTCCCATCAAAAGTTATAGCCTATAGGTTTTATAAGATGCAAAATTTCAATAATGAGTAAATTCCGAAAATTAAGCAGTAATGGGTTAATTGGCATTTTACTCGTAATTTTGTGTTTATAAACATTAATTGATTAATCAGGTCAAAAGAAAAAAAATACTGTTCTACTATTTTTTTAAACAAATGTTGCAAAGGATTTTGACAAATGTTGTAAAGGTTGTACCATATTACTAATATTAAATACCCTTTATCTATGGTTGATTGGTTGAGGTTGAAAGGAGCTCGATATCGGTCCAAATCAACTTCCTTCGAAAATCTCCAGGAGCAAAGAATAATAGAATATATAATGTCAGATAGGTATTCTGTCTTTGTATTTAGTTTAGGCCGGTAATTCATTTCAGTTTCCTACTTAAATCAGTGAGGGGTTGTTTGTTTACTTTTTAATGAAACCATTAAGAAGTCATTCAAAAATAGTCGGGTTTGGTAATTGATCAAAATGGGTTTAGATTAAGGGGTGTTTGGTATTGCTTATCAGCTTCAAAAACGGTTGTTGAAGACCAAAAAAGTGCATAATCACGTTTTGAAAACGCAATGCCAAACATTCTGTGCTAGGTTGGCAAACTCATAAGCAGGCAGCTTCAAAACACAATTCCAAACACCCCTTAAGTCACCCAATAAACTTTTTTTAAAGAAAAATCATAATCACAATCATTTCACTAATTTACTTTAAGTTTCACTTTTCATCATACATAAACTTACATTAAATTTAATATGAAAACATCAAACATAAAAATCTCACTATTAATCGTCAAAAGAACAAGAGTGATCAATTTTACAGAAAATTTACATTCATCACTCTTTTAAGTTGGCATATTTTGATCATGGAAATGTTAATCAGACCACAAAATACCACCTCTCAAGTCTTTGAAGCAATCAAAATAATTACCTCCTCCAAAATCAATTTGTTCAATCTCAATTTCATATAATTTTGTCTAGGAATGATAACATCACTAAAGTTAATCAAGAGCCCAAAAACTATAAGGCAGATTCCTATGAATATGATCCTATCAATAAATCTACATTGAATCCAATCATTTAATAGCATCAAAAACCTCATACTTGGAGAACTTAAATGGTGTTTGGTTCGCTAAATGTTTCAGAAAGAATTGAGATCTGGCAAAAAATTAAAAGATGGAGATGTGCATAAAAAGACAAGTTCTGTTAAATCCAAGATGCAAGGATGATCTTTGTTGCTACTCAACTATAATATCCTAGATGTGATATATTAATTGTATGATTAAAAATATGTTTTTGTATAAACTTGGAGCATTCAAAAATAAAAAATGGATGAGAACTTAAAGATAGATCAATGATGTTAATTAAAAACCCAACAGGACAACTCTAACCCTCTGTTCTTGAATCAGTGAAGGAGAAGAAAGAAAAATAATGAAGGAAAGAAAGGGGAGAGACGAGTCTATTTTTCTTTCTTTTCCTTTTTTTTTTCATAATTGGGCAGAAAGTTTTGAGAGGAAAATTACCTCATTTTCTCTTCTCATGATAACTTTTTTTTCTTTGGGTTTGACAAAGAATACAAATTATTTTTGTTTCTTCAACTTTATTCTTCTTTTCTTCATTAATTTTGTTTCAACAACAGAGTGTAAAACTCCACTAAATTAGAGAACGCCTCTTTATTTCTGAGACCATATTATTGCCCCAAGTTAGAAAATGAACGGGTATGAGAAGAAAGAACACTACACATAAACCTCACACAAAAGGTCCTAGATCAGAAACATAACCTACAATCAATTAGCAATCTAAAACATAAATTAACAATCTCATCAAGCTTGCAAATGAAAACCCTAAAAAAAACCCCAAAATTTAATATCAAAATCTCAAGGCGTGCGGACAAGAAACGTGGAATGTTTGTTATGTAAGATGATAGAAAACAAATAATTAATCGACACAACGTGATTATCAAATGTAAAAACAATCAAATAGAAACCCTAGAAAGTTAGTAATCGAATGTTGTCTGGTTATCAAGATTCGTCGATCGATTCAATCTTGCGAGAAACTTGAATGAAGATGATCAAATCGGCATGCAATCGAAGTCTACTTTAGAGTTTAGGGAGACGAACGAAAGAAGTCCAAATTTATCTATCCATTCAGCCAAATTGGTTAAAAAACAGTATGGGCTGAGATTGTCAAGCACTCGAGCCAAATTTGGACTAAAGCCTACTACATGAAAATAAAATTCTTAAATCATTTTGACCAAAACAACAGAGTTCTTGTCTATCAGGTTGTACCAGATGTGGGAACATAAATAATAGGTCTGCAAATAGATGGTCAAAAGATACAATCGAAAATTAACATCAATTTTATTTCATGTGACAAAAATATGGATCTCAATTGTATATCACCATATGCATTTAAGGAGTAGTTTGTGTGGAAACTTTTGTAGCAAAAAATGCTACACAAATCACAAATGATGTTTTTTTATTGAACATTTCTTTTTAGGGCGTCTCTCTTAGTAATTCGACAATTTTTTCACATGACCTCAAAAATCTCAGAGACACCATGTTGTGAAAAAGACAAACAAGCAAGAACAACGGATCACATTGTTAGATGAAGGATAACTAATAAGCCTCAAACGTTGAATAACCATAATTATTATTGCATGTTGGATTTTTGGTAAAGCAGAAGTTCATATATGATTAAGCAAGTTTTATGATTTTTTTAGATAATTTTCACAAGTCTAATTAAAATTTAATGATGTATTGATTGTAGGTCAACATGGGAAGCAAATTAGAAACCATTGCAAATATTTTGTACTTGTCAATCTTATTGTGTACTCTGGGGTTTTCCACATCAACCGAAGGGCTTGTTAGGATCAGATTGAAGAAAGTAAATTTTGATAAAACAGATCGTATTGCTTTAAACCTCGGTCTGAATAATCACGATTCTTTAATCGCAACTATAAATAAGTATAGCCAGAGTGTGAATGATGTCAGCAATTCCCCAGAATCTGATATTATAGCACTAAAGAACTATATTGATGCTCAATACTTTGGTGAGATTGGCATTGGCACCCCACCTCAGAAATTCAATGTTATCTTTGACACCATTAGTGCTAACTTGTGGGTGCCATCTTCAGAATGCTCGTCTTCTGTAAGCTTATCTTGCCTACATATATTATATATAGTATATGAAACATCTATGATCGAGTACAAAGAAAAGTTAGCGTGCTAATTAAGGTAATGTTACATTCATCATGTAGGTATCTTGCTTTTTCCACTCAAGATACAAGTCAAATCAGTCAAGTACATACAAAGAAAATGGTTAGTAAGAGTTTCATCCATTATAATTCTCTTGCTCAAGATACAGGTCAAGTCAATAGTAGGCTTATATAGAAAATGGTTGGTCAGTTAGTTTTATCCGAATCACACATTGACCCATTTATGCTACAATTCTTGTTTTTCCATGTGAATTAATCTACACCACCACTTGATTAACAGCACCATGATGCTTTTTATTTAAAAGACTTAATTTTGATAAGTAACAAATCTTTGTTATGGGGATTATGTTCTTCCACACAATCCATGGTATTTTTTATGGACTCCAACTATCCTTCCAGAAGAAATTATTATTTTGATAACTGAAAGAATTTAACTACTAAATTCACAAAATAACATTTTTAACTTTTAATATTTCATTTGTCTTCAAATTTCCAAACCTGGTATGAAGAAGTTGTATTTGGAATAATCTCTTATACTAGTTATTCCTTTGTGTGTTATCTGTAGTATCTATCATGCTTCCTTGGCTAGCTACAACACACTTCGACACAAGTTTGAATCAATATATGATTTCAGATGATAATAAGAATTTTTTACTTGTATTCTAAGTGCTTCTTGACCTAGAGATGTAGTGGAATCTTCCCATTATTTTTATATACCAGCCACTGTCATTTAATCTTGCCAAAATTGATTCTAAAATAGTTGTCAGCAAATATTGGTTGCCATTCTTGCAGGGCAACATGCTACAATTGATTATCATAATGGATCAATATCTGGTTACTTTAGTGAAGACAACATCAATGTTGGTGATCTGCTCATCGAGGATCAGGTGAATTTGACGACTTTGTCCCTAGCTAGGTAACATTTTGCAATGTGTTTGACTTGGTTAAAAGGTTGAGTTTGTATTAAATGTATGATCTAATCAGGAGTTCATAGAGGCAACAAAGGAGCCTTGGGTGACATTTTTGGCAGGAAAGTTCGATGGTGTCCTTGGGTTAGGATTCAAGGAAATCTCTATGGGCAATGCTGTCCCAGTGTGGTATGTTTATTTTTGGAAAGAGAAGCCTACTCTACCTCTTTTTATCCTACATTACACATTTTCCCAATTGGAACTTAATTAAACACACAATCCCTTGATTGTGGAAACACATGGGATACCTCCATTTTACCACTTTGTGCAAAAGGATTTTGTTGTTACAAGTAGATTCATGTGATTGGTATTTCCCTGGACTTGGCTATTTGTGTAATCTATCAGTACTTTAAATATTTTGTGTAAAGGAACAACATGGTCACTCGACATCTAGTTAAGGAGCAAGTGTTTTCATTTTGGCTTAACAAAAAAGGTAACGAAAATGATGGTGGTGAAATTGTCTTCGGTGGTGTTGATCCAAATCACTACAAGGGTACGCATACTTATGTTCCAGTCACTCAAAAGGGTTATTGGCAGGTTCATTTATCTATTCAGTAATGCTTATTCAAAATATAGACGAATATATGAATATATGAATGTATGATTGTATGTACTCTAAACTTTTTTGTTGTTTTATCGTTTGCTAGTTTGACATGGGCGATGTACATATTCGTGGGAATCCAACTGGTATGCAACTGAGACACATTGTAATTAATCAACTATATGTTGGCTGATGTGTTTTGTTTTCATACAGGGTTTTGTAAGAGTAAATGTTCAGCGATTGTAAATCCTGGAACTTCATTGCTAGCAGGTCCATCGGTCTGTACCTTTCAATTTCCTGATGTTCTATTGAATGTGCTTATATGAACCTTGTCTTCCCATTTGATATTGATTTTTGATTTGAGTGTTGTTTATGAGCCATAGATTTTGTACTTTATGTTCTTGAGGAAGTAGGGTTTAATCTTCTGTTTTTGCTTGTTGCCTTCAGAATGTGATCAACCAGATAAATCTTGAAATCGGGGTTAATAAAGTTTCTAGTCAGCTATGTAAGCAGATAGTTACAACAACGGGACATGTAGTACTTGATGTGCTTTCGCAACTGGTAATTAACAATGCAACTCATTATTCTCTAATCAAAATTTGATTACATGTTTTGGTTTCTTACCTCGTGTGATTTTCTAACAAAACAGCTTGAACCAACGAAGCTATGCGCCCTTATTGGCTGTCCTGCAGCTGGAGTTCAAGAAGTTCGGTCAGCTTTCTAAAGTGGTCTTGTGTCTTTTTTGTTGATCTTTTAGAATCTTCAAGTCCTGTCACTATGGATAGCATCACCATCACACCACTCAGTGCTTAAAGAGCTGTGTTATAAGCTTATAATCAAACAAGATTCGATTACCCAGAAACCATTAAGCAAAAGAAAATTTTATATTTCAGTAATTGAGCTCATTATCTGATTACAAAGTTATCATATAAACTCATAAAGATTTCTAATAAGCATACAATTAAAATAAAAATATCAGTTGACAAAAAATAAAATGTGTCCCATTTTAAAGCAATTAACAGTTATAATTCTATCAACTTACTTTGCACAAGTTTATGTAAATTGTGGCAATCTTGAATGATGTGCAGTGTTGCCATCGAAAGTGTAGTAGAAACGAGTGACGGTGTATCATCTGCATCAGATATTAATCAATTGTGCCCGGTTTGTAAGTGGCTAGCCGGGGCACTACATACTGCACTTGCAAAGAAGGATTTACAAACTGCAATTTTAAATTTAGCCAGTCAAGTGAGTTGCCTTTCTCTTTTTCTTCTTTGTAGTATATATTCATTGGCACGTTATTTGTCGTTGATGTTCATATAATTATGAGTCCATACTTGCAGCTTTGTAACTTGTCGCCAGCCCCGGTGGGAGAGTACTGGACTGTTGACTGTGCAACAGTTCCTTCTATGCCTACTGTTTCATTTACCATTGCTGGAAAACAATTTGAACTTTCACCTGATGAGGTATTTTACTACCTAAGTTGATGATCGATCTTTTACGGTTGGAAGTTGATGGTAGCACAGTTTTATCCAATCTTTTGATTATTTAATAATTCAATCTAAATATACACCTGCAACATACTTTTTATTGTGTTTGTTTTGTAGTACATATTTAAGATTGGTGAGGGCAAAGATGAGACGTGCATCAGTGGTTTCGTTACATTGGATGTTCCTCCTTCAGGTGGCCCCCTCTGGTACGTCTGCCTTTTATAATTTATATATGTATCCAACTATATGCGCTTTTATCATTTAAGAAATGAGCAAAGAACCAAAAAAAAAAAAACTTCTAAAAAAGACAAACCGTAAAACTCAGCAGGTTTGGTTTTTTGGAAAAACCTGAAAAACCAAACCGAAAAAGATTAGCATTGGTATTTAAGTTTTTAGAAACTGCAAAAAGGGTTTCGGTTTCAACTTTATGCGAAAAAGGCACCATGCAAAGCCCTAATTCAAACCTCTTATATATTGAAGTCCAGTTGAAATGAAAGAGTCTTCTGAATTCATTTGATGCAGGATCTTAGGTGATGTGTTTATGCGTCGTTACCACACTATATTTGACTATGGCAATCTCAGAGTTGGATTTGCAGAAGCTATGTAGAAAAACTTTAACAGCAAAAATTAACTAGCAATGTGGTTGGACATTCACCTATCAGGCCACGTACAACACCAATCGATCTATCCATTTGAGTTTGGATTTTTACGTATCTTTAGTCCATATATAGAAATGAGTTCTAGTAGGTCTTGCACTGATATCCTAAATGTTTTAAACATATATATTCTCATTCATTGTGTTCATCAGATGAACCACAACACAGTTACAATCACCGCATCTAATATATAGTAGTTTCTTTTAATTTCTTTCTAACAAGCTAGAGGATGACACATCAATATCAATACAAACTATTGCAAATTACCAAAACTGATCAGGTTATTCATTTTGAACTATACATCTTAAAATCCCTAGCCAAAATTGTGTCATAATATGTACGTTGTAAATATAAGTGATCGATCTTATTCTTATGTAACCTCGTAAAGTGGAGTCTGTTGGAAATCATCGTAAACTACACTTTGTTGGAAGCATCTTTATAAAGGCTCTCCTCGCATAGGCATTGAGTTTTATAGGAAGCATCTTTATAAAGGCTCCGCACATAGGCATTGAGTTTTATAGCTATCCAATTGTTCCGGTTAAAGAGGTTCTCTTCACAAGTTAGAATTTTCTTGTTGACTAGTCATCTCAGCTCAATGATCCGATCGTAAAAGAATATGATGGATACAAAAGTTTTTTAGAAGAAAAAAAGGAACTATAAGAATTGGTAGACAAATAAAAATGCTTTATTGAAATCAATTATTGTTTATACTTTTAAATATACCAAATAATTATACAGGGGCATGTTAAAACTTAGGGATCAACCTACATACATGGAAACCTTATGGTTAATACCAATCCATGTTTGAAATATATACATGACACTTGGTTTACTATATATATTAATTCTCTCTTCATAGTTATGCTATTCCGTCTCTTTTGTAAAACAAAACGATGATAACTATAGGTCACATAATCATAATCACATTTCACAAACCATCAACGAAATCTGACTTTGGGTACTTGATCCCCTTATAAATTTGTACCCAGTTGACCCAAATTCTTCATAAATTACCTCCTAGTACGTATACTCACCTTTTTTAACGAAGAACTGAAGAAATTTGTCGAATCATCGAAACTAGTAATTTGCTAGGAGAATCAGTACAAGCACAAAACATCAATTAATAATCCATAGGACAGAGGACACACTGCATGTCATGATCTTCCACATGTATCGTTTTCCTTCCATATTCAAACTTTTTAGTTGATGTGTCTGACTCCTATTTTTAAAGCTATCTCTGTTGAGTAGCTTGAATTTAAATTCTTAATTTTCGTATATTTGTTTAATAATTTAGAAAATCAAAGTTCCCAAGACGGCAAGACCATGAAGAATTTAAATTCATGGTCTTGAGAACTTTGATCTTCTGGATTTTATCCATTTTATGTCCTTAAATCCCTTCTCATATCTTTTTGTGAAATGGAAATTTGATCTTCTGGATTTTATCCATTTTATGTCCTTAAATCCCTTCTCATATCTTTTTGTAAAATGGAAATTAGCCCAATAACCAATTTGGTCCCGAGGTAAGGAATAACCAGTTACACCAAAAGCTGCAGTCAATACAACCAGAACCACACCTGTAACCCAAGTTAATTCGCGAGGTTTTTTAAATCCACGGGTCAGATACTAATATCATATTTTATGAAATTCTTATATTTATTGCTTTTTTAAAGGGAATTTTATTGAGCAAATTACATACTGTTTCACTTTTGCTTAACAACACATGTACATCAAAGTTTATTTAGTAATACCATATACAAAAACCAAAATAAATAGTACGAACGATTTTGTGCATCTCAACCAAAAACAGTTTCACCACAATATTTGACTTTATCATTAAAATTAGAATTAGTTAAGTACCTCGATCGATCTCCGGAACGTAGACAAAACTATTATGTGCCGAAATCATTTAATTCTAATTTTAAGTTGTTTACTCATCAGTATCATCAAAAATACAAAATATCACATTTAGAGAGCAAGGTTGAGACGCATGTATCTACCATATAATAATGAGATCACATAACCTATATGAACCCTAAATTCCTTGCGGCTTTCAAGTTTCATACTTCATATCTTCTCCGACTAAGTAGAATTAGATCACTCTGCATACTTATAATGTTCTATGTTTGTGTCATTGAATGTTGAAGCTTTCATGCAATCACTTTGAGTTTAAATTTCCAGAAGAACAAGAAAATGGAAAGAACATAAAATTCTCTCTCATTTTTAGCTTGTAAGTGACCCTAAATTAAAATTCTATCTGATTTTCAACTTGTATGGCCACAAATATTTTGGCAGAATTAGTTAACTCTATAAATTACATTACTATATCATGATTTCTATTTTCTGTCAAAACTGGCTACTAGAAGTGCCAATAATTGGCATCTTTACTGTATTGACATGTTTGATTATATTTTATGTTTGTAGTGGTAAGGATTGACTATGTTTATTGGCTTGGTCAAAATAAAAAAGTGATTTCATTTTTGAAAAATAATGTAAAAGTTGTACCATATGCATCATTATAAACGCCCCCTTATCTCGAGTTGAAGTTGAAAAAAGCTGGATGATCGACTCCCTTCAGTAATCCTGAATAGCAAATAGACACGTATAAAAAGTAGGTGTGTTCATGAAAATCTGAATCCAAAAATTCGAAATCCAATCCGAAACTATCAGAAATTTCGGATATCCAAAATTTCGGACTTGGATAGTAAAATTCCAAATTTTCAGACCAAATATCCAAAAAAAATTTCAATTTTATATATTTTTTGTATTGATTATTTACATAATATTGAGTGTTTTTTATTATTCTAATGTATATTTTTAGTTTTTTTTGATGTTATATACTTATTAATTAATATTTTATATATTGTAGTTTTTTTTAATTTTTTTAGTTGTTTTGAGTAAATTAATTCTGGATATATTTAGTTTGTGATATATTTATTTTTAATATGTATTTGGATATATATGAATTTGTATTTTAGATATTTAAATAACTGATTTAATTTAAAAAACTAAAAAATATGGATTTTTGGATTCGGATAATCCGATATCCGAATCCGAAATTACGAATATCCGATTTTGGACTCCCATATATAAAAGTAACTATCAGCAATAGTGGTTATGGCTAAGGTTAGAGCTGTAAACGAGCCGAGCCGATCCCAAGCCCGTTTAAGCTCGAGCTCGGCTCGTTTAAAAATCCTAGGCTCGAGCTCGAGCTCGACTCGTTTCGAGCTTTGAATGGAAAGCTCGAGCTCCGCTCGTGGATAATTTTCCAAGCTCGAGCTCGCCTCGGGCTCGACTCGTTTATTATATATTTTAATTTTTTAGTTAATTTTTAAATAATCTAATAATATAATCTATATCTATATATTATAATAATTAAGAACAGTTTCTGCCACGTGTCACCATTCTAATACCTCACTTTTTCATTTTCCGGCTCTTTTTCCAAAAATAAAAATTAACATTAATTTAAGTAACATTCTTATCATTTAATTGATTTAATTTAAACTTTATTGTTGAAACTTATTATATTTGTTACCTAAAATAATTCAAACTACAATTAATATTCATTAAAAGTTTTCAAGATTAACAAGCTAAAATAATTTTTTTTAAAATCAATAAAATAATAAACTTCATGTTTAAATGTCCTAAATAATAATTTAAAAAAATCGGTAAAATAAAAAATTTAGTTTTATAATAAAAAATTTTAAAAGATTGACTTAGAGTCATCATTTTTTACCATTGAATCAATAATTCAAATATTTTGAATCACATTTTAGTCGTATTCTTTGACTTAAACATTGACTTAGAGTTATCATTTTTTACCATTGACTCAATGATTTTCCATGTATGTCATCTTTTTATTGGTTTTAATTGTATCTTAATTTTAAAATTTTTTTAAAGGTTTTTAAGGGATCCCAACTCTTTATTAATATTTAATTTATAACAAATCTTTTACATCAATCCATGTAATACATGGGTATTAATCTAGTGTATATATATATATATATATATATATATATATATATATATATCTTTTACATCAATCCATGTAATACATGGGTATTAATCTAGTATATATATACATATATATATATATATATATATATATATATATATATATATATATATATATATATATATATATATATATATATATATATATATATATATATATATATATATATATATATATATATATATATAGTCAGGTTCAAAAAAGTACCTCTCGAAATCAAGTGCACCCGAAGGTACCAACCTTAAAAAACTTTTTTTAAATTTTTTTCTCATAACCATGTTTAAATTAATGTTATACACATGATATATAAATTTCACATACATTCACACTTTCTGTGTCCTTAAAAGTTATGTGAATGCTCAATGCATATTTATGTGAATGGTCATCCATGTGAATGGTCATTTCACACAATGTGAATGGTGTGAATGACCATTCACATGATCTTTTTTTATCATTCACAAGATTTATGATGTTGCTCCTTTTGAAAAAAAGTCTTATAATGTTGTCTTATACATGTTTATTCAAAAAAAATATATGTGAATGATCATTCACATTAGGGTACGCTGGGTACGCTGGAATCTCATAGGTACGCTGATGAACCTGATTCTATATATATATATATATATATATATATATATATATATATATATATATATATATATATATATATATATATATATATATAAGTTGTTATTTTAATATATTTATATTTATTTATTTAATTAATATATTATATATATTAATTAAAAAATATGTTTATATATAGGCTCGTTAGCGTTTAGGCTCGCGAGCTCGATATGTGAAGCTCGGGCTCGAGCTCGTTAATTAAACGAGCTCGAATTTAAGCTCGAGCTCGGCTCGGACTTGTTTAATTCGAGTTTTTTTCGAGCTTTTAGCGAGTCGAGCTCGAGTAGCTCACGAATAGCTCGACTCATTTACACCCCTAGCAAAGGTCCTATGGTCCACATGGAAGCCCGTTTATGAACAACTATTGCATACAACTTTAAGACCCTGTTTATTTAACAGAACCATTAAGGTTGACATGCAATTAATATTGAGGTAAAAAAAAGGACCCACATAATGACAACCATCTGTGCATTCATTGTTGCTTCTCTATTTTATTCTTTTATCCGGACCAAAAAAAAAAATGAAACAGATGGATTTAAAAAATATTAAAATAATTGGTTTATAGTGGTTCATTATTATAGAAGGTTAGTTTATATATTGTTAATGTGTCTTGATAGTTTTATGTGTTTATGACATGGAAACGGAATGACAAAATATAGTTTGTAAATTGTAATAGTCCATGATATGGATGCCCTAAATCCTAATGTCAGATGGTTTCCTCTTTTTATAATTAGTTTGGGCCTCCATTTAGTTTTCACTTTCCTAAACAGACTTCACTTAAACCCCCTTGGGCCACACTTTGCCGTTAGATTTAATTTGGACTCATCTGATTTATCCCTTTCCACGTTATTTGACAGCCCAAGAGCAATGGGACAAGCCCATAATCCATTGCCCAATATCTTTTCCAGATCTATTCTTTTCGGTTTTAGAATTAATTCCTGGATTGCCTAGAAATCAGGGGAACCATTATCAGACCCCGGAGGAGACTTTAATTTGGCCTCCTTGTGGGAACCTTCGCCGGAAAAGCTACTTTCCGATGAGTTCATCCGAATGTCGGGATTCACTGCAGTACTAACTTCTTGAATCTCTGACATTATTACCGGCTTATACATTGATTATATCTCGATCTCTGTCCTTAATCAATACTAAAAACTATTTTTTTACATCTCACCACCAAACACACTAATAACTAAAATTTAAATTTCAAATTTTCAATTTTCTCAGATTCCATTCCGTGAACGAAAGTATCTTGACCTTGCTTAGTTGCTTATAGTCAGATTCGGAGGATTGTCGTTTGTCGGTTAAGATAACTAATGGGTTTGCAAAAAGATAGTCAAAAGATACACAATTAATAACCGGTAATAGTTCTACAACGCTAAAATTAACATCGATTCTATTTCATGTTGAGAAAAATATGGATCATTATATCATCATACGTATTTAAGTAGTCTGTGTAAAAAATTTTGCAACAAAAACTGCTAGACAAATACACTTTTTGAATAACAACTGCTTATTGGATCATCAATAAGCTATGATGACATTTTTTGTTTAACATTTCTTTTTAGAGCCTAACTTTCGTAATTCAGCAATTTTGCACTTAGAGACGACCTGCCGACCCGGCCTTGCTCGTGAATTTATTTGTTTAATGTTGTGGCAAAAACAACCAAGCAAAAACAACCTATCACATTCTTGGATAAAAGAAAAGTTTACACAAGCCTCAAATATCGAGTAAAAAAGTTATTATTGCAAGTTGGATTTATGGTAAGTGGAGGTTCATATATGATCAAGTTTTATGATTTCGATGGATGCTTTTCTGGTGTCTAATTAAATTTCAATGGTGTATTGATTTGTAGGTCAACATGGGAAGCAAATTAGAAACAATTATTGCAATTTTCTTGCACTTGTTAATCTTTTTGTGTACTCTGGGTTTTTCCGCATCAACCGAAGGGCTTGCGAGAATCCAATTAAAAAAAGTAAATTTTGTTAAAACAGATCGTATTGCTTCAAACCTTGGTCTGAATGATCGCGACTCTTTAATCACGACTGTTAACAAGTATAGCCAGAGTGTGAATGATGTCAGCAATTTCCCAGAATCTGATATTACAGCACTAAAGAACTATATGGACGCTCAATACTTTGGTGAGATTGGCATTGGCACCCCACCTCAGAAATTCAATGTGATATTTGACACCATAAGTGCTAACTTGTGGGTGCCATCCTCAGAATGCTTATCGTCTGTAAGCATGTCTTACCCGGCCACGTATATGTTAAATAAAAACATCTATGAATATAAACAAAAGTTATTGTGTTAAGGTTAATTATGCTTTTTGTCATGTAGGTATCTTGCGTTTTCCACTCAAGATACATGTCAAATCAGTCAAGCACTCACAAAGAAAATGGTTAGTGAGTTATTTTTATCGATTAAAATTTTTCGCTTGCTTTGTCCACTCGATACAGATCAACTTCGGTAAAATTGTTACTGGGTTAGTTTTTATCTGCATCTTATACTAACCCATTCATCATACAATATATGATTGTCATTTAATCTTGTCATGATTTGATTCTAACAGAGTTTTCTGCGAATATTGGTTGCCTTTCTTGCAGGGAAACATGCTACAATTGATTATCATAATGGATCAATATCTGGTTACTTTAGTGAAGATAACATCAAAGTTGGTGATCTACTCATCAAGGATCAGGTGAGTTTGACGACTTTAATTTGTTGATAGGTCACCTTTTTGCAGTGGTTTTGTTTTAACTTGGTTAAAAGGTAAATTTGACAATGTTTGAAATCTATGATCTAATCAGGAGTTCATAGAGGCAACAAAGGAGCCTGGTGTTACATTTTTGGCAGGAAAGTTTGATGGTGTCCTTGGGTTGGGATTTAAGGAAATCTCCACAGGCCATGCCATCCCAGTCTGGTATGTTTATGTCATTGAATTTTGGGAATATATTTTACAGAAATCCTATTAATTAACACTAACAGAACGTGTATATTATTATGACTTTAATTGCCTTCAATTCCTAATCAAAGTTACTTCATTGTCTTACTTTTTGAAGGGCAAACCTAGTCTACACATTTATATCTTCTTATACATTACGCATTGTCCCAATTCAATTTTGAATCCACAACTACTTGATTAGTGAAACATCTGGGACCCTGCCATTGTAATTATGGCAGCACTTGCAGAAAAAGGAGTTCGTCGTTTACAAGTAGATTCATGTAGTTGGTACTTTTCCAGGCATCATTCATTGTCTAATTTATTAGTATTTTCACATATTTGATATAAAGGAACAACATGGTCGCCCAACATCTACTTAAGGACCCTGTGTTTTCATTTTGGCTTAACCGGAAAGGTAACAAAGATGAAGGGGGTGAAATCGTCTTTGGTGGTGTTGATCCAAATCACTACAAGGGTAGGCATACTTATGTTCCAGTCACTCAAAAGGGTTATTGGCAGGTTCATTTATCTATTCCCTAATTCTTATTCAATAAATATATAAATTTATGTATGTATGTATTCTAAATTTTTCTGTTTTATTCTTTGCTAGTTTGACATGGGTGACATACATATTCGTGGGAAACCAACCGGTATATATGCAATTGAGAAACATTAAAATGAAATATACATTGGATCTTTGTTCTTGCATGATGTGTTTTGTTTTCTTACAGGGTTTTGTAAGAGTGGATGTTCAGCGATTGCAAATCCGGGAACTTCACTATTAGCAGGTCCATCGGTATGCGCCTTTCAATTTCATGATATTCTATTAGATGTACTTAATTATATCGATCAACCTTGCCTTCCCATTTGATTGTTTTGTTATGAGCCATTGATTTTGTTTTTTGTATTCTTGAGGAAGTAGTATTTAAACCTTTCTGCTTGTTGCCTTCAGAGTGTGATCAACAAGATAAATGCTGACATAGGGGCTACCAGAAGTCCTGGATGTGAGATGTTAATTATGGGATATTCACTTGAATTAGTTGAGCTGCTATCGCGATTGGTAAACAATGCAACTCCTTGATTATTCTCACATCAAAATTTGATTTTGGTTTCTTACCTGGTGCCTAATTAATGTGTAATTTTCTTACCAAACAGATTTCACCAAAGCAGATATGCCCCCTTTTTGGTTGTTCAGTAGCTGGAGATCATGAAGTTAGGTCAGCTTTCATGAAGTCTTGACACTAACTAAATCATCACCTTTTTCACTGATGAAACCATTACATAAACTAGTTAATTAATTAAATCATTGATTGTAAAATATGACATATATTTTCTAGATTGTATGTCGAAATCAAAGTTTAAGGACCTATGTATTATAATATTTAATCAAACGAGAGACTTAACTAACTACCAAATATAGAAACCATTTACCAGAAATAAATTCTAGTTTTAGTTCTTGAGTCCATTATTATTTGATTATAAACTTGTACGAAAAGCTTAAAAACATTTACTATAATCATACAATCTTAAAATAAAAGTTGACAAAAAAATATATGTTAATCGTTATCATTTTAATTATCTTCTAACTAGCGTGATTCTGTCGTTTTAATTTGCACCGAGTTTATGTAATTAAATTATGACAATCTTGTATGATGTACAGTGTCGCCATCAAGAGGGTAATAGGAACTAGTAAAGGTGTATCATATGGAGCAGAAACTGAACCAGAATGCATGATTTGTAAACTGATAACCGGGTCACTCCATTCTGTGCTTAAGAATGAAGCTTTCAGAAATTTTGTTATATTAGTGACCGGTGAAGTGAGTTTCCTTTCTCCTTATTTTTATAGTATTCATTGGCGAATAGTTTGTTGTTCATGTTTATATAAGGAGTCCATACTTGCAGTTTTGCAAGCTTATGGCAGCTTTGCAACCAGGGGAAGAGTGGACAGTCGATTGTGCAACAATTCCTTCTATGCCTACAATTTCGTTTACCATTGGTGGCAAACAATTTGAACTTTCACCTGACGAGGTACTATTCTATCTATATATGTTGGTGATCATTCACGGTTAGAAGTTGATAGTAGTCCCACTTATAAAATATTAGTTAACCAATTTAGACACACACACAACTTTTTTCTGTGTTCTTTTTCTAGTACATACTTAAGATTGCTGAAGGCAATGATGAGACATGCATTAGTGGTTTCATTCCGTTGGATGTTCCTCCTTCCGGTGGCCCACTCTGGTACGTGTGCCTTCTACGTCTTAGGGGTTGGCTTCCTCCAAGTAAATATGCCTATTGATTTTAGTCTTTAGATATGGTATTCAGATCTTTTGTTTTTTTGAACTCCAGTTTGACAGATTCGTCTTGATCCATGTGATGCAGGATCTTGGGTGATATGTTTATGCGTCGTTACCACACTATATTTGATTATGGCAGTCTAAGAGTTGGATTTGCAGAAGCTACATAAAACATTGTAACAACAAAAATTTATATGCATAGCAAATGCATGATAAAATTATTGAAAGGTATTTTTCTAACGAATGTGTCATTTGCATTCAACTCTTTAAATAGACAAAATACATCTAAAAAAACCAAATCAACTAAACAAAAGAAAACAAAACAAAATCAACTAAAACTAAACATGATACATGTCTGTTAATAAGAATTGCATAGCCTAGATACTTATGATGTCAATTAAAATTTTTCTATCAAGCTTCAACACCAATCTATCCATATGAGTTTGGGCTTTTACACATTTTAGTTCACCTATATATTTTCTAATAGGTTTTGCTATGATATCTTAAACTTCTTCTCATTCCTTGCCTTCGTCCAAATGAACCACAATAACAGTTTCTTCTTTCCCATAAGACCAAGAGAGGATGACATCAAAACAATCTATTGTACATTACAAAACTTAGGGGGCATTTGGTTCGCTAGAATCCGCAAGGAATGAAGGAAAAATGAATTTAATTTTATTGTTTTATAGTCATTACTATGAATCAAATGCCACTTCAGATTATTCATTATGCACCATCTTGAAATCCCTTGCCAAAGACCTTCCACAAAAGAGCATGTTGTGAATAAGTGGTCATATGATTCATGTGTGACTTGTAAACTGGACAATGATCAGAAGTCATTGTACGTAATAGTGATTCTTGTACTATGAAAACTCACGTCTAAGGATGTTTTTGACAATTCCTTTATCAATGGTTAAAGGTGTGAAATTTTTGGTCCTAGACTGTGAGACTAAAGAATTGTACCATGTACCAAATTGTCTGGTTCTCGATTCCAATTCAGTTCAATTTCGGTTAGGTCCAACTTTGTAATTTCTTTATAGAAGTGGAATAAAAACTCGGCGTACCATTTGCTCGGATTAATTCTCAAATTTTTCTAGTTTTGATTCAACCCCAGTTGCCTGACCCTAATTATTGTGGTAGTGGATCGGATGTGGATCATAAGATGTCATATCCATGTCAATATTCCTTTATCAACCGTATCCATTGATATTAACCTTAACCATCCATATCAGTATTCATATCCACATGCATGAGGAAACTGTGGATATTTGTTGCCACTTGTAAGAAATGCAGGTAAAGGTTGTACCACACTTGTAAAGTGTGCATATATTAATTGGTAGAAGATGTATGTGTTGGAAATAATAACAAAAACAGATAAGTATAGGACTTATTATGTTAGTAGGTTAAAGTATGTTGTCAATTATGTAATTTAGAATAGTTTAGGACTAGATAGTACTAAACAAATATTGAAGAGTTGTCTTTTTGAAACAATGCAACTATTCACGAAAAGTCACCACGAACCATTGTGATGGTTCATACACACCTTTTCACTTGGTATAAATAGGAACCAATGTTCAAGGTTTCAAAGTGTGTAAATTTCAAAGATTGTTGATAAAGATTATAGTTTGATATTCCTAAACCTGTGAAAATATTTGAGTTTTACCCAACAGTGGTATCAGAGCTAAAGGTTTTAAGGCTTCATCATCTACCAAGAACAAGGAATTCAAGGGCAACAGAAACAATCTGAGAAAAACACCAGAAGGCGTTGGTTTTATTAGAAATCATCGTCATTTAGCGATTTCAGTGATTGAAACACCATTGATACGCAGCCAGGGCGGCCAAACACAGGAAGTGTTCTGCCACCAAACCGGCACCAACAAGAAATCAGTTTGATTTCAAGAAATTATCAGAATCAAGAACAAGATTCTCATCATAGAATAGGAAAATCCTAAACCGGCGCAACATTCATATCAAGATTGATAGCAGAAGCCCATCCCAAGTCATAGAAACAGATATAGGAATAAACCCCAGAATCAGATAAGGGATCAAAACCACATATACCAAGAAAGCAATTCAAGAAACAGAAATCATATCGAGATAAAGCCACAAGAAATCAGAAAAACAGCACCTGATTTCTGAAGAAGCATGTCATCGAAGAAACCCTCGATAGAAATCTATGTAAGTCACGATTGCCACCATCATAACCAGAACCGACGATTAGGGTTCTTCCAGACCACAATCGAACACCAAACGATTGATTAAAAGGGAACCGAAGGCAACGATTGGGAGGAGGCTTCAAGCAGGAGCATCGTTTGGGTGAGCAACGGTTGAAGAAACAAGTGTCGTGTAGAGAAAAAGTAAAGAAACAAGTGTCGTGTCTAAGAGGAAGGAGAAAAGAAACAAAAGGTTCAAGGTATTTTACAAACACCCTTGTAATTACCTATATATTTTTTTTAACCTAATAAAATTAATTTTATTATAAGTTAAAAAAATTGTTAAAAAGTTTTTCTAAAAAGTATTATAAGTTTTTTTAGTATGTGGTACACATACAAGTCTTTATAAGTTTTAAGTGTGTCTGACAATTAAATCACATGCAAGTGTTTTTATAAGTTTTTTAAAATATGTGAGAATTAACACATATACAAGTTTTTACGTTTTTGGTAAGTGTAAGGATTGAGACACATACCAGTTTTATAAGTTTTTAAGTATACGTGAGGATTAACACATATACAAGTTTTTTAAGTTTTGAATATGTGTAAGGATCGACACACATACAAGTTTTAGTATTTTTCATGTTTTTAAGGTTTAATAAAACTTGAAAGTATGTTGTCAATGATGTAATTTAGAATAGTTTAGGGACTAGATAGTATTAAACAAATATTGAAGGGTTGCGTCTCTTTAAACAACGCAACTACTCACGAAAGGTCACCACGAACCATTGTCATGGTTCATACACACCTTTTCACTTAGTATAAATAGGAACCAATGTTCAAGGTTTCAAAGTGTGTAAATTTCAAAGATTGTTGATAAATTATAGTTTGATATTTCTAAACCTATGAAGATATTTGAGTATTATCCAATAGCATGAAAAAACTTACATATAAATTTTAGTATATATATCATTTACTTTAAATTTTTCAAGTTTGCTTTTAGAGTTGCATGATCTAAATTTAGCATGCATGTTCATGAGCAATCATGTTTCTCTCTTTCCTTAATTAATTTGTCGCTAGCTAGCTTTTCTTTCTCTCTTTTGATCCACAACTTTCTGCCCAAAAAGGACATAACATCGTCTACCTTTTAACCATGAACATCTTTGACTTGCCACTACTAATTTACACAAATGCATCCATATATATGCTTTGGTTAAATTTATTGGGGAAAGACGTTGTCATAATATCGGACGTGGCCAAAAGCTAAAGAAAGCTCATGCATTTAATGCATCTTCAACGAGCAAATTCAAGAACTCTTGCGTGAAAACAACAAAAAGCAAGACCTCAAATGGCGAAACCGATTTCAAAAGATGTTTGCTAAAATTGTGAAGAAAAATCCTACTATAGAACTATCTTCTATTGATGACGACGATGACAATAACGATGAGTGGGTATGCCCATTTGTAAGTTTAATATTAGGTTTTTTTGTGTAACGTGCTAAACTTGGTTTTAATAAGTTTAACATCAATTATAGAGTTTTGATCCTTAGATGATGATGATGAGGATATGGTTTTTATAAGTTTAACATCAATCATTAGAGACGACTGAGTGGCAACGGATATGGTTATCGACGATACTCGTCGCAAAAGGTTAATTGCCGACGATATTTATCTTGTTAGGGACGACTTATGTCGTCGCAAAAAGTGTAATTTGTTGTAGCGATGTATATTAGTCCTCTATCTGGATTGGATTTTGGACTTGCTACAATTCTAATTTGGATAAAAACAATCAAAAATCACGTTAAGACAAGATCTGAATTTCTTCCAACAATTTAATCTACAAACCATAATATATACAATTAAGCACTTAAAATACAAAAACATACCATCATCAAAAGAGTGATTATTAATATATACATAACATGATTAATCCGTGGTCACTACAAGAAATTAAGTACGTAGGCAGTACTAAAATAACTTGCTTCCAAACTCTTTGATATCATTTTCATTTGTGGTAGAGGAAGCTGCAAGATCTCTAAGTTCTTGTACACTTCTTCCAAGCTGCAAAGCCAACTTCATCTCAAACAACTCTCCATCCTCTCTTTTTTCCACATCTCCTTCCTTCAAATTCGATTCGATTGATTCTTCCACCGATTCAAAGAACCCTGCGTTGCTCCGGTACATTTCCACCACCATCCCAACCTGTCCACCATGCTCTAAACTATTCACAACACTTGCCACCAACCCTGATGCCACTCCAGCCACCACTGCCCAAGGATCATGAGATGATGGTCCAATAAAAACTGAACCCACCGCTCCCAAACCAGTTAACAACGGACCCGATAAAGCCAACACTTTATTAAGCATCAAGAACTTCTCATCAAGCCTCAAGTAATCAGCTTTATCTTTCTTTTCCAAAACTCTAATAATTTCTTTCATTTCATCCTCCAATCCCTTATTCCACCCATTTCTACCGCTACTCGCTTTCACTGAATTATTACTTCGTTTTTCCGGCCACCAAACCGCTGCTTGTACTTTAGATGGGAACTTTTCAAGCATAACACCAAGTAAGGGAAGTGGATATGCTCTATCAATGGCTAAAACTTCCTCCATGGCTTCATTTACATCATCTATGGTTATGTTAGAAATAGCAAGCTTTGTTTGAATTTGGCCATGAAGTTGCTTCAATAACCTAGCAGCGTTTCTTTGTTCTTCAGCTAACTGGGATGGCTGAATCTTGTTCATAACAATCAACATGCCAGTTGCAGCAATGTACATGAAGCTAGAAGAAAGTTTAAGTACCTCCACAGATGCACCATTTACAGCAGCACTTGTGGCAGCAATTGCAGCCATGGTTGCAGCAGAAAGAGATATGGCATTGATTGATGTTAAGAGCAGGCTGTTCCAGTTGTTTCTTTGTTCTCCGATGTTCTTGTGCATCTCCACCCGATCAGCAACGGCTTCCATGATCAAGTAAAGCTTTTCAACTGCTGCTGGATCGGTGTCTATGGTGTTTTTTTTAGCCTTTAAGTCTTGATTTACAGTCAAGATTTCATGGGAGGGGAGTTTTGAACTAGGAAGATTAATAGCTGGATCTGTGGTTAAGTTTTTGGGCATTTGGATTGTTGCCCTTGTGATTGTTCTTGATCTTTGGTAGCACAAGAAACTTGATGCTTGAGTCATGGTCGCCATATCAACTACCTATATAGCTTCAAGTTTTGGAAACTTATTGATTTAACGTTTGGGAGTGAAGATGGTTCTTGCAGTGTGGTTGCATATATAGGCGAGGAGCTAGGAACTAATTAATAGCTAGGTAAAATATTTAAAGATAATTTTGAATATTAATGATAAAAGTTAATTAATAATAATGCATGGTTGATAAGCATCTTTAACTACCACACTTTATCTAATATAATTTTCTTGTCCATACGAGCTAGCATAAGGAAAAGTCCAAAATAAAACGATTTGGTTAGATATATAGTTAATTGTTTATTAATTGTAATTAAATAATTTATTATTTGTCTCGTCTACATATGAAAATTTATTTTATTATTTTATGAGGTCATTTTAATAAATAAAACTATTGTTTTAGTAAATGCATGAAGAACGTTATTTATTAATTAATTAAATGTTAATGTGTGTATATTTGTTTATTTAAATAAATTTAATCCAATTGTCCTTTAAAAAGTTACGTCAAACAAACACCATGACCTACGGATGGTGACAACTATATTAAAATATTTATCTGAACTATTGACTGTTAATTATCTGCTCAGTGTGATCACGTGATAGCCTATTTGACTATGCATTTGCTGCGTTCCCAACTTCACTCTTCACATAACAAATCAATTGTTGGGTACATTAATTCTGCAAATTGCCAAAGAGATGATATAATTAGACTTTTAATTAATTAACTTTTTTCAAATAAAAATAATAATATACTATCATATAAGGTTATTGGCAAGGGAACTTGTTACTTGACTTACTGCTCCCTAAGTCATAACCACATAGGTCCATCCATGTTTGCGCATTTATAATGGTTCGAGTGTGTATGTGCACACATATTCTTATTCATTCGCAATCATGTTGTTATTTTAGTGTAAGTACTAGACGTGTGAACTGATTTTGGTTGAAACTAGAATGATGTTGGAGGTATGAAATGCTCACTCGTATAAGTTTAACAAAAGTCAAGACTTTGACATTAAAGTGGGGGTCAAGAGGGTTGTGTCCCTTTGTGGGGTCTAAGGGGCCGCATCCATAGCAGTGATCTGTCGATCGGTCAGCGGGCGGGGTCAAGGGGTGTTAAAAGCTTAACAACTTTAATTTTGCTTTATGAAAACTTGATTATAAATGTTTCTTTACAGCTGTTGAACTTATGACTGTTGCGCACTATGCAGCTTTGCTACTATTGGGCATATCTATCTGTGCAGTTTTTGGTGGCTGATTTAACTATCTTATGGTGGTTGTTTGGTAGGTTAACTAATCTTATATACACTTCAATTTGTATGGAACGTTTTCATATATAGAAACAAGATTAAGCGATCAGAAACTAGTGTGTTTTCATAACAAAATTTGGATACTTGATAGGACAAATTTTTGTTATCGAAAAATGAACATACACGATCATGAAAACATTCAAGGTCGATTCACATATTTCATACCTTATTCTCTGACAAATCACAATGATTAAAATGTATACTTCACAACATATATTATAATGATCCATTATAAAGATGTGTTTCATTTCTTAATCAAGTGTATATATACATTACACATTACAAGAAATATGAGCATTAGCGGCGACATGAGCTTTAGCGACGACATCAAAAAAAACACGGGATTGCGTCACCGTTAAAGGCGTCGCCGCTAATGCCCCTAAAAATTAAGCGGGTTTTTCCCTTTTCTCACTACAACAAAAACGACCTTTACCGAGGGAAATATCCCTCATGATCCCTTAGAAAAGCTCTTTTCCGACGGATTACCGAGAGATGATATTACTGAGCGATTACCGAGAGATTATTTACCGAAAGATTACCGACCGCATATTTTCTGAGGGATTACCGACGAAAGTAAAGCCCCTCGCTAATCTCTCGGAATCCCTCGATAATTACCTAGGGATTTACGACAGAAATTTATTCGTCGGTAGTCCCTCAGGAATCCCTCGGTAATCCTTCTGTAAACTTTGAAACTGATATCCATCAGAAAATTCTCGGTAATCCTTCGAAAATTTCTGAGGGATATTTGCCCTCGGAAAATCCGTCGGTGAAAGTCTTTTTCCTAGTAGTGTCTACCCCCTCCAGACTCCATCTTTCTTCCTACTTAATTTGTGTTATGGCGATCTCAACTTTCTTCCCGCTTTTCCTGCTTTTCGTCAATCACAGGTATGCATTCATATCTCTCTCTCTCTCTCTCCGTCAATCACAGGTATGCACTCATATCTCTCTCTCTCTCTCGACGCCATCACAGGCACTGCCCTCGGCTCTCTCTCTCTCTAGCGTGAAAGTGTTGCTAAACCGCGGAACCCCCTAAACCTCACTACCTTATTACTTTCTAAGTGTCTATTACATTATTTATCAATCATTTACTCTTTATTTGTGAATCATTTGTTTAAATACCTTAGTTTTGCTTTGATTTAGTTTAAATACATTATTTAGGGAATCATTTGTTCAAATATGTGTCTTTTTTAGAATGTTACTTAATTTTTGGTTAAATTATATATACGTGCAGATTTTAGTGTGTATATTTATATGTTTATGGTAAAATGGTAAAATGGTGAAGATTTATTAAAATTATAGGTAAAAAATTGGTTGAATTTTGTGTGTATTGACATCCGCTCGTCGTAAAGCGTTCAAAAATAATTTATAAAAACACCAATCACCTTAACTTATAGCTAGGGTAAGTGGGATCGTCTCCTCAGGGAGCATGTGGTTATCAATAATATTCTACGATAGTTATTAACTAATAATAAAAACTAATTATTAAACTAATTGAAGGAATGAAGCAATTGAGAGGAACGTTGGAAAATTAATTATAGCTTTGTTAAGAAAACTTAAAGAAAATAAGAACGCCAACGACTTCGGGTTTAAGGTTTGGGTGGAATTATGGATAATTGATCTAAGGTTGCTAATTATTTAATTATTTATGATTCCGATTAATTATCTTTGTAACCTAACCACATAGACATAGTTATGACAATCACATCTATCGCAATCCGTATTTTGGGCACGAATCGTGTCATGTTCACAGTCCGTCTTAACTCCTAATCTAATGAGCTCGGCACGGCATGTAACACGGCTACGACGCGTCTTACGATAAAGATATAAATAGAAGCGAACGGAACAATATCTTTAAATAATAATCACACAGAAAACTAATAAAACATATCGTTCGTTACAATAATAAATCAACGAAAAACATAAATACTTAAATAATAAACAAACCCTTGAACAATAATATCGAGATCATCAACCAACGCGTACGAAACATTGAACTTGTCAGGAACAAGCTTCGTAGTTGTTGGATTGATGGGCGAAAGATGGAGTCTAGAAGGAACCAAACCCCAACCCTTCGTCGTTGGTTGTCGCGCAGACTACATCGTAAATCTGGGACTTTCTTCCTCTTTTTCTCTTCAATTTCTCTTCAAAAATATGTTGCTTTTTGTCTTCTATGACTTGGTATTTATAGAGGAGTGCTGAAAACCCTAAAAACGGCTCAGAAACTCTTTTTTCGGGTTGGGCGCAGCGGCAGGAGCAGGCCTGCGCCCCCCCCCCCCCCCCCGGTCTGCGCTTGGGTTTTTCGATAAATCTTCTCCGATTGCGCTCAAATTTGCGAGACTTGTACTTGAAATGATTACCTACATGCGTAATGAGTTTTATCAATAGTAGAACATTCCAAGGCACAATTTACTCATTTTAACTCCTTTTAAGCTTTAACCCTTCAATTGATAAATAACAATTAAATGTAGCATTATACCAATACTTTATACATAAAATAATAGTATTTAAACACATTAAAGTCGGTATAAAATGATCCGATCATGTATATGTATGTATTTAGTATATTAGCTAGTGTGTATATTTATGAATTCATGTGTGTGTTTGTGTATTACACTATGTATTAGTGTGTGTATTAGTGAATAACTATTGTATTAATATGTGTTTGTGTATGTTAAAGTGTGTATTGGTGTGTGTAAATAATCTTTTAAGGTAAAAATGTGGATTTCTTAAATAACTATAAATTTTTCTAATGTATAAATATAGTAATGTGTGTAAATATGTAAAGTGTGTGTATTTTTATGTGTAAATTATATTTTAGGGTAAAATGTTGATTATCTAAATTTGTAGAAATATGTTTAAATAATTTAGATTTGTTAAAATTTGGTTAATTAAAGTTATGGATTGTTAAATTTAGTTGTAAATTATTTGTGAATTTCTTAATTAGGTAATTAAGCAATATAAACCGATATTAATATTCATTAAAATTTATAGTTTTTAATTTTTTGAAATTCAAAGGGTAAAAATAAAATTTTATTCGATCTAAAGTTCTAATAATCTATTTCAATTCAACTAGTTTCTTGTGAAAAAACTTTTAAGAGCTTTTAATTTTGAATCAATGAATCAAGTCAACTTTTGAGTTTATTCTTTTAAAAATCAACAACTAAAGTTTTTAAAATCTTTTAAAAAAGTCAACTAAAGTTTTTAAAATCTTTAAAAGTTATATCATAATTCGTTTAACTAACAAGTCTGGTAGTGGTAATAATGGTATGCCATTATATGCCCTCTCATCGTAACATACTTTGACCTTCAAATGAAACAAAAAGAATGAGTTGTGATAGTGATTAATTAAACATATAGAAATGCACACTGATCAATACAATATTATATATATTTAGATATCAATTAATGAATAACATGACATACTTTCTTTGAATTTTATATATATATATATATATATATATATATATATATATATATATATATATATATATATATATATATATATATATGTGACACCCTCCCTTAACTCGGAAATGCCACGTCAATTCAATACACAGGTGGCAATATCGCAATAGCTCAATTATGCACATGTCACAGGATAACTGAAATCTCTGACAATTTAAAACTTTTGTTAAACATCATTAACACATAATTCGATAATTTTACATAACCCAAAAGGTGCTAACATAATCAGTACTGAACAGATCACTACACAAGACTAGCACACGCCTTCCCGATAACTCTCGATCCCAGGTCAACAAGCTCAGCTACTGAACCCTTCGCTGAAATCCTGTCACTGAGTTTTATCAATAGTAGAACATTCCAATGAAGTTGTCGAATCTTACGAATCTTGTTGAATCCTATACATCTTGTTCTAAAAACTACTTTGAATCTTTTAAATGTTCTGAATCTTGTTGTAGACACTTCTATGAACCTTTTGAATCATATGAATCATGTTACAAACACTTGTTGATATATATAAATGATTATATGTATTTTTATTATTTGTTCACAACGTTCACAACGATAACTTGTTCACAATGGATCTCATCCCTGTGTGTGTGTGTGTGTGTGTGTGTGTGTGTGTGTGTGTGTGTGTGTGTGTGTGTATATATATATATATATGTATATATACAGGGGTGGGTTCAATGGAGAACCTCTACGCATCGAAGAACCTTGGAGAACCACAATGCATCGCTAGGAAATCGTAATGCATCACGTAGAAATCAATGCATCACGCGGGCATTTGATGCACCACGTAGAAATAATGATGTATCACAGACGAATTGTGATGCATTTGTGGTGGTGCATGGACGATGCATTGAGGTTCTCCATTGAATCCACACACACACACACACACACACACACACACACACACACACACACACACACACACACATATATATATATATATATATATATATATATATATATAGGTTCAAGTGAGTATCACCTCTAATGCAGCGCACCAGAAGTTACCACCCTCAAAAGTAATTTTTATGAAAAACATTTTCATGAACATGTTCTGATTAACATTACACAGATCATATGTAAATTTCATGCAAATCTGAATACTCTAAGTGCATGAAACACGCATCACATAAATGCACGTTCACATGTCTTCAAAAATATGTAAGTGTGTGTTCACGTCATTTTTTAAGAGCTAGGAGATGTGAATGTATGTGAAATTTATATATGATCTTCATAATGTTAATTAAAACATGTTTATGAAAAAAAAATTTAAAAAGGTTTTTTTAATGGTGGTACCTTCTGGTGCGCTGCATAATGGGTGGTAGTCTCTCGAACCATATTCTATGTATGTGTGTGTATATATATATATATATATATATATATATATATATATATATATATATATATATATATATATATATATATATATATATATATATATATATATATTTCGTGTGAATGCCTTATATATCATAAGAACATAGAATCCATTAAGAGATATTTGTAAAAAATCTATAGATAAAAAACAAGGAATGACGATATCACGCATATAAAATAAAAAATCTTAATTATATCAATTAAAAATATATAATAAAATTGAACATAAAATAAATTTATATTTAAAATGAAAAAATACAACACTATAAAAAAAACACCTATAAAGATAAGTAAACATTATTATTTATAAAATAAAATAAACGATAAATACAATATTTTATTTTTAATATGAATAAATAATTAAGTATATCTAGTATTTGTAAATATATAAAAGTAAAATTTTAAATAACACATCTATACTTCTATACTATATATAATAAGAAAACCATTTGGAGTTTATGGACCATTGAATGGAAAAAAATCAATGGTCCAGATTAATGACAACTCATAATTATTTATGAAATGTCTCTTATACCCTTAATTAAAATCAATAATTATACCTATGCCATTTTCTTAATTCATTTTCCAAATTTACTACATTACCTTAATTACATTAAATTTTGATTTTAATTTTTTTCATAAATGAATTAATATTTACCTAAAATAAATATGTGTCATTATTATCCTTAATGATCATAGTTAAATTCAAATGTAAAAATTTGAATTTAAATGTAGAAGTGTAGTAAATAAAGTTAAAATTTTTTGTTAATTATTTTGCTAACAAGATTTAAAATTCAATTGATAAAACTTCAATTGTGAATATGATAAATTTTGATTGTTGATTTTCAGATATTCCATTTTTATATTTTATCATTTTCAATATATATACACATTCACATAATTGAAGTTTTTTGTTTCTTACATTGATATTTCATATTTGAAGTTAATAAAAATTAAAAGAAACATTTTTTGCAAACACATATTATCTGTCTTTAATAATACAATATAACAATATTTTTTAATTAATATCAAACAACTATGTATTTTTATCTTTAATTTAACTAGCTTTCAATTTTTTTTAATTATATATAAATTTTATAATAAATTATTTAAATATAAAAAATATGTATTTTCTAAATCAACCCATGTAATACATGGGTTAATTAACCTATATATTATAATAAAACAAAACAATTTATGTCACATGTCATTTCTACAATACAAGAAAATTTTATTTTTCCACATATTTTCCAAATTTAACACCTTAACTTAATTGCATTAAATTAACGCTGTATTTATTTTCATTAATTAATTAGTAATAAATTAGATTTTGTAACATTTAAAATTAATGTTTACCTAAAATAAATATCTATCATTATTATCCATAATAATCATAATTAGATCCAAATGTAATAATTTGAATTAGTTGTGGAAATTATTATTATTATGCATAATAAAGGAAAACATCAAATGTCACGTGTCACCGCTACGTTCACCAAAAATATAATTACAACTTATAAAAAATAAAAGATAAATACAATTTAATATTTTTAAAAAAGAAAAATATACTTTATTTTATAACCTGTAAATAATAAAAAATAAACACAATTATTATTTTTGTATGTTTTTATTTTTACTCATATACATTTTATATAAATAAATTTAATTAAAAATATCCACGTAATACGTGGGTTATAAACTAGTATACTTAAAAAGATAGATAAATAGTATCCATGACAAATAGTTGTATTTTTTTATAAGAGTTAATATTTAGACAAGTTATTCTAAGTTTACATTTATTCTATGTAATCAATTATTTATTAAAAATTATAAAGTCGTTGATATACGAAGGAATAAATCAATGAATAAATTTCTGAAAAAACCCTAGCCGATATGTACGTATTGTTAATTAATTTATAACAATTAAAAAAGCTTGCTTCCAAATTCTTCCATGTGTGTTGAAGATGAAGCTGCAACATCTCGAAGCTCTGATATGCTTCTTCCAAGCTGCAATGCCACCTTCATCTCAAACACTTCCCCACTCATTTCTCTCTCCTCCATATTTGTTTCTATCGACTCCTGCATCATCTTAAAGAAACCTGCATTGTTTCTATACATTTCCAAAACCATCCCAACTTGCCCTCCATGTTGTATTGTGTTTACAACACTTGAGATTGCCCCCGCCATCACCCCGAGCACCACAGCCCATGGATTATGTGGAAATAATACAAGAAAAGTTGAACCAATGGCTCCTAACCCAGTTAATAAAGGACCCGCGATCGCCAGTCCCTTGTGAAGTTTCAACGCCTTTTCGCCTAACCTCAAGTAATCAGCTTTATCTTTTACCTCCAAAACCTTAACGATCCTTCGCATTTCCTCTTCCAATCCATCATTCCAACCATTTTCGAGTTTTTGCACATGATCAGATGATGTCCTTTGTTGTTTTGGCCACCATACCGTTGGTTCAATCTTGGAAGGGAATTTTTCAAGCATGACACCTAGTAAAGGAAGTGGATACGCTTTGTCTAATGCCAAAACTTTCTCCATGGCTTCGTTTACGTCACCATGAGTAAGATTGCCAATCGATATTTTGGTTTGGATTTCACATTGGAGTTGCTTGAACAACCTTGCAGCATTTCTTTGTTCTTCAACAAGTTGTGATGGTTGGATCTTGTTCATGATAATCAACATCCCCGTTGCCGCCAAGTACATGAAACTCGAAGTGAGATTAAGTACTCCCAAATGTGCATTGGATACAACACTTGTGGCTGCAGCAATGGCAGCCATGGTGGCAGCAGAAAGAGTAATGGTGTTGATTGATGTCAAGAGCAAGGTGTTCCAGTCATTCCTTTGCTCTCCAATGTTCTTGTGTATCTCTACTCTATCCGCTATTGCCTCCATTACCACGTAAAGTTTCTCCATGACTTCATGATCATGACAGGCTCTAGGGTTTGTAGGATTAATCTTGGGTAAAGAAGTGTTGATCCTTAAAAAGTTATCGGCTTCTTGTTCATCGACCAAATAACCTTTTGTTGATATCGGAATCTTTGGGATGAGGGTACTTGCTGGATAATTTAATCGAATATTCGGGAATTGAATACAAGCTCTTGTAGTATCTCTATGAATAGACGATGAAGAACATAAAAAGCTTGAAGCTTGACTAATGGCTGCCATGTATATATGTATATATCTGTTTATATGTATATGTTCTTCGGTATGTTGATTTAGTGGCTTCTTTCGATTGATTCAGGCAGATTGTGTGTTGTTTTTTGGACGCTTAGAATTGATTTTAGATGTTATATATAGGGGATGGGGACGTTGGGGCCGGGGGTGACTGACTAGCTGGCCAGAAACTGAAATGGTCATAGTTTTCAAGGTTTGAATTGAACGAAAGAAAGTTTTAAAGTTAGGGTTTTTGACCTTTTCCTAATTGTTCCTATTTTGACTTTCAACCAAATATTACCATTTTATAAATTTGGCCAATTCAATAACTTATTCAGTAATGAATGAATAAAATTATATGGTCAATTATCATATTAATAATTAACGTATATTATACTTAATTTATTAAAATAGTTCGAATTTAAATTCAACTCTTGCATATATATATATATATATATATATATATATATATATATATATATATATATATATATATATATATATATATATATATATATGTAACACCCTACTTTTTCGACTAATGCCACATAGGACTCATAGTCCACGTCATCAAATCATAAGCAACGTCATCAAGGGTTAAACAGCTAATTACTACTAAATGTCCACATCAGGCATAAAACAACACAAGACGGGAACCAACCCCCGTCAGTAACGTCAGTCAACCACAACATGAGTAAATGTTATAGTCACCCAAGTATCATTGGCTAGTAAGCCAAATCACAAAATACCAAGACTACTTACGAAAGTAGTCACTAACTATTGTCCACGTGGCGGGTCCCGACTACTGCCCGCTGTATCTCTAGCCTCAGTCCTCGCACCTGAGATCCACAGTTAAAACAACAGTCAGCGGAAAGCTGGTGAGTTACTATAAACAACTTTAAAACAGTTTATAAAACAGTTAGCACAACGTAACAACTGGTAAACAACTCTACATGCGGCCGGCATCAACGGCCCGACGCCTCATCGGGAGCGACCCGGCACAGCCTGCATAGCCCACTCCACAAAGTAGTGGGTTGTCAGGTCCACTGAGTTGGGAATGACCCAACAGGCCTCTCTACTCTGCGTATCAACGACTATACGCGTGATCCACGAACTCTGCTCTGTGCTAACAAATGTCAACGTATAAAAGGATCCACATCGGACCCGGATAATAAACAACAAGTAAGTAACTCACCTGAAGCACGACTACAGTCCCGCTATCAACGACAGGCTCTACAAGTCCCAGGTCTAGCTACGAACCCTGGCAACAATAAATACGACTACACTGTAACGACTAGCTATGGAACTCATAACGACTATACTACTAGCATTTACGGGCTCGACATCAACTATCGGACTCAGACCCACGAGCGCGGCCAGGAGCACGGCCACGATCGCGGTCTCGGCCGCGGTCTGGGAGCGCGGGCGCGATCCCACCGCCAGCGATCACTCTTAGCCGCCTCATCCTGATCGCGGGTGCGACCAGATGAGCACGGCCGCGATGCGGCGACGAGCAGAACAGAGAAGTCTCTGTTTTTCCTCAACCAGGGAGGTCTCATCTCCCAATCTCGATTTCACATACAACAGAGGGTAATATCCCTCTTACTTTACTACTATTACTCATAATACTAATACAATCAAACTTCACATAACCACTAACCGATTATCCGTTCAATTCGATAGTTTTAAAGAGTTGATTGTGATGATTTCTTGATTATGGCTGTCTTGATCTTCCTCCCTCCTTTCCTCCTTGATCAGCTGGAACATACACACACTTATGCACTTGGAGTTATTATGAAAATGAAAGGAAAGGAGGCCTAAGTTGATATATATACGTTTCCGGTCCCGAACTCAATTAAAACGGGTACGATACTCATTAATCACCGGGTAAGCGCCCGTTAACCCAATTAATCTCGAATTAATAACTCGGGTTTAGAATATCAATTAACTCATTAAAACAACCCCAAATTTCCAATTACTACTAGACCGGTTATTATCTCAACCGATTAAAATTACACGTAATAGCAATCTACTTTACTGACTCACGTGCAATTTATCAATCAAAATTTACCAACTCATTGAGACGACTCTTACAGCCAATAAATAAATTACACGTACCTGCTGCTAGATTCCGGATGTTACAAATCCTCCCCTCTAGAACTGATCCCGTCCTCGGGATCTCAACTCAGGTGAATAGATGCGGATACCGCTGTCGCATGTCCGCCTCGGGTTCCCAGGTAGCGCTGGAACCCTTATGATACCGCCACTGTACTAACACTAGCGGGATTTCCTTCTTCCGCAACCTTTTCACCTTGCGATCTAGAATCGACTCGGGGTGTTCAACGTACCTCAGCTGCTCGTCCACCTCGATCTCGGATATGGGAACTGTTTCCTCATGTGGGGCCAAACACCGCCGCAGGTAGCTAACATGGAAGGTTGGGTGTACCCCACGCAACTCTGGAGACAACTCTAGTCGATAGGCCTGTGTGCCCACTCGCTCGACTATACAGAATGGCCCAATAAACCTCGGACTGAGCTTACCTCGCTTCCGGAATCGAATGACACCCTTCCACGGGGATACCTTCAGTAGTACCCATTCACCCACGTCGAACTCTAACTCTTTGGTCCTCTTGTCGGCGTAGCTTTTCTGTCGACTCTGAGCTGTCTGTAATCTCTCTCTGACCACTGCTATCTTCTCGCCAGTCTGCTGGATGATCTCGGGACCTGTAATCTCTTTCTCTCCCACCTCGGTCCAACACACAGGAGTACGACATTTACGGCCGTATAACGCTTCAAACGGAGGCATCTTGATGCTGGAGTGGTAGCTGTTATTATAGGCAAATTCAACTAACGGCAGATGCGAATCCCAACTACCACTGAAATCCACTACACAGGCTCGTAGCATATCCTCCATCGTCTGGATCGTACGCTCAGACTGGCCGTCAGACTGGGGATGATAAGCTGTACTCATCTGTACTCGAGTACCCAACGCTCGCTGTAAGCTTTGCCAGAAGGTGGACGTGAATCGAGCATCTCTATCGGAAACTATCGAGGCTGGGACTCCATGTCGGGAGACAATCTCATATAAATAAACTCGGGCGAGCTGCTCCAACGTATAAGTCTCCCGGATCGGCAGAAAATGCGCTGTCTTCGTAAGCCGGTCTACTATTACCCATATCGCATCGTATCCACGTGGAGTCCGCGGTAACTTCGTAACGAAATCCATCGTAATATGCTCCCAGCTCCACTGAGGAATCTCTAACGGCTGTAAGCGGCCATGGGGCTTCTGGTGCTCGGCCTTCACCTGCAGGCAAGTCAGACAACGCTCGACGAACTCAGCTATATCCCGTTTCATACCGGGCCACCAATATAACACACGGAGATCCTGATACATCTTCGTACTACCAGGATGAATAGCAAGGCGAGACTTATGAGAATCCTCCAAGATCAACTGTCGTGCATCACCGGCCCTAGGAACCCAAACTCGGCCTTGTCTCACATATAGTCCTCGAGAGTCAGTCTCAAACTCCTGTAACTGACCCAAAATGTGCTCCCTCCGGTGGTTCCCTGCACGCATCCCGATAGCCTGCGCCTCTCGAAGCCTCTCTATCAGGGTAGACGTCACCTCGACCCTGTAATTACGGGCTCGGCTCGAAGATCCGCGCTCCTTTCGACTGAGCGCGTCTGCCACCACATTTGCCTTACCTGGGTGGTACTGAATGTCGCAATCATAATCCTTGATAAACTCTAGTCCCCGTCTCTGGCGCATATTCAGATCACGCTGGCTGAACAAATACTGGAGACTCTTATGATCGGTAAACAAAGTAAACGGAACTCCGTACAGATAATGGCGCCAAATCTTCAGCGCAAACACGATAGCCGTCAACTCTAAATCATGGGTCGAATAATTCTTCTCGTAGTCCTTCAACTGGCGAGAAGCATAAGCAATCACTCGGCCTCTCTGCATCAATACACACCCTAACCCTGTCCCGGAAGCATCAGTATATACAACAAAATCACTGGTGCCTTCAGGCAGGGCTAACACTGGAGCCTGGCACAATTTCAGCTCCTCGAACACGAACTCCTGATCCTCAGTCCACTCAAACGGAACTGACTGGCGAGTCAAACGAGTCAACGGCACAGCAATCAAAGCAAAGTCCTGGATGAATCGACGATAATATCCGGCTAATCCCAGGAAACTGCGAATCTCTGCTACACTTCGGGGCCTCTCCCAGCTCATAACGGCCTCTATCTTAGCTGGGTCAACAGAAACGCCCTCGCCGCTAACGACATGGCCTAGGAACTGAACTTCTCGAAGCCAGAACTCACATTTCGAGAACTTCGCATATAGCTTCTCTCGCCGTAACACACTTAAAATCTCTCGCAGGTGCGCCGCATGCTCCTCTACTGATCGGGAATATATCAGGATGTCATCTATGAACACTATGACAAACTGATCAAGATACGGACGGCAGACCCTATTCATCAGGTCCATAAAGGCTGCTGGGGCATTGGTTAGCCCGAACGGCATAACCAGGAACTCATAATGGCCATATCGGGTCCTGAATGCTGTCTTCGCTGTATCCTGCTCATAAACCTTCAGCTGATGGTATCCCGAGCGCAAGTCGATCTTCGAAAACACGCTGGCTCCCTGTAACTGGTCGAACAAATCATCTATCCGCGGAAGAGGATAACGGTTCTTCACCGTTACCTTATTAAGCTCACGATAGTCTATACACATCCTCATCGACCCATCTTTCTTCTTTACAAATAGGACTGGAGCACCCCACGGAGAAGTACTCGGTCGAATGAAGCCACGATCTAACAGCTCCTGTAACTGACTCATCAGCTCCCTCATCTCTGTAGGAGCCAAACGATAAGGTGCGCGTGCAATGGGAGTTGCACCTGGCACCAATTCTATACGAAACTCTACCTGTCTGTCCGGTGGCAAACCAGGTAGTTCCTCGGGAAACACATCGGGGAACTCAGAAATGACATCAACGGTCTCTATACTCTGCTTCTCCTTCTTCGCATCAACTACATATGCTAGGAAGGAGGAACAACCCTTGGCTAAACAACGACTAGCCTGAATCGCAGAAATGAGGCCAACACTGCCCCTACTGCGCTCTCCGTACACGGTAATGATACGATCCTCAGAAACCGGTAGCCGAATAATCTTCTTGGAACAAGCAATATCTGCACGCTGAGAAGCTAACCAATCCATACCTATTATGGTATCAAAACTACCGATCTCTATAGGCAGCAAATCAATCCTGAATGGATAGCCGTCTATCTCTAATATACACTGGGCATAAATATGCTTAACTACAGAAGCACTGCCATTAGCAAGCTCTATGACTAATGGCTCTGACAACTCAACAGGCAAAGCAGTAAAATATGCAGTAAAGGCAAACGAAACAAAGGAACGGTTCGCTCCGGAATCGAACAACACTCGGGCACTATGACCATTTAAAATGAACGTACCCGAAACCACGTCGGCTGTATCTCGAGCCTCCTCCGCTGTCAGCTGAAAAACTCGACCTCTCGCTGGCGGAACAGTATCTCTACGCGCTGAAGAGCCAACAGAACTCTGACCCTGGGTCGGCGGTCTCGAATCCCCCTGCCGCGGAGCTGTACAATCCCTGGACTGATGACCAGGCCGCCCGCAATTAAAACATAGCGGGTCTCTCGAAGTACATCCTGTCTGGGTGTGGCCGGGCTGACCACAACGGAAGCAACGCACATGGCGGGGATCACACTCCCCTGTGTGCCTCTGGCGGCATCTCCTGCAAAACCGCTCTCTATTAGCTGACCCCGAACTCGATGCTCCTCCCCTCTGCTCGGACCCTGCAAAACGACTGCCCCTGTCATCGGGCCTGCGATCTGATCTCTGAGAAGACCTATCTCTGTGCCTATCTCCTCCCTCAGACTCTGCGCGTCGACGGTCGTCGCCTCTAGGCTGAAACTGACTGGGACGACTATCTCTGTCCCGATCTCTATCTCTACCTCTGTCAAAACCACCTCCCTGTCCAGCCGACTGAGTGACTCGTGGCTGCTCGACCACTGGATCTCTACGAGATAACTCGCTCTCTCGTCTACGAGCTAACTCGACTGCCCTGGCATATGTCGGAATGTAACCGGTATCAATAAACTCTCGAATCTCCTTACGCAATCCCATCAGAAACCGATTAATCTTCCGTGACTCTGTACTAATCTGAATCGGCGCGAACAAACTCAAATCGATGAAAATCTTCTCGTACTCATCAACCGATCGCTGTCCCTGAAATAACGTCAGGAAATCAATCTCCAGCTGAGCCCTGCGGTCCTCAGGACAGTATTGCTCCTCGAAACGAGCCCTAAACTGGCTCCAGGTCATCTCATAGGCTGGTCCGTCTCCCATCATATCTCTAATCGTACGCCACCACTGCTGAGCGCTAGTCCGTAACTGGGCACTAGCAAAAGTCGTCATCTGATCAGGGTGGCATCCTGTGATACGGAAAGCCATCTCCATATCCTGCAACCAGTACATGGCCTTCACGGCCCCGGGCTCGCCGTGATACTCTGGCGGGTGTGCAGCAAGGAACTCCTTATATTTACACCCCTTGCCTGCCGCTCGCGATGAACCAGCTCCTGAATCTCTACCTCCGCCTGAACTCTGGGTCTGGGACTGAATACCCTCAGCACGGCCTTTCTCGTAGGCCTCCTGTAGTCGTCGGGCAAACTCCTCATCTGATACCCGTCCCCCAGTGGGACCCTCGGGTCTCTGCTCGTCTGTCATAGAATCTCTGCATAATGTAAACAACATTACTATAACGACAATAATATAATTCTACAATTCCTTAGACCTACTCATCAGAGATCAAGCCCAAGGATCTAGACACTGGTTTAAGCCTAAGCATCACTAATGATACTTAAACCTTAAACTAATGCTCTGATACCAAGCTGTAACACCCTACTTTTTCGACTAATGCCACATAGGACTCATAGTCCACGTCATCAAATCATAAGCAACGTCATCAAGGGTTAAACAGCTAATTACTACTAAATGTCCACATCAGGCATAAAACAACACAAGACGGGAACCAACCCCCGTCAGTAACGTCAGTCAACCACAACATGAGTAAATGTTATAGTCACCCAAGTATCATTGGCTAGTAAGCCAAATCACAAAATACCAAGACTACTTACGAAAGTAGTCACTAACTATTGTCCACGTGGCGGGTCCCGACTACTGCCCGCTGTATCTCTAGCCTCAGTCCTCGCACCTGAGATCCACAGTTAAAACAACAGTCAGCGGAAAGCTGGTGAGTTACTATAAACAACTTTAAAATAGTTTATAAAACAGTTAGCACAACGTAACAACTGGTAAACAACTCTACATGCGGCCGGCATCAACGGCCCGACGCCTCATCGGGAGCGACCCGGCACAGCCTGCATAGCCCACTCCACAAAGTAGTGGGTTGTCAGGTCCACTGAGTTGGGAATGACCCAACAGGCCTCTCTACTCTACGTATCAACGACTATACGCGTGATCCACGAACTCTGCTCTGTGCTAACAAATGTCAACGTATAAAAGGATCCACATCGGACCCGGATAATAAACAACAAGTAAGTAACTCACCTGAAGCACGACTACAGTCCCGCTATCAACGACAGGCTCTACAAGTCCCAGGTCTAGCTACGAACCCTGGCAACAATAAATACGACTACACTGTAACGACTAGCTATGGAACTCATAACGACTATACTACTAGCATTTACGGGCTCGACATCAACTATCGGACTCAGACCCACGAGCGCGGCCAGGAGCACGGCCACGATCGCGGTCTCGGCCGCGGTCTGGGAGCGCGGGCGCGATCCCACCGCCAGCGATCACTCTTAGCCGCCTCATCCTGATCGCGGGTGCGACCAGATGAGCACGGCCGCGATGCGGCGACGAGCAGAACAGAGAAGTCTCTGTTTTTCCTCAACCAGGGAGGTCTCATCTCCCAATCTCGATTTCACATACAACAGAGGGTAATATCCCTCTTACTTTACTACTATTACTCATAATACTAATACAATCAAACTTCACATAACCACTAACCGATTATCCGTTCAATTCGATAGTTTTAAAGAGTAGATTGTGATGATTTCTTGATTATGGCTGTCTTGATCTTCCTCCCTCCTTTCCTCCTTGATCAGCTGGAACATACACACACATATGCACTTGGAGTTATTATGAAAATGAAAGGAAAGGAGGCCTAAGTTGATATATATACGTTTCCGGTCCCGAACTCAATTAAAACGGGTACGATACTCATTAATCACCGGGTAAGCGCCCGTTAACCCAATTAATCTCGAATTAATAACTCGGGTTTAGAATATCAATTAACTCATTAAAACAACCCCAAATTTCCAATTACTACTAGACCGGTTATTATCTCAACCGATTAAAATTACACGTAATAGCAATCTACTTTACTGACTCACGTGCAATTTATCAATCAAAATTTACCAACTCATTGAGACGACTCTTACAGCCAATAAATAAATTACACGTACCTGCTGCTAGATTCCGGATGTTACAATATATATATATATATATATATATATATATATATATATATATATATATATATATATATATATATATATATATATATATATATATGATTAATGCTTTCGTATGAATGACGGATCAATTAATAATTAAATCATATAATAACCAATGGATAATTAAAATTTAAAATTCCTTCGTAATTAGATTATTTTTATTTTTTCTTACATACATACGTACATACATTTATTTATTTATTTATTAGGGTTCAAATTAGTACCACAAATATTCAGGACACCGAAAGTACCAATATTGATCGTAGGATCAATAAAATTAATTTATTATAATTAAAATTTTAAAATCATGTGAATTTTAAACCACCAATTTTATTGATCCTACGATCAAGATTAATAATTTCGGTATTCTATAAATAACTTATACTTAATTATAAAAAAATTGGTCTTGTAAATGTTTTTTTATTATCGACCAATAGTGATGTAATTACTTATTATATATAGGATCTAGTTCAAAAGAGTGTCTATTAATATCGATAGTATCGAAACTACTTTTAAATATATTTTTTACATAAGTTTGTATAAACAATATTAAAAGAATTTTCATCAAAATAATATTAACTTTGTAAAACTTTTTTCCAATTTTTTTTCATTTTCATTTTTAGATAAATATTATAAAATATTTAAGTAAGCATTCACATAATTCCGAGTTGTGTAATGCCTCTAAAATGACTTATGATTGTACGAATCTATTATGAATGTGAATGAACAATTATTGACGTAAATATATGCTTTTATGTAAATATGTGTTTTTACGTAGATTTACAACTCAAAACTATGTGAATCTTCAAATAAAGACTTTTAATGTTAGTTTAAACAAATATATGAATATATATACATATATATATATATATGTGTGTGTGTGTGTGTGTGTGTGTGTGTGTAGAGAGAGAGAGAGAGAGAGAGAGAGAGAGAGAGAAAGAAAGAGATAGACATTTAAGATCAAATAAGAAGCTAAATATACCTTAAGAAACATGAAAAACATTGTGATTGATTTTTTATATATAGATCATTTTCTTAAGGGAAAATTGCGCAAAAAACCTCTAAGTTGGACCATTTTTGCGATTAAAACCCCCAACCACTTTTCATTGCACAAAAAACCTTCAATTGGTTAAAACTTTGTAAATTTGGGCTTTTTTCAAAAAATCTGACTTGCAACCGGTTTAGCCGGTTGCAACTTGATGACGTGTAAAACTTTTAAATAGATTTTTGCGTAAAAAAACCTTCAACTTGTTTAGTTTTTTCAATTAAAACCCCAAATCATTTTTAATGTGATAAAAAACCTCCAACCAACAAAGGGATAATTAAAATTGAGTCTGATTGCATTTTGATGACATGGATATTTATTAAACTTTTATTTATCAAACGAAGAATTCGTGTCCCAATGAAACCTCCACCCTCTAGGCTAGCGAACCTCACTGCTCTGGCTGATCATATTCAGATGCTAAAACGGAATACAAATAAATGAAATTGAACATAAAGCTAAACCTAAAAATGCAACTCGTGAACACAAAATGAAATTGATTCCATTGACAGAATTGAAGTTAAAATTCAAGATTAAACGGCAAAAGTTAATCGAACATACATAAAATAAATAGCACTGAACATAAAGAGGAGATAGAGTAATCGCAGTTGCCAGAGGTAGAGAAAAGGTAAATATTATCGTTGGTTAGAGGTGAGAAAAATATGGTTAAGGGTTTTAATCGAAAAAGTCACCAATTTCGGGGTTTTTTATGCAAAAATTCAGTTTAAGAATTATACATGTAGTGCCACGTAGGCACCACATAAGTCGGGTTTTCCATGTGGACGCCACATGTGTGCCATGTAAGCATAGCAACCTATTATAACCGGTCAAGTCCTAATTTCAAAAGATTTTACCGGTTAGAGGTTTTTTGTGCAACAAAAAATAGTTAGGGGTTTTAATCACAAAAATGGTCCAACTTTAAGGTTTTTTACGCAATTATCCCTTTTCTTAATATATAGATAATGAATCATCAATTCTGAATTATATAAATCAACAATTCATTAGTTGTTTACATTGATTCATTAGTTTTTTAATTTATAAATAATAAATCATAAATTCAAGTATAAGTGAATCGAAGTACAAAATTAGTGAATCTTAAATGCTTCTCACACTTTTTAAATTATATATTTAGTTTTCAGGATAGAAAAAGCATGCACACACATATAGAATATGGTTCGAAAGATCTCATTATGTAGTGCACCAGAAGGTAATACCTCAAAAAAAGTTTTTTTAAAATTTTTTTCATAAACATGATTTAGTTAACTTTATAAATTTGCCTATATGTGAACATACATTTACGTGCATGGTGCATGATTTCGTGCATATGGAATGTGTGAATGTGCGTGAAATTTATAAATTATTTATGTAATGTACAAAGAAAATATCATTTAGTGAAACACGAAAAGTGTCACTAAAAGTCAAATAAGTGTCAATATAGGTGTCAAAATCTTCTACTTACATAACAAAAATAGTTGGTAAAAGTGGAGTGGGGTATTGATATATATTGACTGGAAATGTATGTGGATATATATACGTATCAATTATTTTGTGGTAGAATATTTGTGTTACGACTTAAAAGTGTGGATACAATTTTTCTCTATACATACTCCTTTTCATAAATGAGACTAAAGGTATGATACATTGACACTTTTTTGTGTCACTAAAAACGTGTGTCGTTAAATTACAATTTTATTGTAGTGATAATTAAAACATGTTTATTAAAAAAATTTCAAAAAAAAATATTTTAAGAGAGGTATCTTATAGTGTGCTGCGTAATAAGTGATACTCACTTGAAATTAAATATATATTACACAGATGATATATAAATATCACGCACAATCAAAATACCATCTATATTTGATAATTTTAGTTAGGTACGTCATTGTAATCAAACATAGCGTCTTAAACAGTTTTGCTCTTGTACAGAATTGAATATATACATATATGTCATTGGTCGAAATATGAAAACAAACACATGTAAGGTACGTGCATGACTGTCTTTTAGTCTTGTGATATATATATATATATATATATATATATATATATATATATATATATATATATATATATATATATATATATATATATATATATATATATATATATATATATATATATACTAGCTACATACCCGCGCAAAGCGGCGGCAGCAACATGACATTGCCAGATAATACGTTTAATGTTATGCTTAAATGTGAATGTCAACTTGTCGTTTGTTGAAAAAAGTTATGCTAATTTTTACATGTGATTTATTTAAGTAATTTGATTAAAACTTAATAAAAATGACGAGGTTGAGTTGATTATAAAAATGAATTACTAAAATCTAGAAAAATTGAAAAAATATCCATCGTTATGCACAATCAATGTTCCTGACCTCATAAAGCTATATAAATTGCAGTAAAAAATTAAAATTGTTTCTTGATTATATTAAAAAAAAAAAAGAAATATATATTGTTGATTGAACTCAGATATCTAACTAACAAGAGCAGCTACTCTGCTTACATTAGCACTTGGTCACACTTCTTCACCAATTAACTTTCTGCTTTTAAGTTCTTCTGAAAAATGATTTGCCATTTGTAATTTACTTAGCTTCATACCATGCCTTACATGGAGGATTGACATCTAATTCTTAAATAGCCTGAGAATATTCCAATACATATGTCATATGTTACTGGTTAGTGTCACAAGTCCCTATTTCGCTACAGTATCATTAAGAATAAAAATAGATGGTCATATAAAAATTAATAGGGATTAGTAATACTCATAAATGTCGGCATAATTATCGATTAACTTGCAAGAAATTAAATACTCACATTTGCTTTTACTCTCATCTGACCTGATTTGATTTCCAAATGCAATGGTTGGGTATTGATATCCAGACTTTCAATTTAGCATGGATAATTACTCCCTATATGCGATACATCCTTTATTTTAATTATGTCTAATAAATTCTCTTGATTATAATATAACTTTCACATTTACACCGACGGATTCATATCTCTTATTGTTTTCCCTACATAGTTTATTATGTAGTATTCTTCATATGTAGTCATCCTATATCTCTTACTGTGCCTATGGACATAACTCAGCTTTCTGTTAATAATTTGACCACCTTTCTGTTGTATTTTATGGATGTTCTCAACACGATGCCCCCATGCGTTGCAGCTAGGATGTTGTACGATACTAAATTTAAGTTACGCATCCACCGCAGTTGCAACATACAATCAAATGCATGTGTTGCAGCTAGGATACTTTAAGCTTCTAAATTAAGCCAGAAGATTAGCACTGCATCAACTTTTCCTATTCTTATTTTAATTGAATCTGTTACAATGGAGATTTTGTTATATCCTAAAAGAACCCCATTAAACCCTTCTTCAAATGCATTTTGTCTCTATTATAATGTAATCCTTATGGAAACCATTTGCTATCCACACTTAATTCATTTTCACGAACACAATGCATATACTATTTCGTGACAAATGTTTTCACAACAAATCTTTAAAATTTTTTCACTACGAAACGAGGTTATTTGGGTTCAAGTGAGTACCATTAGTTTTGCGAAGTACCGGAGGTACCTCGTTTAAAACCATTTTTTTAAATAAATTTTCGTGATCATGTTTAAATCAATAATATAAGACTATTTGCAAAAAAATCACACATAAACACACACTAGAACTATGTGAAACGTGTGTGTTCACATGAATTGCACAGTTATGAATGTATGTTCACACTAAGCATGTTCACATAAATTTTTTCACGTTCACATGACTTTTAAAATGATAGAAAGTGTGAATGTATGTAATTTTTTACAAATAGCCTTATATTATTTGTATCTAAACAAATATGAAAAAAAAACTAAATTTTCTTTTTTTCAGAGTGTGTTCACATCCGAAACCCGTATGTTCACAGGTACTCACGGTACTCTACATTTTTAGGTACTCACACGAACCATATTTTACATACATACATACATACATACATACATACATACATACATACATACATACATACATACATACATACATACATACATACATACATACATACATACATACATACATATATATATATATATATATATATATATATATATATATATATATAGGTTCAATGGAAAACACATGTATCGGAAAACCTCCATGCACCACCACAAATGCATTAAATCTCGCGTGATGCATCAAATTCCATCGACTTTCTGTGTGATGCATCACCTGATCCAATGGCTATAAAGTGGTTACCGGGTTTTCCGATGCATATAGGTTTTCCATTGATCTCACCCCTACATATATATATTCTGATTCTTAATTAATTTTCGGTTTGATAATTTAACATCTCAAATTTTCTAAAAGTCATAAATAAGATGCATTTTTGGATGATTAGACGCCATCTTTAATTACGTACCTACATATATATGCAGCGTGAAAGGAAGGCATGTTCAATTGTTCATGATCTCAGTGAAATTCATCTCATGAGACATGTTATGGGCGTACGTGGCGATATATATTATAAAATTCTTTTTTGTAAAAAAAATCCTAAAGTTTGACATTTTTGTGATTAAAACGTTAATCGTTTTTTATTGCATATAAAAAACCCTCAACCAGTAAAATTTTATGAAATTAGGGTGTTACGGTTATAATAGATTGTTATGCTTACATGGCGCGCACGTGGCCGTCCACATGACAAACCCAACTTACATGGTGCCTACGTGACACTACACGTATAATTTTTAAACTAAATTTTTGCATAAAAAACCCCAAAGTTGGTGACTTTTTCGATTAAACCCCTTAATTATTTTTTTCTCATCTCTAACCAACAGTTATATTACCTCATCTCTTCTACTCTACCTTCGGCAACTCCAATTACTTCATCCCCTAATTATGTTTAATGCTATTTATTTTATGTATATATGTTCGATTTGTTGGTTATTATAGGATACACATGTCATATCCTTGTTAATTCAAGTGATACTCTATTTTGACGTCAAGTGACGTTTAGTTACTCTTTTTGTAGAATAAATAGATTAACTCATGTGTTACATGGTTACTTTTAACAACTTATTTTTATTATAAATTAAAATATATATATATATATATATATATATATATATATATATATATATATATATATATATATATATTTTTTTTTTAAAAAAAATATGAAAACAACATGTTCAAAAACTATTGAAGGTAAATTTAGTCTTGGTTGTTATGATTTTAGTGTGATTCACTCCTAAAAATCTATAATTAACTAAAAATTAAGTGTAGAACTTACTAATTGACAAATGTCAAATGTAGAACATGTCATTTGGCATCATGAGAAGATGACAAGTGGCAAAATAGTTACTCATTTAATATTATTTATAGATTATAGATAAGATAAGATAAGATGAGTCTATGGAAAATTAGGAGACGTTTGGTTCGCAGGTTTTTTCTCTGGGATTTGCATTTTGTCAAAGGATTTGCAGTATGCAGCATTTGCATTCGTCAGGATTTTGTAAAAGAATATGCATTATCTTTTAGAAAAAAATTTGTTAATATGAAGAATGTAAGGTAACCTGAGATTTAAAATCCTAAGTGGGGAGGCTGACTTTTTAAATAACAAAGAGTAAAGAAATTTAAGATATCCTGTGATTTTAAATCCTTACTGAAATCTGCGAACCAAACACAAGATTTTAAATGTAAATTCCAATAAATCCTGGACCCTTGAAAATAAGATAAGCTTTTTTTTTTTTTTTCGTAATGCAACTATCATCTAATAATGATGACTTTGGTTTAGGATGGGCCTCGCTGGTTTGGAGGGTGTGGTCAAGCCAAGGTACTGGCGATATGGCCACCTCAAATTTGGTTCTGCAGGAGTGGCGGACCCAGAAATTTTTTTTATGGGGGTCAGAATTTAATAGTTACGATAGTGTAAGTGTTGGAAAAAATGTAAATTTTTCAAAGAAAAAATGTATTTTCCATGTTTTTGGACCAAATATAATTATATATAATTGTGAAATATATAATTAATATTTTATGAGTTTGTATTCTCCTTGAAGAGAGGATTCCAACGATATAAAGAACGTCCAAAACGGAGGTAAGATGAATGAGATATCGATGCTCAAAGATTGGTGTTTGGAATGAATGAAACTCCTTCTAGTGGGAGAACTTGAGTCCCGCATAGGAAGGAAGATGGAAACCAAAATGGGTTTATAAGGAGGAGTGTTTAAAATAATGACAAGATTGTTTGTGATTTTACTCCAATGTCTACCCGCACGCAGGGGAGGGTGCAAATATTGTACCCCGAAGGCTAAAATCCACTAATCTTGTGTACGCCAGCACCTGCGAACACGAATGCAGCTTTGAAAAATAAGGCTTGAGCGAGGCAACCTTTTTACTCTGAGTGAGAGCTGAGGGGTCAAACTTTAAAAATCATGGGGTCAATTTTTTTTAGCTATGTAATATCCCGTAAATTGAAAAATTTATCGGGGTCATACGTAAAGTGTGGGTCCGCCCCTACCTGCAGGTACACCACCTCATGGTGATACCGCTAAAAATGGTGCCAAAACGACATTGTTATGCCGGTTAACACTGTCTCACTCATTCCCTCTATTTAACAAAGTTACAAAGACACGCACATATATTCCCTCTCTCTAGCTTTTTTTATTTAAAAAAATGTTAATGATCGAGATAGAAAGATGAGAGTATGAAGGATGGATGTTTGAGTGCGATGTAATGATAGAAAATAATAAAATCTGATGTAGGGATGATGTAGAAAGTTTGATGGTGGTGTGACCGTTCCCTTCACCCTTAGTATGAGTTTCGCTAGCTAGAGTTTTAACATTTAGTTCACTCTTAGCAATATAATGGTAGTTTTTATGTTTTGTCGTTTTAGTTTCATTGAATTGAAATTGTGGCTATTGATTTTGCATCTTGTAAAAATATTTATTGTATTCTTGAATTTAAGGTATCTCTAAACGTTGATTTTTTTTTTTTTTGTAAAAAGATGTAAGGTTAACTTTAATTAATTATTTACCGAAGATTGTTTTTATTAATTGTTTATAACTATTGTTGGCATATCAAACCAATGACAAGTAAGCCCAATTTTGTATGTGTATGATGTAGGGTGTACGTTGTAGAATGATAAAAAAAAACTAATGGTTAAAATGTATTATAAATCTATAATGATTATTATCTATACTGTATATAATAAGAAAACCACTTGGAGTCTCTGGACCATTGGATGGAAAGAAATCAATGGTCCAGATCAATGACAACTCATAATTATTTATGAAATCTCTCATTTACCCTTAATTAAATTCAATAATTATACATATTTCATTGTTTTAATTTATTTTCCAAATTTATAACCTTAACTTAATTACATTACATTAAATTTTGATTTTAATTTTTTCATTAATGAATTAATATTAAATTAATATTTACCTAAAATAAATATGTGTCATTATTATCCTTAATGATCATAGTTAAATTCAAATACAAAAATTTGGATTTAAATGTAGAAGTACTAAATAAAGTTAAAAATTTTTGTTAATTATTTTGCTAACAAGATTTAAAATTTAATTGATAAAACTTCAATTGTGAATATGATAAATTTTGATTGTTGATTTTCAGATATTCTATTTTTATATTTTATCATTTTCAAAATGTATACACATAATTGAAGTTTTTTGTTTCTTACATTGATATTTCATATTTGAAGTTAATAAAAATTAAAAGAAACATTTTTTTTCAAACACATATTATTTGTTTTTCAATATAGTAATATATTTTTATTTAATATCAAACAACTAAGTATTTTTTTTATCTTTAATTTAACTAGCTTTCAATTTTTTTTAATTATATATAAATTTTATTATAATTTATTAAAATATAAAAAAATATGTATTTTCTAAATCAACCCATGTAATACATGGGTTGATTAACCTATATATTATAATAAAACAAAACAATTTATGTCATATGACACTTCTACAATACAAGAAAATTTTATTTTTACATCTTTTTCCAAATATAACACCTTAACTTAATTGCATTAAATTTTGACTTTATTTTTTTCATTAATTAATTAGTAATAAATTAGATTTTGTAACATTTAAAATTAATGTTTACCTAAAACAAATATCTATCATTATTATCCATAATAATCATAATTAGATCCAAATATAAAAATTTGAATTAGTTGTGTAAATTATTATTATTATATATAATAAAAGAAAACATCAAATTTCACGTGTCATCTCTACGTTCACCAAAAAGATAATTACAACTTATAGAAAATAAAAGATAAATACAATTTCATATTTTTAAAAAAGATAAATATACTATATTTTTTATGTAAATAATAAAAAAATAAACACAATTATTATTTTTGTATGTTTTTATTTTTACTCGTATATATTTTATATAAATAAATTTAATTAAAAATATCCACGTAATACGTGGGTCATAAACTAGTTTATGATTAAAAGGGATACATGAAACATTAATAAACCATACACTCATCTATAGGACTAGGTCAACTTTATACTAGACCCCAACTAATATTCTATTTCAAGCATGAATTAGGATCATCTTGGTCTTATTTTGGTTCTAGTAAGTGACAAGCATATTAGTCAAATATTTGGTGCATTCTTTGTACGGGAGATGTTGATATAAGACTTAGAGATTGTTTATTTACTTATACCTTTAAGAGGCTCATTCAAAGTTAAATGACCTCTTAATGATTTCATTAAGAGGTAAACAAACATCACCTTGATAGTTGTATGAATGATGTATGTAATTAAGATTTAACACATTATATGACAATCTAAAATAGGGGGTAAATTTTATTTTGTTTTTTTTCCGAATAATTAAAGTTATTAAGCTTAGCAACAATGAGCTAACAACAAAAAACCAAAAAACAACGAGATGAAAAAACTCCAAACTAGCAAAGACCTAACAAACTATGTTATGCAAACACAAGTATTTCTACCAAACAGGCAAACATGCCATGCCATGGACATTCTTGTACTTACAATCCAATTAAACGAAAATAAAAAAGTCCGGACTTGTCCTTGATCTATCAGATAATACTTTTCTATTACGACTTCTTCAAATAGTCTAAATGAAAACTACAATACATAAACCAAATCTACATTAACCAGGGCCAATAACTATCTCATAACAAACATACAACAAAACATAAAATAAACTAGAATATGACAAAACTAACCAGCATGATTAAAGCAGGGCCGGTCCTGGACATGTGCATGCCCAGGGCGAAATAAAAAACCAATGCCCTCTAAAATTTTTTTAATTTACATGATTGGATGACCATAAAACTTCTTTCCAAGCTACAAAATAAAGCGTTTAGGAGAATGAATATAGACAATACATATAACTTAATAGACATCAAGTCTAGACACTACAGCAAAAATAATTTTATTGCAAACTAGAGCATGAGCCAAATGTACCCACAAAAGCCATAAGGTGTCTTAATCATCAAACTTTTTCTTCACTGTTTCCCCATCTTAGTCTTGTCCTAACAACCTATTGCTAAGTGCTAACATGGGTCACTTTGAACTGGTTTGTTTTATTATTCACAATGATTGCAAGATATCTACTTCGCTGGTGAGCTGTAAAAATTATCCTACTATGAATTTCACTTTGTTAACTACTGTATGATTCACAAGTAAAATATCCAGAAGCAAAGTAATCAGAATAAAGACGATCTGAAATTGAAACAGATTCACACACACGAAAAAGATAGATGAAATGGGGGTATCTATTTCTTTCTTAAGCAAACACACGAATGAGTCACCTGGAAATTGGGTGTTGAATGTTGAGGTTCGTTCTTATTCATTTTCTGCAAAATGAAAGTGGCACTCTTTTCTTGCCCTCTCTCGCTCTGCAAACCCTTCCGAGTAGTTGGGTTTTGTCCTTATTACTTAACTTTTGCTCCTTTTTATGACTCCTCTCCCTCAATGACAGTAAGTAGAAGAATAGAAAATGTTTGTGGGAGTCGAAGTCTGACCTTACACAATTCAAAGAATCCGCAGATACCATCGAATCTGATAAATTCAGAATCATAAAAAAGACCCCAAGCACAGAGCACAGATGATCGACAGATAGAGAGCACAGGCGCACAACATAGCTGATCGGCAAACACACAAATACAGAGCACAGAGCCGTCGATTGAATACAAAGCACAGAGTGATCGATTGAAGCATCATAAGCGATGTATTGAAGATTTGATGCAACCGACAGTAATCCAAGACATTCCGCATCCGCCAAATCCAAGCACCGAGAAGACGGCAAGACTCTCATCGCTTCATCTTCGCCCAAATACCAATCTATTTTTTGCCCAAATCCCAATCCCTTCGAGAGTCGCCTCATCTTCACTACGCAAAAACCATTCGCAGACGCTTCATCTTTACTGTGTGTATCTGCCTAAGCAGGTAAGCGACTAAGGGTTAAGGGCTTTCGATCAGCGCTACCAAATGAACCTACTCATGGGTATCTGGGCTAATTTCTATGATGCCCCCTAAAAAAATTAAAAATCTGATGCCCTGGGCTTGGGCCCAGGTCGCCCATAGGTATGGGCCGGCCCTGGATTAAAGCATGAAGAAGCCCAAGACAAGTTGCCTTGCAACGAGAGGATATCCAATGAAACGGGCAAAGCTAAATATCAAGGGACACTCCAGCATAGAAGGAGGTTGCAATTTGGCTGAAAACACCGATTTATTTCCCGAAACCCATATCAAATATAATGAGTTTCAAACTATCGTTTGCCACCATAATTTACGCTTTGAGCCCCAAAATGAGTAACCTTCCAAGGAGTTGAAATCCATTATCGATAAATCAACAGAAACACTTATGTATCACCATGAAAAAAAAACTTTCCATATAGGCAGAACTCTTCGACAACTCCAGAAACAATGGTTGATTGATTCTTGCATGACTTCACACCTTGGACAAATTGTAAAATGCAACTCCGGTCCCATATTTGTCAAAATAAACGACAAGAATTTGCTTTAGCCTTATCCTTCAAAAAAAGATATTGATCTTCTTTAGAATAGATTTGATCCATAAAGTACATGTTACAATTTTCTTTTGATCAACTTTCATAGCCCTTAAACTGAGAAAATGTTGTCATCAACTAAAGACCACACTATCGAGAATCCTTCTTACATTTTATTATTTAAAAAATAGATAAAGTTTATAAATTTTATTAGTCTAGTTATTTCAATGTTTATTTTTCTCAAACAAGTAAAGCAAAAAGAATAAAAAAATTTGTGAACTAAAACTAAAAAAATAAATAACCAAACCGATGAAAGTTATATTAGGTGGTGTTTGGATTGCATGAATTTAAAATGATGGATTTTAAAATGATAGGATTTTGAAATGTTTAGGGGTATAGATGGATTATGAAAGGTGAAGAAGTGGTGAATATAAAATCCTAAATGAGCTAAATCCTTTCTTTTAATATTGTATCCAAACATGATAATGAATGATTTCTAAATCCAAATCCTAAATAGGTTGTTTAAATACTTCAAACCAAACGCCTTATGTTGCGTTTAGTTAACGAAAACTAGTCATTTTTCAATTCCAGTTTTCAAGTTATAGTTTTTAGAAAAAAACAAGGGTTTCTATGAAAAGTGAAAACTTGTTTAGATGATGAAATTTTAGTTTTAAGAAAAATAATATTGGTGATTATAAAATAAAAAAAATAGTATAGGTGATGGAAAAGTAAGAGAGAGAAAGAGAGTATTATAAATAAATAGGGTAGGTAGTAGAAAAGTAAGAGAGATAATATGAAAAATGGTATTTTAAAAAGTGAAATGAAAATTTATGAAATTGTTGTTAAGTAAACAAGTTTTCATTTTTGTTGAAAAGTAATATGGAAAATTTGAAAATTTTCGAGAACTAATAGCACCCTTAGGGTGCGTTTACTTGCCGAAAATTTCTAAAATTTTCATCTCACTTTTTAAAGAAAATGAAAACTTGTTTACTTAACGACAATTTCATAAATTTTCATTTTACTTTTTAAAATACTACTTTTCATATTCTCTCTCTTACTTTTCTATTACCTACCCTACACTCTCTTTCTCTCTTTTATTTTTCTATCACCTATCCTATTTTTTTTTATTTTATAATCACCCATATTATTTTTCTTAAAACTAAAACTTCATCATCTAAACAAGTTTTCACTTTTCATAGAAACCTTTGTTTTTTCCAAAAACTATAACTTGAAAACCGAAATTGAAAATTGACTAGTTTTCGTTAACTAAACGCAACCTTAGTTTTTTTCTTAATATAAACGAGTGGAGAAACACCCGCGCGTTGCTGCGGAAATTTAAACCATTTTTCGAATAATTTAATAAGCGAAGTTCAAAATGTAAAATGCTAAAGAATATCACAATAAAACTACAGTAAATAAAATTTCCTAACTGCCAAATATTCTAACAAAAAAACAAAACATTTATATAAAATATACAAAACAAAACAAATGGTCAGGTACAAAACAAACAGTCTGCTTAATTAAAACGCGCATTGCAGCGAGATCATAAATTATATTTTTATAAATATATTACTTTAAGATAATCAAATAACATTAGTTACCAATCGTGATTCTCACATGAGGATCACTAATTGCTTTCAATCTAGGTTTATAAAATGAAATAATGTGATTGATCGATCAACTAAATAAAAAAATAAATGTCATTTTAAAAATAGTTGAGACGACAAACAATTTTATGTTGGAATGTAGAAAAAAAGAATGCGATCATAATGATATGTCCGTCCTTTTGTATAATATAATATATCAAACGTTATGACCATAAACAAAACAATTATATATTATATATGAAATAAAATAATTAAGTTAGCTGCATACCTACCTGCCTAATAAAAATAGTTTCGATGATAACAATTTTTATATCAGAATGTAAATTAAAATAATGCGATCATAATAATATATTTAAATTTTAATAAAATATAATATAGCAAAGGTTATCACTGAAAACACAAAATTGTTATATACTATATATAAAGTAATAAAAAAGCCAGTCGTTTACCTGCCTACCAGCTAACTTTTATTATCCGGTGAACAGTGAAAGAGTGTGATCGATCAATCAACTAAATAATAAAAATTTTGTTATTTTAAAATAGCTGGCATGAAATAAAATTTTATGTTAAAATGTAGATAAAAGAAAAGCGATCATTATGATATATTTGAATTTTTATAAAATATAATACATCAAACGTTATAATAAGAAAAAACAATTATATATTATATATAAAATAAAATATTAGGCAGCTGCATGCCTGCCTGCTTAATGAAAATAGTTCCGATGATAATAAATTTTATATCAGAATGTAAACATAAATAACGCGATCGTAATGATATATTCAAATTTTGATAATACACAATATATCAAAAGTTATCACAAAAAAACAAAAATGTTATATAATATATATAAAGTAATAAAATAAGTCAGCTGTTTACCTGGCTGCTTCAGCTGCCTAGCAGCCAGCTTTACTGTTCATTAAACAGTAATAAAAGGTTTGCAAATAGTAATATTGTTAATTCGTTTTGTTAAAAATTAATAAAATTCCTTTATGTTTCGGAGTCTAGAAACAGGAAAAACTGGCTGCTCCCCGCCTAGTCTCTCTCCACCTTCGAATAAATTCTTTTCCCTGTGTCTAAACGTTGCAAAATCAACGATAAACCCACATTCCATCTGCGAGTTTTTCATCTCATTTTACCAGGTAAACTCTCGTTTTTCACTTGACTCGTTCAATCTCTACATCTAATTCACATAGTGTTTTTGTTTTATCTCGTGATTTACCTTCTAGTTGTTTAATCGATCAGATGAATCCGTAAATCAAATCTTTTTGTGCTGGTTTTATATTTCACGTTTTACTGTCTTGAAACCCTGAAATCTCACAATTTGGTATCACTTTCTTCCTTTTTATTATATGTTGATTGCTTAATTTCAGTTTGATTTTTATTGCTAATTAGGGCTGGTTTTTCCATAAATGATGTGTTGAAAGTCGAATTTCAGATCGTTAACAATGAGATCGAGGCCTATTCGACCATTCCCTAGATTAGATTTCTTTCACTGGTATGGATGTTGAATGTTTCATATTATGTAGGGGAAATCAGAGGTATGATGTGGGCAATCCTTAGGCGGAAAGCTGCTTCTGCGGGCTCATCTAATTTGTTGAATTATGTATGTATATGCTTCACCATCTCCTTTAATTGTGAATAATTGAATGTTATTCATTTTTTATTTCTTCTTGTTCATGAAACCTTGTTGCATATTAATACGGATTCTATTAGGAGATGTTATATTGATTTATTTTCATATTTAATGCTACTGTATCTACACAATTTCACAACTAAAAAGTTGTTAAATTAAATTGAGAAACAGAGTGAACCATTTGTCAAATGTGAAAAACGAAGCATATGTATTTCTTTTGCTGGGGTAGATCGATTTGCTGCTGAAAATGTTTTTCTTGTTTCGTCATATTTTACCAAGCAACATAGCTTAATTTCAGTGTCATCATAAACGTAGCTGTGTTTAAGAACAAGCATTTGTTTACAAGTTATGTCGGTTAGTTTTGAAAGAAATCATTGTGAAGCATTTGACTTATATAAACAATGACATTCCTCAAGCTGGAGTTGCACTTGCAACAACTGTAGTTTTGTTAGGAAATGTGTATAGGCTGTCAGCAGCATCAACTTTCAAGACTTTGTATGGTTGCGAAATGACTTGAGTTTGATCAACTTATGAAGGCATTAGTACCTGATAACAGTCAATTGAATATGTTACTTGTTGAATAGGAGAATATTCGGGAAACCAAGTAACATTGAAGCATGTGTAAGATTACACTTGCACACACAGGCATACATCTGTACCTTTATATTATATACCATAGCATGCGCACATACATATGGGCGTATAGACCTACATATGTATACACTAGCTATTGTATGTACATAACTACATACAGTGCACATTGTTCTTACCATGTCCATATGTGTGATTGACATACCCTTGCACATATAATTGTGTGGGTTGTTTACAGGGCACAGTACAATCTTTAGGGAGGGCTCGGCCTGCATTGACAGGATCTATATCACAAAGTCATGTCGATGCCATCTTGGTGCCTGAGGTATCACGTTTATGATTATCCACATGATTCTTTGTTGCCACAATTGGCTGTATCACTCATGTCACAAACCAAATCGGAAGCGTGTTGATTAATATTGACCCCATATTGAATTTGGAACCCAAGATAAACAACTGAAATTAAGTGAAGCTCTTTGATCCAATTTTTTGTCAACAATGATCCTTTAAATAACTCTTCATTTCTAAGAACTAACTCAACCAAGAAGTGTGAATTTGATGGAAAACTTGATGATCCAAAGTTAATTAGATAGGTAAATTTTTGCACTCCTTTTTCTATGTTTCTAATTCGTTATATGTGTTAATTCCATCAAGTGGTAGGTGGAAATTTCAACCCATGTATATGAAAATGGGTTCAAGTCGGGTTTCATTTTCTTGATAACAATTCAAATAGGTAAAATAAAAACAAGTAGCTAAACGACACATGTCAAATGGGTTAAACGAGTTGAAAGTCACCAAAGTATATTAGGTTGTTTTATGAACCTCCTAAAATATTTTTATTTTATAATCATTCTACTAAAATAATTTTGTGAAACATATAGACATGTAGTATATTAATTATTTGTAAAATTTTAAAAAAAAAGAAGGTTTTGGCAGGTCAACCCAACTTGTATCGACCGATGATTGTAAATAACCCATTTAACCTGAACACATTTTGACATGTTAGATACCAGTGAATATTCTTTAACGTATTCTTGTGCTAAAAGAGCACCAATTGGTGTTTTACATATCAGTCTTCAGTTGTCTTTTTGTGTTATAATTGTTATTGCATCCATCCTAATGTCCTCAAAGATTGTTATTTGATGTCATGTGCTATTGTTCTAGGCACCAACTATTGGAAGAAATCCTAAACTAGTACGACAAATTAATCATGGTACTTTGCTTGTTTCAACACATGGAGTCTATTTTTCACTCTTAAAATGTTTGTTTTATCATCATTTTAATACTTTGCTGATGTTTTTCTTAAATGATTACAGGTGCTCCAGTTTTTTTAATGCCTGGAAGGTTAATATAATCTTGAGCCTTATATCTGTCTCTATCTCTGTCTGTTTCTCTCTCTCTCTCTCTCTCTCACTCTCTCTCTCTCTCTCTCTCTCTCTCTCTATATATATATATATATATATATATATATATATATATATATATATATATATATATATATATATATATATATATATATATATATATATATCCCTCTTGAAAGCATACCAATAATTTGCTAAGCCAAGGCCCATGCAAGAATACTTTATCTGGTTTAAGGAAATATCACATTCCCTATATAACAGTGATTAACCAAATTACTAAAAAGCGTACTAACAAGCTGTCCAAACATTTCATTTTGAACAATCATTGATTAATTTGAAATAAAAGTTTATCATAAATAAGGCTAATGTATGTTTAACGTTTTTTTAACTAAAACCTTTTCATGTAACAGGACTGTTGTATCATCATTTAAAACAGATTTTTCAACCCAGATGTGGAGTAGATCTTTTTCTTCAGACAGTGGTATGTGCTGATTGGTGTCTGTTATTTCATCATCTTACCAGTGTTCACTAATCATGAAACGATATCTTTCCTGTTAAGAAGGTGACTTGGTTGATGCTGTTGTTCCGTTTATGGGGGAATCCATTAGTGATGGCACTCTGGCAAGCTTTTTAAAGAGTACGTTGAGTTGCCAAATTTTCACTATTTCATATTTATGATCAGTTCTTTTAAATGTGAAACCGTGCGTTTGTGTGATAATAGAACCTGGTGATCGTGTCGAGGTTGACGAGCCAATTGCTCAAATTGAAACTGATAAGGTACAGATGTATTTTTTACAGCAATACTATTTGTCATTAGTGTGCCTAAATAATTATTAAATTGCACAGGTGACAATTGATGTTGCTAGTCCTGAAGCTGGTGTTATCCTAGAGGTAAATTGTATATGTAGTATCATATTCATGGAACTCTTATTTTAGGCAAAACCAAAAAAGCAAACCAATAATATTCTGTTAAGTCCTTGGTTTGGTGTTGTCTGGTTTGAAACTTTAACCGAATAGGTGTTTTTTCTAAAAAAATATTTTCCGTACTTGAAACATCGTTTTGTGTTTATATATTTTTTTTTAATTTGGTTTTTTTCATAAAATAACAAACATACTTTTCAACTTTTTTCCTTTTTCTAAATGGCAACCTGCACTACACTTTGTCCTAAGTGGGACTTTAACCCTCAACCACTTGGCTAAGGAGCACCTTGCATACCGTTAGGCCAAAGACCCTTTGGTAAATTTGTCCCACTTAGGTCTCCCTGCTCTTTTCATCAGGTCATTGTATTTCCAAAATTTGTCCTAGGTCATTTTTGGAGGTCAGTACTTACCAATACTTTTCTTAAAATTGACTCAAGTCAAACAATTTTTAATGTAGCAAACCGGTTAGATCAATCCAGTTTTATTATTTTTAACATTTCTGTTTTGGTTTGGTCAGGTCTGACCGGCTTTGACCTGATGCATACCCCCTAATATTACATTATGCAAATATAATGCCTTCCCATTAAATTATTATTTCTTCAGTTTGTCGCCAAAGAAGGAGATACTGTGGAGCCTGGTACAAAGGTAGCAGTTATATCGAAGTCCGGTGAAGGCAGTGAAGCTGTAACAACTCACGTGGCTCCATCTGAGCCACCTACTCCGGCTGTATCTGAGCCCACTCCTGCAAAAGTGGACAAACCGCCACCTATGCCAGAAATCCAACCTCAAAAAGAGGCACCTAAAGTATCATCTCAACCACCTCCTAAACCTTCTGCAACAGAACCTCAACTTCCTCCGAAAGATCGGGAAAGAAGAGTAAGCATCTCTGTCTAATTGTTTCTGTAATTAAAATTTCCTTTAATATTTGAGGTTACTGTAGGTCCCAATGACAAGGCTCAGGAAGCGTGTTGCTACGCGTTTGAAAGATTCTCAAAATACTTTTGCATTATTGACTACATTCAACGAAGTCGATATGTAAGTTGGGAATATTATATAATTAGCTAAAACATTTAATAAGGGTTATATATGTAAACTGGCAAATTATTATCACTTTCTTATGGTTCATAGCAATGTACTTTAGTTTTTTTACCATTCGTAAGAACATGCTTTCACATTTTTACTGTTTATAACAATGTAGTTTTGGATTAAACGTATAAAATGACAACCTTGTTTCACCTTTTTAAGAAGGGAAAATGGCATGTAATAGCTGTGAACTTTCGATTTTGTACCGATTTATGTAGTAAACTTTTTTTTGTGCACATTTGGTAGTCAAAGTTTCAATTTTGTTCCAATTTGGTAGTTGGTTGACCTGGTAACCGGTTTCATCCGGTTGCAATGCCTACGTGGACCATTTTTAAATGACGTGTCAACCTGTTTTGATATTTTACCCGGTTTTACCTACGTGGCGGATCCGTTTTATAATATTACCCGGTTATAACCCAACCCGGTTCCTTAATTTCTTAACATAACCTAACCCGGTTCCTTAATTTCTTAACGAGCCCTAATAATCGGGTTGGGGCGATGATAAGAAAGGAACCGGGTTGGGCGATGTTAAGAAATTAAGGAACCGGGTTGGGTTATAACCGGGTATAAACCGGGTAATATTATAAAACGGATCCGCCACGTAGGTAAAACCGGGTAAAATATCAAAACGGGTTGACACGTCATTTAAAAATGGTCAACGTAGGCATTGCAACCGGATGAAACCGGTTGCTAGGTCGACCAACTACCAAATTGGAACAAAATTGAAACTTTGACTACCAAATGTGCACAAAAAAAAGTTCACTACATATCAAGTCTTTTTTTTTTTCATGTCTTAGGTCACATGTTGCTAAGATCATATTTTTTTGTATAATATGTTGCTGTGCATAGTAAACGAAAAAAATATGTTGCTATATATAGTTCAAAAAGTGGAAGTAGGTTGTTATTATTTGCATTTAGCCCATTAGTTAACTTATGTTTCCTTACTATTCACGTGCACGGTGATTTGATGAATCTTTTTTGATTTAGGACAAATTTAATGAAACTTCGGTCTGAATATAAAGATGCTTTCCTTGAGAAGCATGGAGTGAAGTTGGGACTCATGTCTGGATTTGTGAAAGTAAGTGTAGCTGTTTGCTACAAATTCGTTGTTCTTGCATCCAATCTTGAATTGCTTTTTTTTTTTTTTTTATTTCTTATAATATATGTGTCAGGCTGCAGTTAGTGGGCTCCAGAATCAGCCAATCATTAATGCTGTCATCGATGGAGATGACATCATATATAGAGATTATATTGATATCAGTATTGCCGTTGGCACGCCTAAGGTAAATTTATGCTTTCATCTTTTCACTTCTATTTTCCATCTTGCTAACATGGATCGGTGAATCAAATATACTGGTCGAAAATGAGTACATGGCTTTTTGTCTCTCTCTATTTTGTTATTTATATAGCTTAAAGGCAAAAGAAGTTGAATATTCATCAAGTCTGCCTTACAATTTTGAATGATATTTTACACCATATATTCTTGAAGGGTCTTGTGGTTCCAGTGATCCGTGATGCTGAGAAAATGAACTTTGCTGAAATAGAGAAGACAATCAACACTCTTGCTAAAAAAGCCAACAATGGCTCCCTCTCGATCGATGAAATGGCTGGAGGTTCATTCACAATATCGAATGGTGGTGTGTATGGAAGTCTTTTAAGTACTCCCATCATAAACCCTCCACAGGTATAATGCTCCATTGTTAAATGTCTACAAAACTTTTAACACCCTACCATATAGTATTATAGTGATTACACGCAGAGAATCGTCTACAGTATCAAAGTTTTCATAACTGAAGGTTCAAAGTTTGTGGGGTGTCTCAAAGACCCTTCCTTTTATATGGCAAAATATCTTTATGTAATCTGCAAAACATGTAACGATTACAATAATCAACTGACTTTCGACAATCAAAGATCTAAGGAAATTCTGGTACCCGTTAGGGGTGTGCAAAATCATTCTGGATCGAAAAACTGAAGAAAACTAAACCCTGACACTAGCTATATATGGTTCAGTCCTTGGACCACTCTGGAATCGAACCTTTTTTTTCCAAAATTTTTGAAATTTTCAAATTTGAAATGACTTTATTTTATATTTATATGTTTCATGACTATAATACCCTAAGTTTTTATATGGTTTATGATCTAATACCGAACCAGTTTACAAAGTCTAGTTCCCAGTTGGCGGTAGGCTCTTGTGTAATCCTGATGAACACCCATATGAAGAAATTCTCTTGCATATTTTTCTTTTTTGCAGTCGGCTATTCTGGGCATGCACTCGATAGTCAACAAACCAATGGTGGTTGGGGGTGAAATCATGGCCAGGCCAATGATGTATGTCGCCCTAACCTATGACCATAGGCTGATCGACGGTAGAGAAGCTGTGTTCTTCTTGAGGCGCATCAAGGATGTCGTTGAAGACCCAAGAAGATTGTTACTCGATATATAAAGAACTGCACGTGCTAGCAACTCTTGCTACCATTTGCTGTCGTTTTTCCTTTTTTGCAAAATCAGAATAAAAAACATGTCCTAGAAATTAGGACGAAAGAGGTTCGTAGTTGTTTAATTTCAGCAGGTTTTTGATTTCATTTGAGGAAACGGTTGATTGAATGTTTGATTTTTCTTATGCATTTGAAGCTTTGAGCAAACGATTGTCTTTAATTAGAACTGCAACTGCTTAACTTGGAGTTCATTTCATATTTGGGATTGGCCAATGGTCTTTGGTCAAGACTGTTGTTGGGGAAAAGGAGAGGCCGATCCTTGTGAACATCCCTCTTTTTGAGACCCTGATTTCCTCCCCTTCAAAACATATTACATAGTTTTTTTTTTTGTAAAATTTACATGGTGCTTATATTGTAAAATTATTGATGATATAAATGCTTATATTGTAAAATTAAGCTTCAAATAGATATAATCTGAAGTACTTATATTGTAAAAGTATTACATACTTTTTCATATGTCTTGTGTTATAGACACTAAACTTCCAGGACAGGTCCAATCAATTACCGAGCCCTGGGCAAAAGCTTAAAAAGGACATTATAAATGTATATGTATATTCAAAATAAATAAAATTATAGGAAAAATGATAAATTATCAACAAAAAAACTTATAACCATATAATGTTTAAACTCAAAATTTTACAAGTCAATCAGTTTTTTTTTATCGTTAGTAGACTTGAGTATGTAATAGACTTCTTAAGATTGGGCCTCTATGATTAATGGGCTCTGGACGGGTACCCGTGAGCCGGCCTTGTAAACTTCTTTAGGTTGGTCAATTAACGAGCAGTTGAAGAATGTAATTCATCAAAGTAATGTCAAGCTTGAAACCTGAATTTGATAAAGATATCAATACTTTTGAGCTCCACTTAGGAAAGCTCGATCTTGAATCAACAGTTTACTCCACTTATTAATTTTATATATATAAGGAGTAGGTCTGACAATCTCAACCCAACGTGTATGAGATGGGCGATTCTTGGCAAGTTTTTAAGATTTGAGGGATGATATGGATAAATGCATTATAATAGCTGCGGACCAGAATGGATGTAAATGAATGAAGTAGCAATTAAGAATGGGTGATTTGAGAAATTTGCTAAGTAATAACGGGCAATAACATAACACAATAAACCACTCAGACCACCTACCAACCTCCGTCTCTTGACAGCACACATCCACCGTCGTTCACTTTCAACCACCGCCGTTCACCAGCAAACCATCAAAAGCTTAAAAGATTCGAAAAAATAGAAATAATTAAAAACAAACTTGGAAAGAGAATATGAAAATGATTTTAAACCGAAATAACCAAACCAAGAAACTTGATTTTGAACCACAAAAAAAGAATGAACTAAAAAAAATTGGAATACCTGAATAAACACCAGATTCGATGAAGCCATATGAACATTAACGAACCACACTTTGTAAAATGATGCTTCGAAGCGCGACCGTTAAAAATTTAAAATCAAAAATAAAAATTTAAGAAAAGGAACAAAAGTGAAATTAAATTAAATTGTTGAGAGAACAAACTTTTAATTTTGAAAATAACAAAATCGTCATTTCTAAAAAGTTTAGAAATAGAGGGACATTTTCTGCAACAAAAAAGTGGTTTGGAAGACTACCATTGCAACTTTGAAAGTTGAGAAACTGTTTTCAGAATTTTTAACAAACCATAGGGACCAAGCGTTCACGAAGATAAATAAATGAAAAAGTCATATGTTCATGTTTGTTCGTCTGATTAAACGAATAGATATTTGTATTCATGTTTTTGGTCGTCAAACCGAATATTGGGTTGGTTGGTTTACGCCTTTACGGTGTAAAAGGAAGAGTCTATCTCCTAAAATAGAGTTAATTACAAAAATGGTCCCTGTGGTTTGTCCTAAAATTTGGATTTGGTCCCTGAACTTTCAATTTTGCAAAACGGTCCTTATTTTCATAGTTTGTTTGCAATTTTGGTCCCTCGACCTATTAACTTTTCTAATATGACCAAATTACCCTTTATTATAATGCAAACTATAGGGACCATTTTTATAATTAGTTTTTAACTCTTTTTAATCTTAATTAAATTAATTATTTTTTAGTGTTACTTAAATTTAATAAACTACAAAAAATAGAAAAAAATTATTTAATTATTTAGGTTGGTTCATAAATGATTTAGATATTTTTAGTCTTAATTAATTTTAATATACTATGATCAAAGTGTAAACCAATCAAAATTTATAATCGAAAATGTCATTTATGTTTAGAAATTATTTTTTAAAGGTTTCATAAATAGGAAATTTTTTCTTTATAATTATTTATACTGGTTCATACATTAATAATAAAAAATATTTATCTTGATCAAACCACAAAGACCATTTATGTAATTGACTCTACTTTATTTTTAGTGTTAATTAACTTTAATAAATTATTAAAAAAATTAGTTATGAGCTAACAGTTTAATTAAAGTTAAAAATATTAAAGAACTTAAATAAATAAAAATTTAACGTTTAATTTGACGATTTAAAGAACTTCAATTATTTTATCGTTTTAATTTTTAATTACACCAAAAACGATTTAAACTTTTAGGTCCATATAACATCTTTGAGATTCATGATTAACATCTTTGAAACTTCTAGAAAATAGTTTCTAAACATAAATGATTTTTTCGATTATAAATTTTGATTGGTTTACACTTTGATTATAGTAAATAAAAATTAATTAAGACTAAAAATATCTAAATCATTTATGAACCAACAATAATTAAATAATTTTTTTCTATTTTTTATAGTTTATTAAATTTAAGTAACACTAAAAAGTAATTTATTTAATTAAGATTAAAAAGAGTTAAAAACTAATTATAAAAATGGTCCCTATAGTTTGCATCATAATAAAGGGTAATTTGGTCATATTAGAAAAGTTAATAGGTTGAGGGACCAAAATTGCAAACAAACTATGAAATTAAGGACCGTTTTTACAGAATTGAAAGTTCAGGGACCAAATCCAAATTTTAGGACAAACCACAGGGACCATTTTTGTAATTAACTCCCTAAAATATTTCAAATAGCATATCAGTTGGTAGTAGACGTATTCAGGCCATGCGAGGGCGAAACCAAATCACCGGAAGAGCGAGCATCCGGTCGACTACAATTATTGGGGGGAGCAAAGATCCACAGCCATTCATAATATTTGTGGCCCCACCTCATACTCCCCTCCATAGATTCTTCCTTTCATATCCATTTTATACGTGCTCTGCTCCACTATTACTACTTTGATTCTCTTCCCTCTTTTGTTTTGTTCTGACTTTGCAGATTTATGTATATATACTCTGATTTGGTGAGTCGATCATTAAAACCCTCTAAACTTTTTACTCCACTGTAAATATCCACGTTTTGTTAATCAACTGCTTTTTCACAAACTTCGGATGGTTCGCATGATACAACTTCCATTAGATTTGGAGTTAATTTCTTTCATTCCTCTTTATTTTTGAAACTTTGATCTGATTCTTAGTTCAGCTATACCTTTTGTTGTTTGCAGATGAGTTCATCTCCACTGATTAGGTTAGTAATCGTTTTCTTTTTTTATTAAATACAATTTGAGGTTGGTTTGTTTATTAAAGCTTTATCCTCTTTGTTTAATAAATTAGGGCTCCCTCATCCTAATTTAGCGATCAGGAATCTGGTAACTTAAATAGATTAAGGCTTTACATTAACAATCATATGAGCATGATCTTTATCATTTTTCAAAGATAGTTTCAACTGACTGATCCCAAGTCATCCAAACTTGATTCTGTATGTAGTATATACACTTATACAGCCATCAGTTTTGTTCATTAGCTTATGTTATATGAAAATTTCCAGGAAAGAAAAAAAAAAAAAAAAAAAAAAGCAGAGTCATTCGTATAATGGGGAAAAAGTAGTAATTAAAGTGATTAGCAAACAACAAATTTCATGCAAAGGAGACCCAAAAGATGTATAAACATGCTAGTTGTTTAGTTGATACAAATTAGAGAAATTAATCACAAGTAACATGAATTATGAGCAAGTAAAGAACACCCCAGCTGGCAACTAGAGTGCCTTATTCTATTTTCTTCCAATTTTTAGTTTTTGTTGTGTTCATTCTTGCATTTTCACAGGTATGTTTGCTGTTTAAAAACAAAGCTTCACCTACAATGTTTGAAATTGGGTTATTGTCATCTTTATTGACAACCAATGATCAAATTTATCCATTTAAGTCCATCAATAGACTTTCTTGTATTGAAGTCCTCAACTGTTATTTTTAGTTCTTTTTCATGCTTAATCTCATTATTACGAATCCCTGCAAAGATAGATAGATCTATATATAACTACATCATGCAAAATGGAACTAAAATGGAGCTTAAAATGATAGTTTTATTACTTTATAATGATAGGTAAAAAATGCACAAAGGTACTAAAAATGGATGTTTTTTGATGATTGATTGTCAAGAAAAAAAGAGTGGCAAAAGTAGCATCTTTATCTTGGAATCTGTTCTCTATCTTGATTTTCCTAGATTACGTTGGATGTTTTCCTCCAATCCTCTTCTCCATTTTGTATATTTATCTTCATTTATGCTTGCATCATGAAGATAAGATCCAAAATGAACAAATTGAAGAGTGGACCTCATTCTCTTGTGAGTCACGCCTCGTGTTGTCGGGGTTGAGAATCTTGTATTTGTATGTCTTTAAGAGAAGCCCTCATGTTGCTATTCTTAATGTTGATTGAGACGGTGTTTTAATTAAGAATTAAATACTTAAAAGAACAACTTACTTTCATTTATATACCATTTATAGCAATGTACTTTATTCTTCTATCAGTCATAGGCTCATAGCTACATGTATTCACATTAATACCATTTATTGCATGTGTTTTCACCATTTTACCATTTATAACGATGTACTTTAGGACTAAGTGTAAATCTTCATTTTATATTTTACCAATACTAGCAATTTTTCTGAAGTTGTAAAACACACTCCTATAAATGTGAATTTTTGTAAGGTATGTTATAAATGGTAAAGAAAAAAGTGTGTTACTATAAGTATTATCAAGTGAAAGTGGTAGCTATTTTACACTCTAACCCTTAGTTTAAAGGTTTATTGTATGTATTCCCATTAAATTTTGAAGGTAGTATTATATCATGGTTAAACAATGGTGATGAGTCAAAGTCCAGGAGCTATCAACAACTTCTGCACATTTTCGGATACTAGTACCAGGCTCGAGCTCGTCACTCCCTGCAAAATTACAAATGTTCCCGTAAATTCTTGCGTTGTGGCAAAGGGATGCTGCAGTAACGGATTTCAAAGCTTGCCTCTCTCCTGGAAAGGTTTTACCCGTGATAAGGTTCATCAACCATCACACCAAACAACGTCCAAGAGATTGCTAGTAAGAAACAAACATGATTAGAGCTTGCAAACAAGCTGGTCAGATTATGGGTCAAAATGGGTTCAAGTCGAAACAAGTCAGATTGGGTTGTCCCAACCTGCCAACTCGTTTTTGTCTGTTTTTTGTTCATTTTCTGAGTAATCAATGCATTATATATGTTACTAAAAAAATATAATTTCTTGTAGACTAAAATGATTTAACTCGGGCAATTGATTGTAGTCATGTGACTTTTATCCTGTGTGACCCATTTCAGACCTGTTCTTCTTTAGCTATTTTTTATATTTTGCCCATTGACTGGTTAACCATTATATACAACCTGAATTGACCCATTTCCATATAAATGGGTTGGAATTGTCACTTACAAGAAGGATCTTTGCTTCAGCTAAAGTGTTTCTTGCCTTGATAATCCTTTGCTTTGACTAAAGTCTGTGTTATTTGAATTGTCCTAGTGCCAGCAGCAAGACTCGGTTTCTTCTGATGATGATGATGAGTACCGATCATCACGCAACATAGCAATCAGCTTGTTTAGACGATACCGAAACTTCATTGACAGAGGCGGAGGTGACAATCTAAAAGTAAAGTCAATTGATTTTCTTTCACTTATAAGCTCAATTTATTGATTCTTATTGCTAACTTTCTTTGGAATGATATTGATCAGGAATTCATTAGTGCCGGGGTAAAAGCGTATGCCTTGGGGTGTACTGATGAAGGGTTACGAAAAGAACTTACAAATATGAAGGAATCCGGTATTGAAATTGAAGAAATGCAAACCTATGGAGGAGGTACCAGTCTAAAATCTAAGATTTGTTATGAGGAGGTAAGGTTCATGGTCATGCTCTTATTCTATTTCTGATTTTGCTAAAAAATGCATAATTAGTACCCTACTTGTGCTCTATTTTCGATTCAATGCCAGCGAATTGGCATTTCAGAAAATAACATCAGGTGCTTATTTCCTGATACAGGTCAATGAGTGTATACTGTGGTTGAGTATCGTCTTCATAACCATATTGTGTACACCACAACCTACCATAGTTCGGTGGTCTCCAACGCCTCCTGTTTCAGATGAGATCAAGCTTCAATGGAAAGGGTTTTGTGCTATCATAGCAAACGCTTACTATTTAAGAGGAATGGCATGGTGAGAAAGATGCTTCTTAAATCTTTTGCTCGGTGCTAAAATGGTTTGGATCAAATGTGAATTCATATCAACATATATATAAACTGCAAAATATAACTTATATTTCTACTTTAGGCTTCCGGTGAAAACACTTCAATTGGAGCAAATGGCAGTGGTAGGGCGTTCAGAAGAGCCATCAGTTGTTGCTAGCCGAATGAGACTAGTTTTTAGCACACTTGAGGTAAATGTTTTAATTTTTACCTTTAACACAAACTAGACGCTAAAAAAGATTTTATATTATCATTGTTGAGAACAAACCTTGAGTTTTAAATATAACTTGGCAAGTGTGTTGGATTTTGTAGGTTGTTAGTCCACAGTGGCCACGAGCGTAGCATTGCAATTACGAATTACAGGTAAGATGCCTCTGTTTAGTCTTATGGATCAATAGGAAGAAAGAGGGATGTTTTAGGCCTAAAATACAATTCAATAATCATGTTATTCTGACATAAAAGCATACACGTTATCCATCAAGATTTTTAGCCGTGTGCCATTCAAATTCATGGCAAGTGTTGCCAACAAAATATAATTATGATTATAATTCTTAGTTACAAGATTATAGAAAAATACTTGTATAAATACTATGAACATAGTCTTTGTAACAAGTATTACATATACAACAATATTTATATTAAATATACAATGAAATTTTTTTAAGAATGAAAATTATGACCGACTATATATAGCATCAATCTTCTTACTTAAATGATGTAACAGAATACTATAAACAATGTCTTACTGTTTGTTTCACAGATTCTTGAAGAAATATATGAACTTAGAATAAAATTTTTATTCCTTTCTATGTTTGGTTGGTTAAAGGAAAAAAAAAAAATTTATTTAGCATAAAACTTTTACTCATTTATTGGATATTATGCTCCTACCTAATAGACAGAATTGAGATTTTATTCACATAATACGTTTCTCCCGTTGACACTACCTATCCTACCTCACCTCATCCCATCCTATCCTACCCTACCTAATCATACCCCACCTTACCCTACCCTACCCTACCCTGCCCAACCCAACCCACCCCATCCCATCCCAATCCTACCCGAACCCACCCACCCTACCCTACCTTACCTAAACATAACCCACCCTACTAACACCATCCTATTTTACCTCATCCTAACTTACCATACCCTATCCCACCTAATCTTATCTCACGTATCGTACACCCGTCTATCTCATCACACTTTACAAACTAAAAAAAATAACAGGGGGTGGAGTTTAATTTCATTGTATTATATTCCTACCAACCAAATACCAAAGAATGAAATTTAATTCCATTTAATTCTTTTCAGCTTTTCATTCATTTGACAGATTTTAAACCTTCTGAAAACATTATGTGAACTAAAAGGCCCAAAAGGATGTGTTTGATACGTTATAATTATAATGAATGAAAATGACAAAATTTTATATTGTTTTTTAATCTATAAAAAATACACAAATCAAAAGGTTGGATTCCATTCAATTTCTCAATTTACATTCCTTAGCTACTGATTTGAGAATCAAATAAATAAATCTCTTAAAATATATGAGCAATATAATTATTAATTAAGTCATCTATATTTAGGGTTTCCATTGGTTGCGATTTCAATGTACCAAGCACATCATTTAGGAGTGGCTAAGTGTTTGGATTTTGAAGCAGCAATCGAGGGAAAGACAAACATCCTGTAAAGTGTAAAGATAATTTAAAAAAAAAAACCTGTGAAAATTCAAATTCCTTGTACACGAGTCAAGAACTCGTATACCTTAATTGTGTGTAGATATTGATGAAGCTGAAATCAGTTTCTAACAATTTATTGCAATGTTGATGAAGGGAAAGAAGATATAAAAGCATACTTAGTTTAAGGGTTGCATACCCAGTGACATTATTAGATGGAGTTTTAATAATAAAAAAAACACTAGCTTTGGAAGTAGTAATTTAGCCAAGGGTGAGCTCAAGAGAGACATCAACACAAGAAGCTTTGGATGCATGTGGACCTTCCTTATTGCTAGCATTCACATCTTCACCACCTCCACCTTCCTGAATTGATAATTTATTAATTACAAATTGTCAGGAAAAAAAATTATAAAAACAGAAACAGTATCAGTGTATCAGTAAAGTTAGGAATTAAGATGCATACATGATCATCAGAGGTGAAACCAATGTTAAAGAAGTCCTTGTAAGCAACAGAAACATTATCTCTGTTTTCTGTATCTTCTTCCTGAAAAAATTGTATGATCAGTCCATAAAGTGAATTCCAACATCTATAGATGATAGATAGATGCTTAAGGGTGTATTTTATGGGCTCAGCTCGTATCATATATATATATATATATATATATATATATATATATATATATATATATATATATATATATATATATATATATATATATATATATATATATATATATATATATATATATATATATATATATGTATATATATATATATATATATATATCTACGTATAAAAGCATGTGCATTTGGACATGTAGAAGTAAAGGAGATAGATGGATAGATAGTTACTTGTTCATGATTCTCTGTGAAGTTGATGGGTTTCAATAGTTCCATAGTTGTTTTAACAACCTTCTGATCAGGCATTGGTTCTTCAACATTCAGATTGTTGTCATTGCCGGTAGAGTTGATTACCATCATACTCCCTTCTTCGATCATTTCAGCTTCTGCCACATTAATATAATATATTCACACACACATACATGTATAATATGGTTTGAGAAAATACAACTTATTATACACTGCACCAGAATGTAACTTTAAAAAAAAATTTTAAATTTTTTTTTTCATAAATATGTTTTAATTAATATTATAAAGATGAGAATATGATATGTAAATTTCACATGTATTCACATTTACTAACTTCTTAAAAATGATGTGAACATACACTTACATAATATTGCATGAATGTGAACGTACATTTATATTATGCATGATTTCAGAACTTAAATTTATAAATGTACGTGAAATTTATATATCATTTTTCTAATGCTAAAACACATTTATGCAAAAAAAAAAAAAAAAAATATTTTTACGAGTGGTACATTTTGGTGCACTGGTTAATAGGTGTTACTCACTTGAATATACATACACACACATATATAATATGGTTCGTGTGAGTATCTAAAAAATGCAGAGTACCTGTGAACGCACGAGTTTCGGATGTGAACATGCTCCGAAATTTTTTTTTTAATTTTTTCATATTAATTTAGATACAAATAATATGAAACTATTTGTAAAAATTACATACATTCACACTATCTAGCATCTTAAAAGTCATGTGAACGTGAAAAAAATTATGTGAAAATGTTTAGTGTGAACATACGTTTGCAACAGTGCAGTTTATGTAAACATGCACGTTTCACATAGTTTTAGCGTGTTTACGTGGTCTTTTACAAGTAGCTTGCATTATTAATTTAAACATGATTATGAAAAAAAAAAAAACTTCAATTTTTTTTTAAGTGTGGTACCTCTTGTACTACGCACACATATATATATATATATATATATAAACACACACACAGAGGGGAGTTCCTTCATACACCACCACAAATGCATCACAATTCCCGCGTGATGCATCATTATTTCTACGTGATGAATCAAATTCCCGCGTGATGCTTCATTATTTCCACGTGATGCATCTAATTCTCGCGTGATACATCGACTTCCGCGTGATGCGTACGATTTTCTAGCGATGTATTGTGGTTCGCTAAGGTTTTCCGATGGATAGAGGTTGTCCATTGAACTCACTCATGTATGTATATACACACACACACGTATGTATGTATGTATCTATCTATGTATGTATGTATGTGTGTGTGTATGTATGTATATACCCTTGTTTAAGTGACCAATATATGTACATGATGTAAACCTTAACATCAATGTGTGATGTTCTTCAATTCATTATAGCAGGATATTAAACAAAATATATGCATTAAAACATCAAGCATGCATTATAAATGCGAATAAATTAACAAATATCATTTTTGTAAAAAGTAAATACTTGGTAATTAAGCTTGATGTTAGAATCTCTAATCCCAAGAAACAAAATATGGAGTGTATTGCACATTTGCACCATATAAATATAATATTATTATTATTATTACTCATGGAATTTGTACACGCAAAAATATTCGGTGTTATTTGTTTTTTAAAAGGGTTTATTATGAAAAAAATCAACATGTTTTCACGTTTTTTTGCGTTTTTGTCCCTCCATGTTATTTTTTCCATAAAAAACCTCAAATTATTCTTTTCTTATTGGTTTAGTGAAATTTGGACATTAGAACCCGGTTTTTCAAGTTTTTAAAACACGGTTCACAAATTATAACCGGTGTCTAATATCCAAAATTTCACTAAACCAATAAGAAAAGAATAAATTGAGGTTTTTTATGGAAAAAAAATAAGATGGAGGGACGAAAACGCAAAAAAAACGTGAAAACATGTTGGTTTTTTTCATAATAAACCCTTTTTAAAATGTTGATGTCTGCGGACTTGGCTGTAGAAATCTGTGGTCAGTAGAGATGGTCTAAAGGTCTGCAGACGTTCACAGACGCGAGAAGACGTCCGCAGACGATGCGACAAACGCGGGAAGACGTCTGCAGACGGGGGCAGACGAAAAAAACAAACGCTCTTTCTTATAAAATGTTTTTCCGCGTCTTCGAGTTCGCAGACATAAGAGTTTCGAAGATCTTTTAAGAAAAACAAACAAGACATTCATCTCTAAATAAAACTAAAATTAGAATTAAAAATAAAAATTCAAATCAAGTCAAGTCAAGTGAAATCGGATGTGAAATACGTGCGAGTAAGAAAAGTTTTGCAATACCTGTTAGAATCGACTCCTTTTTCATGCTCCTACACATCTATCATCAAATATAAGATTTACAAGCATAAAAACAAGTTAATCAGAATTCAAGCACGATAAATAATTAAAAAAAAAAAGTTAAACTTTTATCTGTTTAGGATATAATGAATTAATTAATAAACCTGCAAGTGACTTTTGATATGAGAGACTGTTAAGCCCTTTATATTCATCATCTGCAATACCAATTTAGGCGTTGCCCCTGTCATAGATCATTAAAAAAAATTTAGTTATAAAACATAACAAAAGATATGCATTCATTGTTCATTTTATATTCATCACAAACATTGAAGAATTAAATAATAAATATTAATAATGCATGAAGAGAGAGATTGAGATTACATACTATCTACACCACCAAGCCTTTCAACTACATTTTCGAAGCATTGATGAAGCTCAGTTGACCATCGTACTCGGGGAGCTTTTGACCGGCGATAAGTCCTAGCAAAGAACGCAGATGAGTTTTCATCTAGTCGATGGCAGGAAACCTTCGTTTGGTCGTCTAACGGGGTTTCAAGGGAAGATGAAGGCCTCTTCATCTTCGGAGAGAAATGAGAGATTATCAGACGAACAAACCTCTGATTAATGGTTCATGCTATCAACAAACACAACCATTTAAAATAGTTGTGTGTATTAATTTTTGTCGCTTTGTGCGCCTTGTGTAGCGCACATTCTACATGACACATGTTAGTTTAATTACCAATGGGGTTTAGTCCATTTAGTATGACGGTGATAAGTAAGTGTGAGGTCACGGATTCGACTCCCATAAAATGCAAGTTTGAATTTAGATGGTGAAAGTAAGTCTAAAGTCCCCATTTGGGGCAAATGAGTAGTTTAAGATTAGGAGTAGCTTAGTTTGCCGTTAAAAAAAAACATATAAGTTTAATTAACTTCTAATTATATTTACATTTTTATTTTATATATAATTATAAATATACTTATTTACAAAGTTCATGAATAGTTAACCATACTAGCAGGCAGTTGAACCAGACAAGTAAACAATTGATTTAGTTCTTCATTCATTTAAAACGTGTAAATTTTTATATGTTTTTACATAATATATTATATCTAACTATTTTGTTCTTTGATGATCACATTGTGTTATATGTATATCCCGATATAAAATTTATTACTATCTGAACTATTTTTAAAACATTGATTTTTTATGATATCAAAAAGTTTTATATAATATATAACAATTTAATTTAAAAAAATTTATATAATATAGTACCTCTTAATATGTATTGTTTTGTAAAAAATCAAATACATCATTATAATCATATGATTTTTATCTATCTTTTAATATAAAACATGTTATCGTCCAAACTGCTTTTAAAAAATAATATTTTTAATGTAAACAAATTTTATATAATATGTAACTGTTATTATGAGTTCACACTTCACATAAATTTATATTATGAGTTTTTATAGAATAAAATTACAAAAATAATTATGTAAATGTATTTTTAAAAGTCGATTTGAGTTGTGATTACTTTTTGATATTTTGATTTTGGATCCGATTTCAATTTGGTGGGTTGGTTTTCATTAGTAGGTTTGCATTCAAAAGCTTTTGATGAGATGTGAAGTCTTGATTTTCATACTTGTTATTTCAACATTGTTTAGAAATAATTCTTCATTCAGTTAAATAAAAGTTTTGGATATTGAACATCTGCATTTATTGTTCTTAAAATTTTGATTTTGATACTAAGATCTTATGATTTTACGATAATAATCAACAAAAACGATGTAATCCGTAGTAAGATATATCATGGATAATATTAGTCATGATCTTAAGATCTTGATCTGATCTTATTTTTTACTTAAATTTAAATTCATAAAAATTATGAAATAAGTCAACTTTGTAAAATAAAAATGTAAACATGTGTGTTAATTATCTAACTTGTGCATAATAGCAATTTTCCTACAATTCTATAGTCAACTTTGCAAAATAAAAATGTAAACATGTGTGTTATCGAAATTTAAAATTTGTAAGAGTTGTATTAAAATATAGTTATAATGTTTGAATTTTAGATAATTTATCAATTTGATATAAAATTAATCTTTGATGTAAATTATAACACATATAAAAAAGATAATATTATTTTAATAAGATCTTAGGATCTCGATGTCAATCTTGACAACCTTGTCTACATTCAATTATAGGATTCTAATAAGATAATATTATTTTAATAAGATTTTACGATTCGATATTATGAAGACAACATTATTCAAGAAAAATTTCAATTTTGACAACATTGTCTACATTCAATTATATAATATTGAGCATGTATTTATTCAATTATAATTAAACTGCATTTAATGATAAAAAAATATTTAGACTTTTATTCAATCTTTTAAATATTGAATATTTGCATTCAATTATGAAAAATATGCATCCAACTATTTTAAATTATTTACGGACAAGATTTATTTAATATTCCATAGATTAAACATATTATAATAATCCGAAAACTTTAAATGAAATTTAATAATATTAAATATATTAGAAATAACAATATGAATAACAATGGTGAGAATAATTTAAACATTTCGTTAGGCGCCTCGGTAAAAGTAATTTAAACCTTCATTGCTTTAACAATTATATTTTTTGTTTAATCTAGTGTTGAAGAGGTTTTTTTTTAAAGAAAACCTATTTTGAAAGTAGTTTTATTCCTTGAAATTTGCGTACGTATGTGTTTGAACCCGATCTTCGTACTGCGTTTGGCTCATGCTGTGTTTTTCTTTCTACATGTACTTTAGGAGTGAATGTGAGATGTGTGCTGAGAGTTGTTTTCACCAAATGACTTAAAGGGTGTTTGTTTTTCCGTTATGAACGAGATTATTAACTTATTACGTTACAATAACGCAAATGATTGGTTTACAGTGTTTGGATCGCATACGTTAATAAGTGATTATTTGCGTTTAGAGTTAATCCTACCACACTTTTTGATAAATTAAAAAATGTAGTTTATTTTGCTTAATAAGTGATTATTTGCTCATTTTACAAGTTAAAACGCAAATCCAAACAATTTAAAAAAACTGATTATTTGATAATTATGATAGCAAACAGCAGAAGTTAAACCAAAACTACATTTCCAGTAGCACTTTTTGTTACAGCAATTATCTGATTATTAGTTTCCAAAACGCTATAGCACTTTTTTTAACGCAAATCCAAACGTCCTCTTAGATTGTATTGAGGTTACCCTACTATTAGTTAATAATTAATAATTGTGAATGTTTAACGATGTTAAGTTTTATGTTTAAGTTCGTATTTAGACTAGTTGATATTGTGTTTGGAAGTTTGGAATTTTAATAACAATATTCCTATGAGTTAGTTAAATAGGACATCGCAGATCCCTCATTCATCTTCTCTGGACTATGTTTCTCTCTGTAAGTACGTGTGTGTTTCTCTTTCTTCCTTTTCATGAAGATGCAACAGATATTGTTTCGAATATGAAGATACAGTAGGTTCGAAGTTGAAGCAAGTTTTTGTTTGAGGTTCGAAGATGACACAAATTTTCGAAGGGTTTTGAAGCTAAAGGTATGATTTTTGATTCTTCAGGTCTATTTTAAATTCAAAGGTATGATTTTGGATTTCTCCAGATGTGGTTGTGATGTTTTGTAATCGAAGGTATGATTTTGAAAAGAAAGTTTGATTGAAGATTTTCCAGTCAAAAGTTGTGAACAACTGCAATTGAGAATCATATATCGATGTTATGATCCTGAATTTTTTTTTAACATTTGAAGCAGATCTGGAGTATTCCAACCAGATCTTTTGATTTAATGATTTTGGATTTTTCATGTTTAATTTTTCTACTTCTAATCGTCTTTGATATTATATATGGAAAACATAATATTCTAATAAAATATATAATATTATGTATAAAATATTTAATTGTTCTTGTCGTATACGACTACTAGACATTACATTTAATATAATGTTTGATTGTTCATCTTTTAGGGATGTGACCTAAAAAATAAAAGAAAGAGAATGGACAAGAGAGAAACTAGTTTATATTTTAGATTTGTCTTCGGTAATTTATATGGAATATATAATAATTTATGTAGTAAATAAGCAGGCCCGGCCATTGCCCTGTGCAGCCTGGGCCACTGCACAGGGCCCCCAATTATTTGGGGGCTCCATATTTATAGCCCATTGACCAATGTAAATATGTATTTTTTTTCTAAAGCCCAACTGCCTTCTCCCCATTTCATTTTGTACCGTCCGTGGAATTTGGAACGCAGAAGACGCAGTCCCTGAATGAACGCGAGCTGGATCACATGGAATTTGAAACGCCAAACTTGAACGCCTGGAATTTAGAACGCCGAACTACGAAGGTCGAAGGGTCGTTCGTCACTTGTGTGCGTGGAAATCAAAGAGACGCCGAACACCGCAGGGCCGCAACGAATCGCACGGAAACTTCAAGTCTTCAACGTTGAAATCGCCATCAACGTTCAAATAATCATCGATGAATCAACGTTCAAATCGAAGATTCAGAGGTATTTTTATATTAACCCACTATCGATAAATCATAATCTATTAATCTGAAAGAGTGAATGGATGATGCTTCAAGCCCTTCTGTTTCTGTTCGGCACAGCCCTTCTGTTACTGTCTCTTAATTGTCTACTCTTTTTTTACATTTTATTAATTTTTTTTATTCCACTTAATTGGCATGCCATCAGATCCACTCACAGAAATCTTAATTGTACTACTCTTCTGTTTCTTAATTGTACTACTGATAATTATCGAAGTTCGAATCATTCACGTTCTACACGGAAATCTTCAAGATTTATTTGCTTTTGTTATCTCTTGCTAAGACCAGCAGAGTGGTGCATAATTGTATGATCGTCATTAATATGCATGTTTATGAGAAATTCCTGATTTCGCTTATGCCCACCACCTGTTTGATTTATTGCATCCCATTGATTTGAAATTTTTGTATGCACCAGTGCCTGAATGATTTTTCAAAGAATACTAGACTGATGTATTTTCAATTGTTATTTTAATCTGTTGAATAGTTATAATGTTTTCTATCATATTGTAAACGTATGTACATCTATTAAAAAAAATTTCAAGGCCACTTTTATAATTTTTGCACAGGGCCTCCAAAATTAATGAGACGGCCCTGTAAATAAGAAGAGAGAGGATATGTGATATTGGAAAATGAAATCTGGTAAAAAGAAAAGGAGAAAAAGGAAATAGAAGAGAAATAATGTTTGGTATTGCTGAATAAAAAGTTAATGAGTTAATCAAATGATTACAAACATTTCTCAATTTAAAAAAATAAAAACTACAATTCTAATATCACTAGTTGGATTGATCAAATGATTCAAATTGGTTTTTTGGACTACCCCGAAAAACAATTTTACAACGATCTCACACTTTTTCACTTTTGTTTTGACCGATGCCTTGTGAAATTAACCGGAAAAAACACACACACACACATATATGTGTGTATGTATGTATTTTTGTTTTTAAATTGAATCAGGAATCACATGAGTTGTTCATACTTTTTGATTATTTATGTTTTAATGGAATTAGGAATTCATTAGGTGTACAAATTTTTTTGTTATGTTATAAAAATATTTAGTGGTGTTCAAAATCATATACGAATTTTCAGATTGTGATCTTTGCTATCTGAATCCAAAATTTCGGATTCGGGTATCAGATTATCTGAAGATTTGAAAATTCATATTTTTGTAAACTTTTTTTGAAAGTAAATCTTATTTTAAAATATCTAATATAGAAATTCATATATCAAAATACATATTAAAGATAAATATATCACAAACTAAATGTATCTGTAATTAATTTACTTAAAACGACTAAATATAGATTAAAAAACTAAACTATATAAAATACTAGTTAATAAATATATAAGATCAAGATAAAACTAAAAAAATATAAATTAGAATAAAAATAAACATTCGACATTATGTAAATAATCAATACTAAGAACTAAGATACATAAAATTTTTTTAAAAAAATAAATATATTTTGGATTTTCGGATATTCAAGTATCCGAAAATTTGGAATTTCACCATCTGAATCTAAAATTTCGGATAGATTTGGACCGAAATTTTGAATTTTTAGTTTCGATTCTCTTATTCGGATTTTAATGAATACCTCTAAAAACATTAATTCTTAATGAGAAAGAATGGAGAATGGAGATAAATTTAAATGAGTAATTCTATACGTACACATTCTTAATTGCTAATCACACACCCCTTATTAATGTGAAAAAAGATTAAATTTTAATCATTGAGTCTCACGTCATTAACAAAATCATGTGAGTAAGGAGATATGAAATTAGTAAAAATTAAAGAGAAGAATGTGTACATATAGTAATGCCCATTAAAATTCTTTCGTTTCCTTTAACATGGAAAAAATGAAAAAGTTGAAAATAGTTTCTTCACTTTTAATTTCATATGTAGCTATCATCGGTTAAAACTACTTGTAAATTTCATTTCATTTCACGGTTGACTCCAAAATTTTGGTCTAAATTTGACTGTGTATGACACATGTATAAAAAAAATGGCATGTTGACATAAATTTAGGGTAATTCTATATACACACCACCTTAATTGTTAATCACACGCAACCTTCTTAATGTGAGAGAAGTAACTCTATCATTGAGTTTCATGTCGTTAACAAAACTCATGTGTGATTAGTAAAAATTAATAAGATTTATACTACAATCTATATCATGGATACAAAGTAATGAATCCATGTTTAACAAAATCGATTTGATAAAACTATGTTTTCATCTAATGGGTTGACATTAAATATTGAAATCACACTGAAAGTAATTATGAATTATCCAATTTGGAAATACTTGGAGCTTGCTGGTCGTCAAAGGTTATATAAAGAAAACACCAGAAAGAGATGAAATTTTCAAATTTCAAAAATCAATCCAACAACGTCGGTATAACAACCTTCAAAACCTCCGACGGCTACAACCAGAAACAACCACTACAAAGGCGGGACTTAGCCCACCACCACGAAAACAAACCATATACAAACTCTACACCACTCTTGAGTCTACTCTTGTCTTGTCTTTTATCATCTCAGGGCGTTAACAAATGCCATCAAGGAGTCGACATCTCTCTTCTCAGACGGGTACTTGATTGGTCTTGACGAGTGTTTCGGGAAGAAAAGGATCGTCGGAAAGCTCCCCAACTGCAGTTGTTGCTGTGCAAACGTCTTCTCATCACCATCTGCCCTGAATTTTCCCACCTTCAACCCACTCCCTTCCACCTTCTCTGCAAATTCAACGTATGATGCTTCCATCGCCTGTAACCATACACACACAATCTATTATAACTAAATCCCATTTGTATACTAATACATCAACCCATTTGTATAATTGTATGGTACAAGATGATTGATTATATTACCTGGCAGAATTGGCACCAAGGTGCATAAAGAACAACCATCCATGGCTCTTTCCTGTCTTCCATTTTTATCAGGTTTTCCATCCCAGGCCGGCTCAAGTTAACGATATTGTTGCTAATAAATATATCTGAAACGCTCCCATTAGAATGTTGTGTGCCATTCGTGTTTCCGTTCAACGTTTCTTCCTTGATGTTTCCTTTATGTAAACCACATTCCTTTGCTTTTGCATCCTCCCACCACCATCTTCCTTCCCTCTCGTGTTGACCAGGCAACACCGCTCGGGTACATGGCTCGCACCCTATCGAAATGTACCCTTGAGCATGTAACGAGTTGACTGGGACATCCATGGTTCGTAGGAAGTTCCATATGTCATTACCAGCAACATTTGCCACAGGGTTCCATTTCATCAAGCTTCCTGAACCACCATCCATTCCTTCGAACACCGGATCCACCTGAACAACAGGAACTTCTGATCGGGTTCCAGGAGACTGGTCTTTGCGTTGACCTGTGATCCAGGCACGTAAACCCTTCAACGCTCGCCTCAAAGGTCTCACCTTTCTTACACGGCAGCATTCTTGATGACCGTCCTCGTAAAAGGAGAACAGGCCTTTGCTCCTGACTAAAGCCTGAACTTCAACAGCATCCGGGAACATGTACTCGATGCGAATGCCATAATGTTTCTCAACAGTGTCAAAGAATTTGTATGTTTCAGGGTTCAATCTCCCAGTATCTAAACTGAATACGCGAAATGGACGCCCGGTAAGATGTGCATACTCTATCAAAGCAACATCTTCAGCACCACTGAAAAATAACAAATTATTCATATGCATTAGATGCATGTACATCGATTGATTACCTGAAAGCAACAGATTATAATATGATTGATTGATTACCTACCTGAAAGCAATAGCGATGTCATTGCCATATTTCTCAAGGGCCTTGTCCATGATTTCAAGTGGGGAAGCATTCTCAAGATCTTTGGCCAGTTTTTCAATGTCCTCAGTTTCTACTGCTTTCTCTACCACATCTACACATCCAAAACAAAAGGGTATGTTTGTCAATTCACAAACCCTGAAGCCATTTGTATACAAATCTTTCTTGAATCAGAATCTCCTAATTTACTACTCAACGGATATGCTTAATCTCCTAATATACACATTCTCAATCATGAATCTAACCACTTTACTTTAAAACTCCAAAAAAGTAAAGCGAAGAGGGGTTGAATGAGCTCATTTGCAACTTCAAATTCGATTATAATTTCTAAAACAATAGAGCTATTAGATCAAAATTTATAACAAGCACTACACACAAATAGAATTAGGTGTCAGATTCGTAACAAAATTTGTATTGAATTTAAATGTTAAAGGCATCAGAGATGACATAATTAGTCATAATTGGAAAAAGGGGGTTAGCAAGATCATGAATCGTTCACAACAGTAATTTCAGAAACGCAAGAGAAGCTTGCGAATGTGAAAGCGAGAACCAATCTAAAAGAGGACTTAAATACCATCGATTCATCAAAAACAATGATGAAAATTACCAGGAGCAAAAGTGGTGGCAGCGGAAGGAACAATGGAATCATTCCTCCTCGATTCGGCACCCAAAGCCTTCACGGCAGCCGATCGTTTACGAGATAAATTCAAAGCCGCCGGCGCTACCAGATGAGATCGGTCCGACGGTTGAAATTTAGTCGCACTAAACTGAATACCTGTATATAGAAAATCAAATTAGAAAACATCCGATCATTAAAATTAATTAATGAATCAGAGTGAATGATATGTGAAATTAGGGAAATCTTTACCTTGCTCTGTTCGCGAGGAAGAAGAAGAAGAAAATGCAATGGAAGTAGAAGAAGTAACAGCTAACGCCATTGTTAAAGCTTAAAATTCTCGCAGAGATTCTTGAAATGACTGGAGAAATTGATTGATTTGGGCTTCGTTTGTGTGAATCTGATGATGAAAATGAGGACATATATAAACCACAGGAGAGGAGAAAACACGGACGATAAACGGTGAGGAGGCGGCATTTCAGGTTCATTGAACCTGGACGTGTTTTCGAAGGAAAGAGAAAGACATAATTGTTACACGTGTCAATATCTAATTGGTTGTTAGGGTCAATATTTTATTCTTAGCTAATCACTTCCGTCATTTGGAGGTCCGAAAGGTCCTGATTATACAAATTGAATATGTATTCTTAATTAAAAATGGTTTATTACGAAGAAAACCAAAATATTTTTACGTTTTTTACATTTTCGTTTCTTCATGTTATTTTTTTAATAAAAAACCTCAAGTTATTCTTTTTGTATTGGTTTAGTGAATTTTAGACATTAGACCCCGGTTATAATTTGTGAACCGGGTTTTAAAAACTTGAAAAACTGGGTTCTAATATCCAAATTTCACTAAACCAATAAGAAAAAAATAACTTGAGTTTTTTTATGAAAAAAATAAGATGAAAAAACGAAAACGTAAAAAAACGTGTAAACATGTTTGTTTTTTTTATAATAAACCTATTTAAGAATACATACTACAAAATGATAGTTACACAACACTAAAAATTTAGAAAATATTATAGAACTTCGTTTCCTTTTCATATTTTTGTTTCTTTATATATTGGTAAAAAAAATAGAAGATTAAAATGATTAAATTTCATTTCCTATTTTCTATCGAATAAAATTACTACTCTTATCTTATAATAAAAAAAAAATATAAAACTAATATGATTTTATTCTATTCCATTTCATCATATCAAACACCCAATAAGAATGTTTGGTTATTTTTTAGAATAGCTTATAATTGTTATAAATAAACAAGTAAATAAGTAATTGTTATAAATTTGACCGTATGAAAGTAACTTTGCTTATTGATTTTGAAAAATAAATAAGCAAATAAGCATGTATTTTTAATGTTTGAATTTCCTAAATAAAAAAACTTACTTATGTTTTCTTATATTTTTTTAAAACATGCATTTTCATCATCTACAACCACAAATATTTGCTTCTATGTATTTTAATCGACACACCATTTTCGAGGTTTTTGACTTTTAAAAACTTAATAAAAACAATTAAGCACTCTCAGAAATGATGTCTTTATCATATAAGCATAATTAAATAACTCACCCACACTATGCAGATAGAGTAAGTGAGATTGAATCCATTGGGAATGTTAGGTTGTTAAGTTATCTGTTTCTGATGCAGTGTGTGATTGAATTGATAAGAAATCCAAATTCTGAGTTGATTACTCGTAAGCTGATTCCTACCACGTACTAATACAAAGTGTGCTTAACAAGATAAAAACAAAGTAATTACCCTTTAAAGTGACTCCCGCAAGTAATCACCCAATTGTCAATGCATCACCGACTACATGTGTTTATGAATCTCCATGTGTGTAATTTTGTCGTTACCGAACAATCTATGTTTATTCTACTAATTGTCTTCCTTTATATGACAAAGTGAGAACAATTCGTGAACTTGCGATAAAGTATTCATAACAATCAGCAAAAACCATATAATCAAAACATATTTAATAAATCAGTCCACAACGAAGTAAAGCCAACAATGCAATCAAGTTCAACATGGACAATCAGTAACACTTGAGGAGTGCTCTGAGAGCAACTACATAAAGTTCTAGCCTGACATTCAAATTCATACTAAAGATTACAAAAGGCATCATACTAGCATTAACCATAGTGTGGTTGTCTTCTTTAGTCCGTGCTTTCGTCCACCTTCAACTATTGCGTTCTGCTTCCTCCCGAGATCTCGCCGCCAACGTCTACCTTGCTTGCTGCATTCTCCCATTTTTAATAAATTCTCTGTAACCGCTAACTCCTTGCCCATGTTCACCACCTTGCTGAATTTGTGAGCGACCAAGTTATGATACAAAGCTGAGTCGTTGGAGACTCCTGCTGGACACTTGAACTCTCCTCTCTTTTACGCTCAGCTATTGATTTCTTTAATTCCTCATCCTTCTTGTGACGTCCGAGACAGTGGCTAGGACGCCAAAGCATTTTCATCTCTAAAACATTTGAATTTTTTTATTTTCCCTCATGGCACCTATAAATAAAAGTTACGCTAGCAGTTCCTCTTTTCATGACCATCTATGTATTTTAATAAAAGAAAATAATTTTGGATAAGTGTCTATTTCTAAAGACATTATTTTCTTCATTTTCCCGCTCTTTTTCCTAATTTAGCACATGACTACAATTTTTTTAATTCAATAGAAAGTAAATAAAATTGTTTTTGATTTGTTTCCTAACTAGTTATTTACCCATGTAATACATGGGTATATTTAATAAATATTTTTTAATATAATAAATTAAAATATTATTATAAAAGTAACAAAATATTAATATATAATAATAATAACTAAATCAGTTTTATAATGTGTTTGTTTTTAAATTTGAAAACAATGTTTATAATATTATTAAAAATTATTATTTTTGTGAAGATTATCATACTGTTATTCCTTTCATGTTTAGATGTGTTTTAGGTTTTAGTGATAAATAAGCTAAAATCATGTTCTATATTAAAAAATTTTGATTCAATCAATTAGATAATTATAGATTAAATATTCAAGGTAAAATTAGAAGTTAAATTAGGAAGTATTTAAAATCATTTAATTATATTAATTTTCAAAGAATGTTCTAAATTTTCTTAAATAAATTGTCATTGATTAAGAAAGTTATATAAGGAAAAACGGGCGGGAAAATTAAATTTAGAAGAGCCGGGGAAACGAAATGTGGCAAAGTTGTTTTGCTTTATTAGTATATATAGAAAGAGTTGTTTTGCTTTATTAGTATATATAGATATAGATTCATTCAACTCAATTAATTAGCCAAATTAATCATATTAATAAATAAATTAATTAATAATTTTCTTAATGAAGTCTCTTACAACTAAAACCTATATTTATATCATGTATATTAATAAAAAAAATTATCATCGCATGTCGTCATAATATTACAGGATAATTTTTTCATCACCATTTTTTTTATTAAATTAACCAATATATTGGTTAAATTAATCAATATATGTTTTCAAATGCTAATTTTGTTTATCCTCTAATTCTCGTATCATTATTTAAATTGTATATTTTATATATTCAATAATTGTTGTTAAATCAAATTAATATTATTTTATAATTAATATGTTTTTTTGTATCTTTATAATAATAGTTTTAATAGTTATATATATATATATATATATATATATATATATATATATATATATATATGAGTTCGAATGAGTACCACTAGTTTTACGGAGTACCGGAGGTACCTCGCTTAACATCATTTTTTTTTAATTTTTTTTTTCATAATCATGTTTAAATTAATAATACAAGACTACTTGTAAAAAATCACACATATACACACACTAGAACTATGTGAAATGTGTGTGTTCACATGAACTGTACTGTTGTGAACGTGTGTTCACACTAAGCATGTTCACATTAATTTTTTCACGTTCACATGACTTTTAAGATGCTAGAAAGTGTGAATGTATATATATTTTTTACGAATAGCCTTATATTATATGTATCTAAATGTATATGAAAAAAAATTAAAAAAAAAATCTTTTTTTCGGAGCATGTTCACATCCGAAATCCGTGTGTTCACAGGTACTCACGGTACTCTGCATTTTTTAGGTACTCACACGAACCATATTATATATATATATAAAGATAATAATCATTCATAAAATATATCTATGAAAATACATGGCTTAATAGTCTAGTTGCCTAATAAAAATCTACTATAATGAATGCAAAACACTTCGAGACAATCACGTTGATCATAAATCAACTTCAAACTTCCTATTATAAAAGAATAATAATTTGGTTTTTTGCTTGGGATTTTTCACCCGCAGTCGGATACAAAAAGAAAAAAGAGTTATTTGCTTAACCATTGTGTTTTCAAATTTTATTTTCTAAAAGATAGTAGTTTCAATTTTAATTGTTAAAAGATAGTGGTTTTGAATTTAATTTCTAAAATATGATGGGTTTATCATTTGTTACTTAATTTTTTTACCCAAATATAATCTCTTCTTTCTTACTTCTTTTATAACTTTTATAAATAAATCCAACATTAATCAAAAAGTTTAATACCGATATCAATAAAGAATAATATTTTATAAAATAAGGATTTAATAAAATGAAACGATATAAAAATATCATTTTTATAAATTGTTACGAAACTTTATAACTCAAACTCAAATATTATATATTAATAACTTTCAAAAAAAAAAATCAATCGATACAATAAGTTCAAAAAGTAAAAATTTCAAATCCCCAATATAGTCACGAACATTTAGAATAAAAATTCCAAATTACCAAAATTTTAAATAAAACACAAGCTTTCTCCAAGTCAAAATGAAATATTCGTCTTCATAGTAAGTTGCATGTAATTCACTATGAAGACGAATATTTCATTTTGACCGGAAGAAACTTGTGTTTTATTTGATATTTTGGTTTTTTTAGTTTAAATTGATTTATCGAATATATTTTTGGTATTTGTGATCGATATTTTGCAAAAGACTTGTGTGGATATTATTTACTTTAAATGTTAATGACTATGTCGGAAATTAATTTGAAAATTAATTTTTACCTTTTCAACTTATTGTGTCGATTGTTTTATTATTTTTAAAATTTATATATAATATTTGAGTTTCAGTTATAAAGTTCCGTAACAAAATTTAGGAAAATGATATTTTATATAATTTCATTTTATAAAATCAATAATTTATAAAGTATAATTATTTATTGATATCGTTATTAAACTTTTTGATTAATGTTGGGTTTATTTATAAAAGTTAAAAGAAGAAGTAAAAATGAAGAAGATTACTTTTGGGTAAAAAATTTTAAGTAACAAATGATAAACCATCACATTTTAGTAATTAAATTTAAAATTATCATCTTTTAGCAATTAAAATTGAAACTACTATCTTTGAAAAATAAAATTTGAAAACACAATGGGTTGTTGTTGTTTTGCAATTGCCATGAACAAATTGGTTGGCACATTAATATTATTATATTTTATTCATTCTTGTTTAATTATTTTATATAAATACAATTTAATTTTATATATTCTATTTTTCTTTCACACATTTATTTTATAATTTAAAAAAAAATCTAAATATACAATTATAATTAATTTATTTTACCTATACTACAATATAAATGTTATTATATTTTTAACAATCTCCGATACAATTTATTTTATGGTATCTAAAAATTAATATCTCTTGAAGTTTAAGTGAGCTGAGTTATTCATGCTCAATTTGTTAAAATCTTGAATTAAAAGATCTGGAGCTCGAATTTAATTTTGATATCATTTAAAAGAGATTGTATATATTTAAAACAATAAAATATATATATTAAATAAATATACATATATGATATATGATTTAATTAAACTAAAAATATATAATTAAAGTAATAAAATAATAACATATATAATAATCGAGAATGTTAAAATGCAATAGATAAAAATTTTTGTTGCAATTGTATGCATTTAATTATATATTTAATATTTTGAATATGTTAAAATCCATTAAAGAAACCAAATTTTATATAATCTCATTTTCATAAACATTTTGTATTGTCTCATTCGGTTTGACAACCCGATTCTTATGATCGATGTACTAGTAAAAGATAAGTACATTTATCTTATCGTTCATAAAATGGTTTATTATGAAAAAAAACCAACATGTTTTCACGTTTTTTGCGTTTTCGTCCCTCCATGTTATTTTTTTTTCCATAAAAGTCCTTAAGTTATTCTTTTCTTTTTGGTTTAGTGAAATTTGGAAATTAGACCCCGATTATAATTAGTGAACCGGGTTTTAAAAACTTGAAAAACCGGGTTCTAATGTCCAAATTTCACTAAACCAAAAAGAAAAGAATAACTTGAGGACTTTTATGGAAAAAAATAACATGGAGAGACGAAAACGCAAAAAACATGTTGGTTTTTTTCATAATAAAACCTTCATAAAACAATAAATTGCTTTCATTTGTTAATTAGTGTCATTAGATTAACATAATTTTGTTTAAAATTATGAAATTTTATGTGTTTTGAGATATGTATTACTGTTTTAAATATGATACATTCATTAAACATTATCGAATATTTACAGAGATAAATGAATGGACAAGAGCAGTACACATACTATTTGAATTTAATTAAAATATATAATAAATATTTTGTATTCAGATTCATTTATAATAAATGAATGAATGAATGAAACCTCTAATCATTATATAAAAAGTATAATTAATATTAAAATGTTTTTTTTTTTGTAATTTAGCGAAAAAAAAATAATAGGAAAAGGCATATAATAGGACAAATCGTCCTACATACATAAAAAAGGGTAAAGTATTTTTATTCATAGAATAATTTGGTTGGTAGTTAGTCAACTAAATCGATTAAAAAATGGAATTCGTTGATGTAAAGTTACACCTTTGACACCGAGTCCAAGTAAATGAGTCAGTCGTCAATTTGTAATCCAAGCTATGCTTTAATGCTTGAGAATTTGGAGAAATATATTCATTTAAACGTAGCAACAATCAGATTGGAATAGATTTTAAGCATAAATAATTAATGTTTATTATGAGTTTTAAAGTAATAAAAAGAATAAATAAATAATTTAGATATGTTTGATATATTTAAAAGTTTTGAAAGTATATATGATATCAAAATTTTAAATTAGGTAAATACGCTATTACGAAGTTTAAGAAATAAAAATGGTAGATTAGTCATTTTTTTAATAAAGAATATTTATTATGAGTTTTAAAGAAAAAGGAAATAATTTGGATATATTTGATATATTTAAAAGTTTTAAAGGTTACATATGATATTAAAGTTTTAAATTGGGTAAATATGATATTATTAAGTTTTAGAGTTACATATATGAAGTTTTTTTTTAAAGTCTGATACATATGATATTATAAAGTTTTAGAGGGATATATATGAAATTCGATAGAAAAATACAATGATTTGTAAAATAAAATAAAATGCAATCCTTTGTAAATAACTTCTGATCTTCCGGTTCTAGTCACATTAACTGTATGGTGGGTTGTGGGTCTAGATTCATTCTTGTAAAGCAGACATCTTTTGGTTTAAAAAAAAACTTAAAATTATATGAAAATGTTATCATCATATTCATGTGTTTGCTAATGAAACAATCCTGACCGTCCATCTAAAGTCATGAAATTAATGGTACGTAATTATTAATTAAGTTATTCTTTTGTATGACGTAATTGGTTACCAAAACAAAATGTGGGTTAGAGTCTTTGCAATGATGTAGCCATAATATAGATATTGAATTCATGTGGTGGGTTCAATGAAAAACCTATATGAATCGGAAAACCGGGAAACCACTTTACAGTCATTGGATCAGGTGATGCATCACACGTGGGAATGTGATGCATCATGTGAAAATAATAATGCATCATGCGGGAATTGTGATGCATTTGTGGTGGTACATGGAGGTTTTCCGATGCACGTTGGTTTTCAATTGAACCAACCTCTTGAGTTCATAATCTAACCAAAACATAAAGCTAAAAATTATTTATATCTATCTATTCTATTAAAAGAATAAATAGATTGTCATTTGGCACTTAATTAGAGTGCCAATTGGCGTAACCTCTATTTGACACATGTAGTTTATACATTTTTTATTTAAATAATTAATTTCAATTAATTAGTACCTATGTTTTAGGGATCCTTTTAACAAACCTGAGTTAATAGATACTCTTTATGGTTAATACCGAACATTTGTAAAATGAAAATTTTGATTTCTAAGAATTGATATTAATTTCTTAATAAAGTTAATAATTTATTGTATTTCAATTATGTATTTTTGTTAACTATAAATAAAGTTATAGATTTTACTATGTTTTCCCCAATCAAAATACGGATATAATCTATAATAATTAAATTTAATATTGAGTCATATCTCTTTCATAATATTTCAACGTTTGTAATGTTTGTTATCGGATATTACAATTATTCTAAAACTTATAATTTATTAAATAGTTATTATTAAAATAAATCCGTATATTATACGGGTAAATAAACTAGTATCTAAAATATAAAGACCTTTAACATTAAAAATATTTATTAATTAGCACACAGTCGAATTACAAGAGCCTTAATTGTATGAATTATGAAACCGGCCGATATGTGGACCAAGTTTGAGGCAAAAAGTATTTATTCTCAACTTGTATATATAAATCGAGTGGTAGCGAGAAACATGACCACCGTATAATAAAGTTTATTTATTATTATTATTTTTTTTTTTCTGGTCATCAAAATTTGTGGTATCAGAAAATTAAAGGAAAATAAATTTAATAAGGTATGGACCATATTTTTCAACCAAGAGCAAATATATGTGAACATAATTGAATTCTCGGAAAACTTTAAATGAGTATATGTACTAAATGTTTATCGATATTTGAAATCATATTCATACATATGATACATATCATATTTGGTCAAAAGAATGATGAAAATTAATGAATTTACTTGTATGTAAAAATCATATAGTTTAAAAACATTTATAATATAAAAGAGAGTTAACAATGAAAAAACTTCATTAACTTTCTTCATTTTCGCGATTAATACTTAAACTATATTACTTATTAAGTCCCTAAACTATTTTTGTCTTATTCAAAAGTGTATATTTGACCTGTTTGACCGGTTACCAAACAAGTTTTCTTAGTTTTTTCACTTTATTAATGTTGTAAAAAACCACAAATTTTCATATTTTAGCGATTAAGTCCCTAAGCTTTTTTTGTTTTATCAATTGTATTTTACATGTTTATCCGATAGCCGGTCAGAAATATATACTTTCGAATAAAACATTCATAGTTTAGAGACTTAAATAATTAGAAAAAAAGTTTAGAGACTTAAACAATAAAATTAAAAAAGTTGATTGGGTTTTTCAATATCAACCCTGTAAAAAATATCACACAAAAAGTATATTTTATTTTAGAGTAAATTACAAAAATGGTCCTTGTGGTTTGTGTAAAATTACGGAAATGGTCTCTCAACTTTCAAAGTTGCAGTGGTGGTCCCTCAATCCACTTTTTACTTGCAGAAATGGTCCCTCTGTGTCTGAACTTTTTAAAAATGATGATTTTGCCCTTTTATTAATTACAAGTTTAGTCCCTCAACTATTTAATTTACTTTCACTTTTGGTCCTTTTCCTTAAATTTTTAATTTTTTGACTATTAATTTAACAAACTATTATTTAAATCTTTATTATATTATTATTATAATTATAATTATATATATCTATTTATTTTTAAATATAAATTTATATTTATTTATTAACAAAATTTGTATACTTAATTTATTTATTTTACACGTTTTTTTTATGTATTCAAGTTATTTAATAAGGAACTAGTTATGAACCCACGTATTACGTAAATAATTTTTAATAAATAATTGGTTAACTGAAATGTATGTAAACCTAAATTGAATAATTTAATATTAATTCTTATAAAAAAAATAAAAAAAAGTACAATCATTAGTAATATATATTAATTATCTATCTTTTTAAATAGTCATGAACAATAGTTATTTTTTATTACATATTTTAAACTTTTTTATTCTTAAATTTTAGTCGATATAATTTGAAATTTTAATTTTACGTAAACTATAATGTTTATATATTTTTTTATATTTTTATTTAGATATATTGATAAGTATATATAAGATATAATTTGGATGTAAATTTAAATCTTATCTATTTATTCACATTTAAATATGTAAGAAATAATATATCATATTTATCTTTCAAAATTATTAATATTTATTGAAATTAGATATAATGAAATATATTTATATTTTAGTTTATTTTAATTAAAATAATATACTTTGTTACGTTGATACGTTTTGATTTAAACTTACTATTTTATTTTTTTAATTTTAAATATTTTGTTATGTCAATATGTTTTGATTTACAAGTTTGTATATTAATATGTTTTATTCGTTTTCACTTAAATATTTTGTTATCCATTTAATTATTAACGTAGCAAAATTTAAAATCAAAACAAATAATATAATAAATAGAAATCAAAACGTATGGGCATAATAACTTTGTAACAAGACAACGATGAAAGTTAGTAATTATTACATTTTAAGTATACACATTCATTCGATTTAGATGTATTATTAATGTTTATCTCTGATTAATATATGTTCTACGAAATCTATGTATCTTTTATTTTTGGTCACTATAATTGTAATTTTATTTTTAACGAAATACCTATCTTGGTTTTGTCTAGGAAGCTGATGGTGTGTTTAGTTACCCAAAATTTCTAAAATTTTCATCACAATTTAAAAAAAAAAAAAAATGAAAACTTGTTTACTTAACAACAATTATTATTATAAATTTATAAAATGTATTTTTATAAATTTGTATTTTTGTAATTTTCATCACATTACCTTATAATACATTTTGTAATGTAATGAATTTATATTAAAATAAATCTAAATTTATTAAAATTTTAAATTTTAAATTTATAAATTGTATCTTTATAAATTTATATAAATTTAAATCCAAAAATAAATTTATAAATTTAATTAGTTATTTTAATCACACTACATCTTTCTATATTTATACATTTGTATTAGTTAACTAAATCATACTTTATTAAAATAACTACTTAAATTTAAATCCAAAAATAAAATTTGTTAGAAGGACCAAAACTGAAAATAATTAAATAGTTGAGAGACCATAACTGAAAGGGCAAATTTGTCATTTTAAAAAAATTAACGGATGACTAACGGATGAGGGACCATTTTTGCAAGCAAACAGTGTTTTGAGGGACCGTTTATGCAATTTTGAAAGTTGAAGGACCGGTTCCATAATTTTGGGCAAACCACAGGGACCATTTATGTAATTTACTCTTTATTTTAACAAGCTCAAAACCTATAATATTTCAAAACTGTATTTTTAAATAGTAAACATAGGAGGTCAAATACAAATTACAATGCCTCTACAATTAATAAAGCAAATTTAACATCAATTTCTAGTGATTATCAAATCCTCATTAGAATGTTTGAAATCCCCATAAACCAAAACACCTTTTCAGACATTGAAATCCTAAAAATTACTCCTAAAAATCATCAAGATAATAATAACACCAAAGAAGAAAAAACCCTTTAATTTTAAAAATTTTAGTTACAGACTAATTGTGAAATTGAAGATGGATTTAACCGACATTTTACTTTTTAATTGTTACTTTATTAGGCACTTCATATTTGACTTGAGGGTATGAATAAGATTCAAGTGAGCCGAGCTATTCGTGAGCTACTCGGTCTCAACTCGTTAAAAACTTGAAAAAAACTCGATTTAATCGATCCCGAGCCGAGTTCGAGCTCATTTAATAAACGAGCTCAAACCTGATCTTTACATATTGAGCTCGCAAGCCTAAACGAGCCTTATAAAAATATATTTTTAAATAATTAGTATATAAATATATATAATATGTAATTATAATCAAGTTATATAATAAACTAATTATGCATTAATATTTATAATAAACAAGCCGAGCTCAAGCCTTAACGGGCTCGGACTCGACTCGGCTAATGCCCCTAGCTAGATACGACAATCAGGGCCGGATCTGAGATTTTTAATGTCCAGTGCGAAACAATAGAAAAAGTGCCCCTTCCAAATACTTAAACAAAACACACACTAAATTTTTACGTGACATAGAGACAATGACGGTTGATGGTCGTTATAATTGAGCTCATGTTATGTAGGATGGTTTAAAAGGAATTATTGTTTTCAAACACCTATGACTTATTTTCTCCCAATTCAGTTTCTTAAAAATTGTAGGATGGTTTAAAAGGAATCCAAAAAGGAGAATCAACAAATTCACAAATTAAAACTTGTAAGTTTGACCTTTAAAAGTCAAACCATTCATGTCCTTCAAAGGTTAAACCAGGTGCACATACCCAAACACACACACAAGCAATGCCAGCAATTCATGATTAAACATTTAAACACTTTTGTAGGTGCCCTAATGAAATAGAGTTACCTGCAGCTTTGGTTCTGCAAATATGTGCAATGAGTTCACAAAAGCATATTTCCCCTACTATTGACCTTTTGGTGGTTATGAAATTTCAAAAATCCAATAGAAGAAAGGAATTTCAACACATAGTCGACCGTCGAGCAATATGAAATCTAGGAAAGTTATTTGCGAGATCACCCAAACCCACACACAAGCAATGCCATTTCCCCTCTGCCCTCTTTGCGTATCACCGTATCACTTTTTTTTTTCAAATGGACCTAACACTATCTATTGGACTACACAAAATTTATGCCCCTTACAAGATGCTGCCCTGGGCCGAGGCCCAGTTCGCCCCCCCCCCCCCCCCCCCCCCCCCGGGCCGGCCCTGACGACAACACACGACTACAATTGAGTATCTTTGGCATGACATAGACTTATTTTCAAAGCTTTTATTATGTTTATCTTCTTCATCTTTAATATTTTTTCAAGAAAATTGTTACATATGTAAAGAAAAATGATATAAAAGTGTAAGTCATTTTAATATAAGAACTAGCGTATGTACACATATGGGTGTATTGTTTGCTTGCCAACAATAGGGTAGATGAACACAAATTACTAAGTCGCATAAGGAACATAAAATGAAGAAACATATTTAATATGATATGTAGAACTTATATAGTTTCTAATACAATAGGTTACTTTCAATCTTATATCGTTTTTAACACTACACACACACTCACAAGAATCTACATATATACTTGTATATCGATATAGAAATTTCACTAGCTAGTTTAACAAAATTTAATGATATGTCTATACAAATATTAGTGTGTAATTGAAATTACTAATAGAAGAATTACAAGTTACAACCGTGAAATACTTGTTCCAATCGGCAAGTATGTCATAGGAATTGGTGCGCTAGCTCTATTCTTTAACATGTCGGGCTTTCTTAGTGAAACAACATTGTTCTCTTCGCATGTCACATTTCTTGGATTAGAGAAGCAGCTACAGAAACTTAAACATATGTCCATCTTATTTGAATCAAACACAAACCCCTTTGAAAGAAAATTGTAAAAGTTTAAATATAAAAATTGTGGATCTATGATATGTTTCTGCTTTTTGTTGTTTGGAACTTTGGATAATATAATATCTTGGATTTGTCCCATATTTATGTTTAAACACTTAACTTCTTTTTAATTCCCAAAATATATTGATTTTGAAGAAGAATGTGTGGTTGGAGGGGCTACACCAATTCAAAAATAAAAGTGATTGTCTTTCTTGACGGGTATCAATTATGGTTAAAATCAGAGAAAAGAATTATAATAAGAGTTTTTCTATCCATAGGTAGGACGAGTTACTAGAAATTTCCTCCATTCACTAAATCTCTAAGACGGCGTTTGGTTCACGAAAGGTTTTTGAAGGGAATGAATTTTGTCAAATGAATGAAAACTGAAAGGAATAGAAACCTCGGGAATTTAAACGGGTAACATCTTGGTGTTGGTTCGCAATGATTCACAGAAAACAGAATGGGAAAAAGAGGTGTCATACCAGTGCCGAGGAACGTTGGCTCTGTGTTAAAGCAGCCTAGGCCGCCACCCTAAGCCAATCAAAAGATGGACGCACACTAGGCAGGTTGTCCCACCAAGCCCAGGCCAAAACTTTGATGCAACCTTGGCGCTCTCCAACATCGAAATATCTCGTCTTCGCCTTCCCCCTCGGAACATGCATTCCTTTGGCTGATGGAATCTTTTCCCTTAATATTTTTTCATTTTCTGTCCTATTTCAGAACTAATTAAACACAAAACCAGAATATAATTCTTATTCCTTGATTCCTCTTTCGTTGGTATCTATCCAATTCTAGCAAACCAAATGCCCCAAAACGTTAGTGGTTCAATACCATTCGTAATATCTATGAGTCCATGACCCACTAAATAGGCTAACCCAATAACTTAACATTTTAATCTAAAATCATTATGAAAATTAATAAGGAGATGTTTGTAGTAAAAATTATTAAAAGTTATTGTCATAAACGAATGTTTAATAGATAAAATTTGCTACCCTTGGGTCGATATTGGGGCCAACCCACCCACCTCCTGTTAATTGGCCCAATAAATATTGGGCATTCACAACAATCATAACTACAACTTATTGTATAGAAATTAAATCAATATGATTATATAAACTAGAGTAAATTACAGAAATGGTCCCTATGGTTTACATAAAAGTTTGGATACGGTCCCTGTAGTTTCAATTTTGCATAAACGGTCCTTATCTTCATTGTTTACTTGCAAAATTGGTCCCTCTGCTGTTAACTTTAACCATGAAATGGTTAAATATTTTATAATGACCATTTTACCCTTTTCTTTAATAACATTTTGGTCCTTCAAGTTTGTTTTTCATTTTAGTTTTGGTCCCTCAAGTAAATTTTTTTATTTAACTCTATTTTACTTATTATTATTATTATTATTATTATTATTATTATAACGATTATTATTATTATTTATTATTATTATTAATTTAACTTTTTACATATTAATTTATTTGTTTATTAACTTTTGTTTATTTTAAATGATGTTTTAATTAAAATTACAAATTGTTTATTTATTTTATTATAACCAATTGTATCAAAATAGATCCATTTTATTTTTTATTTTTTCCAAATGAAAAAAAAATACAAACATTAAATATTGTAGTTTTTCAAACCAAAAAATTTTGAACCTTAAACTTTTATTAGTTTTTTCAAACAAAAAAATCTTACAAACCATTCTTGTTTTAAGTTCTTTCATTTTCTAAACGTAAATATTATGAAAACCAATCCGTTTTTTTATTTTTTTTTTGCACCAAAACCCATTCTAATTTTTTGTTTTGAGAAACGAAAAGAAATACAAACTATTCTATTATTACTTTTTGCAAACGAAAAAAACTACGAATAATTCTAATTTTCAGTTTTTCCAAACAAAAAAAAATCATTCTTTTTTATAGTTTTTCGAATGAAACCAATCCCTTTTATTTTTTTCTCCAAACGAAAAAACTATGAACTATTATGTTTTTAAAGTTTTTCCTAAATACGAAATAGCGTGTAGTCTTTTTGTTTGGAAAAACTAAAAAAACGGGATGGTTTGTATTTTTTACGACATGAAATAGTTAAAACTAAAGATTAATAAAAATTAATGGTTAGAAGTTTTTTGTTCGGAAAAACTAAATAATAAAAGGGTTTGTTGTTTTTCATTAAAAAACTAAATAATGGAATGATTCGTATTTTTTTTAGATTATTCTAGCCACTACGTTTTAAATTTTTTCCCATCGTAAAAAATACAAGTCATTCCATTTTTTAGATTTTCCGAACAAAAAAACTACACACTATTTCGTATTTAGAAAAAACTTTTAAAATGTAATAGTTCGTAGTTTTTTCGTTTGGAGAAAAAAATAAAAGGGAATGGTTTCGTTCGAAAAACTAGAAAAATAAAATAATTTTTTTTGTTTGGAAAAACTGAAAATCAGAATTATTCCTAGTTTTTTCGTTTGCAAAAACTAGTAATCAAATGGTTTGTATTTTTTTTCGTTTCCCAAAACAAAAAACCAGAAATGGTTGAAATTTTTTGTGCAAAAGAATAAAAAACGGATTGGTTTTCATATTTTTTACGTTTAGAAAATGAAAAAACTTAAAATAAGAATGGTTTGCAACTTTTTTTCGTTTGAAAAAACTAATAAAAGTTTAAGGTTCAAAATTTTTTGGTTTCGTAAACTACAATATAAAATGTTTGTATTTTTTTTTTCATTCGAAAAAACTAAAAAAGAAAATGGATTCTACTTTGATACAATTGTTTATAATAAAAGAAATAAATAAGCTTGTAATTTAAATTAAAAAATATATTAAAATAAAAAAACTTAATAAACGAATAAATTAATATGTAAAAAGATTAATAAAAATAAAAAATAATAATTATAATAATAATTATAATAGTTTTAATAATGATAATAAGTAAAATAGAGTGAGGGACCAAAACTAAAATGAACAACAAACTTGAGGGACCAAAATGTTATCAATGAAAAGGGTAAAATGGTCATTATAAAAGATTTAACCATTTATGGTTAAAGTTAACAGCAGAGGACCAATTTTGCAAGTAAACAGTGAAGATAAGGACCGTTTATGCAAAATTGAAACCACAGGGACCGTATCCAAAGTTTTATGCAAACCACAGGGACCATTTCTGTAATTTACTCTATAAACTAAATGTTAAATATATAAAATTGAAAATTAGTTGAAAATTTAATTTTTTGACTTCAAAATCTAAGAAATTTATTATTTAAAGAATTAAAGAAAACTCCCAATAAATGTTTATGGTCAACACTCAACATGACCTAAAAAATTACCCAATGTGTTATCCGACCACACTTGGTCCATTCAAATTGTCACTTAATTTGTAATCTTGAATAAAATTGTTAAGAGTCGACACTAATGTAACTATATTTTTATTACTGATGAACTTTCTTTTAAGTCGTTTTTCCAATATTCCCTAAAAAAATATAACTGGAAGTCGAAATTGTTAAAATATAGAAACCTCTAAGATATGCTTTTATCGTTAAATTTATTATGAGAGAACAATAATGTAAATTTATTCATATTACTAAATGATTATTCTTTCTTTTAGTCATCTAAGGCTTCGTTTGTTTTTTCCTTTTTTCTCTTTTTTGCTTCTACTATCTGATTCGGTCAGATATAAGAGGTTGAATGTTGTTTGTTTTTCTTACTCCAATCAGACATCTGATGTCTGACCGTGGTCTGTTTCAATCAGATTTTAAATTTGTCTTTTGTCTGCTCTCTTTTGTCTATTTTAAATTTGTCTTTTGTCTTTTGATAAATTATATGTAATAAGGCACTTTATTAAATTAAAAAACAAACAATCTAGTCTAAACAGATTTTAGACGTTTTTTAATATCTTATCAAACAGAAGGTAAAAAGTGTTTAGACGTCTAAACTCTTAAAAAAATAAACGGAGCCTAAGATTTGCTTTTATCATTAAAATTATAATTCTTTTAGGGTGGAAGACTGGAAGGTACTTGTACGAAGACTTGTAAGTAAGAAATATCTTAGATTGTGTATGTGTTTAAACAAGTTATGTGGTGTCCGTGCGTTGCAACGGATGTATGGCTTTGATTTTTCATAAATAAAGTTAAACTTAAGGTCAAATTGTATTAAATTAAATTATACTTTAAAAAATTTTAAAAACTCCAATAAATTATAAATTATAATGAAATGAAAAAATAAACTTTAATGTTTAGTGTACATTGATCTAAAACACTACACTTATATTGTAAATGCAACTTAATATTTAAAATAAAAAATAAATTAAGAAAAATATTTTTTAATCTTATTTTATTATCAAATTTTAGTTACATGGTGTTTTATTACTAATTCATATGTAGATATATGAAAATTTATTAATTTAAAAATTTTTAATTACATATTTAAGTTTAGATTTAATATATTTTTGCTTGGGTTTTTTTAGTTTGATTTAACTAAAAAGTAAATCAGTGGAATGGATATATAATACTTTGCTATCAATCTCTATATGAATACTTTAAAATTATTAATTTGATCGTTCTTTTAGTAGATTTTTATATTTTAGTTTAATAAAAAACAAATCAATAAATTACATATATTAATTTGGATTGTTTTTTATTTGATTGTATTTTGAGTATATTATTATTTTCATGTTAGAGAATTGTACAAAAGTTTCTATATAAAATAGGCACAAACTCACAATCATAGTTATAATAAATAAATTTTATAAAAACTAACGTAAAATGTAAATTTGTAGTGTTAAATTTTAATATATTCAATATTATATTTCTCTTGTGACATACACCACATAATAAAATAAATTAAAAAATGGTTTATTATGAAAAAACAACATGTTTTCATGTTTTCGCCCTCTATGTTATTTTTCCATAAAAGTCCTCAAGTTCATTTTTTTCTTTTGGTTTAGTGAAATTTGGCTATTAGAACATAGTTTTTTCAGTTTTTATAAACATTGTTTACTAATTATAATCGAACTCTAATAGTAAATTTTATTAAACTAAAAAAAAAATTAGCTTAGGGATTTTTCTTAAAAAAATAACACCGATTAACGAAAACACAAAAACTGTGAAAACATATATCTTTTTTCATAATAAACCCTTTAAAAATACCATAAACCTAAATATCGTTTTATTCATTACTTTAAAATAAGTTTGATGTTATAACAATTTAATACATGCATTATTCTCATATGCAAGAAAAATGTTATTAATGATATATGGGCACATGTTATATTATATGTTGAAAAATTTTATTAATAAAATATTAATGATAAAAACTAATTATTTAATACTTGATAGAATACTTAACTAATAAAACAAACCATTTATACATGATAATATAAAAATAATTCATGGTGCATGTTAGAAAACCCTCATTAAATTATAGTTAAGTGGTGCATTTTAAAAAAACTCACTTATGAATAGTAATTTCATTAGTGAATAATGTATATATGTATAATTGCTTGTCAAATACCACGTAAGTGAACACCTTAAATAAATTGGAAAAGCTTTTTTTTTTAATTACGAAAAAGATGGTAAGATTATTAATATTATACAATTGGTCAAAATGGGAGTCAAACTCATAATCAAATTTCATGAGTAATAGATGTTGATAAATGGTTATATTCAGATAGATACTGGGTTATATACTCATGAGATGACAATCTTGATCCAACGGGCCAAACGAGCCGAAGTGTTAAATGGATTATGGATCCATTGTAAAAAAGTTAATATAGAACATAGTTTTTTTTTAAAAATGAAAATTTATAAAACGATGTATTAACAAATTTGTTCTTTGAAAAAAATTTCAAAATTATGTAAAATTTATGACTTTTGGTCGTCAACCCGTTTGACTCATTTGCTTGAATGGGCTCAATTTACCACCCCTAACTCATGTATATGGGTTGAATTAAAAAATAAAAGTAGATGTTTATAAAAGGTTATAAAAACACATCCAATAATTATAAAAATTGAGTTTATTAGACTTTAGTTAATTATATTTTAGATTAGTTAGATTATATTATAACAGATTGAATTGAATTTGATTTTAATTTAAATTTAATTATAGTAATGACATGTGGCAGATTAAAGTTTTGACACGTGACGAAGAAAATGATAGGTCGACACGTGAGTACGTGAGAAATTAGTTACTCATCTAATAGTATTTATAGATGTCAGATTGATATTTTGACACGTGGACGAATTAACTGAGAGGTCGACACGTGACAATTTAATTACTCATTTAATAGTATTTATAGATTATAGATATGTATATTTGTTTTGACTAATAAAAACACATGGCCACATTGGCGTCATTTTTCATGTTTTGTAAAATTTTGTTTGTTTTCTCTTTAAATATTAGAGGGATAATGACATACCATAAATGATTATTTTCATTTATGTGTTCTATTTCTATTTATTCAATTTGTTAATTAAACTTTTCATTTTATTTCCATTTTATGGTTGAACTTTATTTTTGGTTCGGTAATTTTTTTCTTGTTTCCGATAAATGTTTTTAACAAGTAAATGATGTACACTTGGTAAAAATCTTTGCGCAACTACTTTTAATTGATGCTGTAAAAATTAGAGATATGCAAAACTAGGACTGGCTCGAAAAACCGACAAATGACTAAGAATCGAACCGGATAGCACATGTTTCAGTTCGATACAGTTCGTCGGTTTTCTAATACAGCCCCAAATCCTGCGCATCTTTAATTTTTATAATACCACTATAAAACATTCACTTAGAGATTTTTACCGGTTGCATAAAATTTGTAAGTTAAAAGCATTTATTGGAGATAAAGAAAAAAAATATAATTACTTAGTGCAGACAAAAATAAAGTATAACTATTAAATGAAAACAAAAGAAAAAATGAATTTGCCATATGAAAACCAACAAAATTCAATGCATAAAAAAATAAAAATAAAAGTACGCATCTATTGTATGTATTACTACCAATATTAGACAATTAGTTTATAGTAAAGCTTCTCTGCTTCGAAGATAAATCTCAACCATAGGTATTAGTGTGTGTTATAATAATACATGAATGTTATAAGATGATTTATTTATTTAACTATTTTCCTTAAGGAGTTCAGATATACCATATAGGATTAATTTTATCTACTTTTTAAATATAATTATTTTTTGATCCCTTTAAATGAAAATTTTATACTATTATTTTACAAGCAATCGATGAGTGATCTTACATGAAATCCTTCTGAAAGGATTTATATTTTGAAATATCATATGAATAAGAAACATGAAATCAGATGAAAGTATTTGACCAGAGTATCGTGCCTATCAAACGATGAAAATCCGTAAAGGATAACGGACAAGCGTAAACGCTTTTTTTTGTTTGTAATAATTAATGACATTGTAACTTATCATTTTTTTAATTATTTAATCAAGATTAACTGACTTGAATTTTTGAACACTCGTACTCCCGTAGCGTTGTTGTAACACCCACAATTCTCACACAAATGCCACGTCAATACAATACACAGGTGGCAATAACGCAATCATCTCATAATGCACATGTCACGGGATTAGCAGAAAATACTGATAATTTAAAACTTTAATACAAAGTTAACACATCGCTGATCAAGTACAGAATACAGATAACAACTCTAAAGTCTAGCATCAGCAATCACCAACACCCTAGACCTCTGAATCACTTCGGCTGCTGCGGCTGTGACTGCGGTCCCACAGAATGGCTGCCTGAGACGCGGAAGACTCGAAAACATAAGCTGGACAGCTCGTGAGTACGCGAGGGTTAGACACTGCAGATAAGCACATAAAGCATACACAACACATATATCTCGTCACATATATGCAACTCGATGCATATCACATATCTCTGCTCAAAAGGGGACCACGTTCCCCAGCTAACAGGCCGCACACAGCAGCGGTTAGCTACTCAATAGGCACAGGAGCGACCTGGCATATCACTGCCGTATATATACAGCCTCATATCTCGTGACTGGTTAGGGACAGTCAGCCTGCGCGATCACATATCGCGGACACCTGCAATTTAAACACATATAGCACGTATAGGGTAGAGATACTCATACCTGCGCGCTATCACAGCCTCATACACATATACATCACAACCACATAGACGACTCGAAAGAATGCACGTGCGTTTAAAAAGAACTCGAGTACTCACCGACTACCCGAAACTTGGTTCGAAACTCGGAATTCTCACTGCGGCTCGGCACGTGATCGGCTAGAACCTGTAATTGTCACGAATTCTCCACGTTAACACAACTCAATAACCATGTAATTCAGGTCAAGCATAACTATCGCAATTAACATAAACCCGAGACACAATCCCGGATAATTAACCGATCCCCGAAACCCTTCTACGGAATTCCCAACGAGACTCAAAACCCCAAACAATTCAGTCCGACAATATCCCGAAGGAAATCGACACATTAATCACCCCAAACCTCCCCGAATGCATCAAGTCGGATTTCTCCAGCAGGCTGCGGCTCGCGCCGCTAAGCCCCCTGCACTCGAGCCGCGCCCAATTCCTTCTGCGCGTCGCGCCGCGGCCCCCTGCGCGTCGCGCCGCGACCAGCCGACTGTTCTCAGACTTGCTCTTCGATATCCATGGCCGAACCAAGGGGTTTTAACCCCTCCACACTCAATTTTAGCAGCAAAAGAACACATGACTCACATGTAAACACCCCATATACTACAGAAACGATTCCATCACATATCACAACATAATTCAAGATTTTACCATCCAATAATCAAATCCTTACCTCTTGAACTTCAATTACAAGAATTGGAGGTTGAAGATGATGATTAGAGCTCCTTAAACAAAATCCCAAGGCTGGAATCAATTACCTTCAGCTGGAGGTTCCCACACAAATCACACACACTCTTTTTAGGGTAAGTTCTCAAAGTTGTGGATAAGGGAGAAAGGAACAAAGGGGCTCAACATATATACGTACATGTCCATATCCGGTTCCGAACCCACTAACCCGGACCCGGTATCACTTTTTCACAATTTATATCATTAGGACCCAATTAAATCCACGATCTCAAGGAGATAATTAATCCGCTAATTATTAGCTCGGGGACACGTATCACTCGGTTTCGACACGTTAAATCCACGAAATGGAATTTAATTGGAACACGCAATAATTATTAAAATAATGAGCCAATAAATTAAATCCACGTACCAGGCTCAAATCCGGGATGTTACAAATCCTCTCCTCTTAAAAAGATTCCGTCCCGGAATCTAGCTCAGATTCTGGAATAGCTGCGGATATCGGCTCCTCATCTCGGTCTCGGGCTCCCAGGTGGCACTAGTACCCTTATGATGCCTCCACTGAACGAGTACTAGCGCGATCTCTTTGTTCCGCAATCTCTTCACCTTTCGATCAGTAATCGCCTCAGGCTGCTCAACATACCTCAGATGAGAATCCACGGTGATCTCGGATAACGGCACAAACTGATCATCTTTGGCTAAACACTTCCTCAGATGACTCACATGGAACGTATCGTGGACTCCGGCCAACTCGGGAGGCAGTCTCAATCTATAAGCCTGATCTCGGACTCTGGCGATGATCTCAAACGGACCGATGTATCGCGGACTCAGCTTACCTCGATGTCTGAATCTAATAACTCCTTTCCACGGCGATACTTTCAGCATGACACGGTCTCCAACACTGAACTCGAGCTCATTCAGACGACGATCGGCATAACTCTTTTGCCGGCTCTGTGCTACCCTCATATGCTCGCGGATAACCGCCACTTTATCGCTCGTCTCCTGTAACAACTCGGGCCCACTGATAGGTCGCTCGCCGACCTCGCCCCAACACACCGGGGTTAGGCACTTACGCCCATACAGTGCCTCGAACGGAGCCATCTTAATAGAGGAATGGTAGCTGTTATTGTACGCAAACTCGACTAACGGCAAGTGAACGTCCCAACTACCACTGAATTCGATCGCACAAGCTCGGAGCATATCCTCGAGAGTCTGATTCGTCCGCTCTGTCTGCCCATCTGTCTGAGGTCTGTACGCTGTACTCAACTGAACTCTCGTCCCCAACTCGCGCTGAAAGCTCTGCCAGAACCTCGAAGTAAACCGCGTATCTCTATCGGACGTAATCGACATCGGAACGCCGTGCCTCGACACTATCTCACTGATATATAACCGAGCCAACTGATCCATAGTGATGGTACCCCGAACCGCTAGAAAGTGAGCACTCTTCGTCAAGCGATCCACTATCACCCAGATCATATCATTACCTCGAACGGTGCGCGGAAGTCTAACGATGAAATCCATCGTGATATGATACCACTTCCACTCAGGGATCTCTAAAGGCTGCAAATGCCCATGAGGCTTCTGATGCTCGGCCTTGACTCGCAGACAAGTCATACACTCCTCGACGTATCGGCCCACATCTCTCTTCATCCCTGGCCACCAATAGAACTCGCGCAAATCTCTATACATTTTGGTGCTCCCGGGGTGGATAGACAATCTCGAACGGTGCGACTCATCTAAAATCAACTGCCGCAGATTACCGACTCTCGGAACCCAAACACGATCACGAAACGCCCACAAACCTCTGCTATCTCTGCTCAATGCCTCTAGCTGTCCCGCAAGCCGCTCTCTTTTCACACTCTCCGCCCGCAAACCCTCTAACTGAGCATGCCTCAGACTCTCCACAAGAGTCGATGTAACCTCGAGCCTCGCTGCTCGGGAAACTACCGTCTGGCCACACGCCTTACGGCTCAACGCATCGGCCACCACATTGGCCCTACCAGGATGGTACTGGATCTCGCAGTCATAATCTTTCAATAACTCAAGGCTGCGCCGCTGTCTCATATTCAACTCTTTCTGACTGAACAGATACTGAAGACTCTTATGATCGGTATACACAACAAATCGCGAACCGTACAGATAATGACGCCATATCTTCAACGCGAACACTATCGCGTCCAACTCAAGGTCGTGCACGGTATGATTTTCCTCGTAGGTCTTCAGCTGTCGCGACGCATATGCAATCACCTTGCCTCGCTGCATCAGAACACAACCCAAACCGGTACCTAACGCATCACAGTAGACCACGAAATCCTCTGTACCCTCGGGCAATGCTAACACTGGTGCCTGACATAACCGGGATTTCAATTCTCTGAAAGCCGACTCCTGCTCATCAGACCACACGAAAGGAACGGACTGCCGTGTCAATCTCGTCAACGGCCTGGCAATCCTTGAAAAGTCCTGAATGAAGCGACGGTAATACCCGGCTAGACCCAAAAAGCTGCGAATCTCAGGCACAGTCTTCGGCGGCTCCCAACTCATAACGGCCTCAATCTTTGCCGGATCCACTGAAATACCCTCGGCGCTCACAACATGTCCCAGAAACTGGACCTCGCGCAACCAGAACTCACACTTGGAGAACTTCGCATAGAGTCGCTCCTTTCGCAGCACAGATAAAACCTCTCGCAAGTGCTGCTCGTGGTCCTCGGCACTCCTCGAGTAAATCAGGATGTCGTCGATAAAGACAATCACGAACCGATCCAACATAGATCTACACACCCTGTTCATCAAATCCATGAATGCCGCGGGTGCGTTAGTCAGTCCGAAAGGCATAACTAGGAACTCATAATGTCCGTATCTCGTCCGGAACGCAGTCTTCGGAACATCCTCGTCTCGAACTCTCAGCTGATGATAACCCGATCTCAGATCTATCTTCGAAAAGAAGCTCGAACCCTGCAGCTGATCAAACAGATCGTCAATACGTGGAAGCGGATAACGGTTCTTCACCGTCACTTTATTCAACTCTCGATAGTCGATACACATCCGCATGGAACCGTCCTTCTTCTTCACAAATAGCACGGGAGCTCCCCACGGGGACGAACTCGGACGGATAAATCCACGATCCAGCAACTCCTGAAGCTGCGACATCATCTCTCTCATCTCAGTAGGTGCCAGCCTATAAGGCGTCTTCGCAATAGGCACCGCTCCAGGGATAAGGTCGATACGGAACTCGACCTGACGATCTGGCGGTAACCCAGGCAACTCCTCTGGGAATACCTCAGGGAACTCTCGAACTACAGGTATATCCGCTAGGGTCTTCTTCTCTAATCTGGCGTCAACAACATAAGCCAGAAAGGTCTCACATCCCTTCGCAACATATCTCTGAGCTCGGGCCATAGAAACAATACCAATCTCACCTCGGCGCCTCTCGCCATACACTGTCACTGTCTCACTGTCTGAAATGGGTATCCGGATCATCTTCTTCGCGCACAAAATATCGGCCCGCCTGGCTGTCATCCAATCCATACCCACTATCACATCGAAGCTGCTAATCTCTATCGGCAGTAGATCGATCGAAAACCGGTGAGCATCTATCTCAAGGACACAATCTCTGTATACCCGACTCACTAAAGCAGTACTACCGTCTACTCTCTCAACGACTAACGGCACAGATAACACAGTAGCAGGCACAGAAAAGTAGGCACAGAATACAACAGACACATACGAGCGATCTGCTCCAGAATCAAACAAAATACGAGCACTAAGCCCGTTCAGAATGTACGTACCAGATACCACATCGGTAGACTCGCGGGCCTCCTCTGCCGTAGCCTGAAATACTCTGCCCCTGCCTCTGGGTGCTGACTCACGACGGCTCGAAGTCGACGGCTCTGCTCTAGCACCGCTGGTGCTCGCTCCCTGCACTGCTGGCGGCGCATCCGGACAATCTCTCACAATATGACCTGGCCTCCCACAGCGGAAGCACAGGGAATCCCTCGAAGTACATGTAAATGATGTGTGGCCATACTGACCACAGCGGTAACATCTGGGCTGCTCCGGCACACAAGGTCCGGAATGGCGACGGCGACACCTCGGACACCCTCTTTCTCCAGCTGAACTGTCTGCCCGACTCCCGGATGGTTGGGACCCCTGTCCCACACTGCTCTGACTCTGACTCGGGACACTATATCGGGAAGTCTGCCCCTGACTCTGACTGGCCGTCCCCGAACCCTGATACTGCCCAGACCTCCTGGACCTACGATCTCTGCCCCTGTCTCTGTCTCTGCGAAAACCCGAACCCTGCCCCTGAACCTGCTGCTGCTCAGGCTGTCTCTCCCTCTGAAAGTCCTGGGGCTCTCGGTAGTAGCTACGAGACTGCTCGAATGTCTCTGTCCTCTGTCTCTGGGATGGGGGCTGACCCCTCTGTCTCTCGATCTCCCTCTCTCGGACTCGGGCTAACTCTAATGCCCGCGCAAAGGTAGGAGTATCATGAAGTCCGACAAACTCCCGGATATCCGATCTCAACCCATCGATAAAGGCATCGGCCTTACGGACCTCTGTATCCACGTGCTGAGGTGCAAACTGGGCATACTCATTAAATCTATCCACATACTGCTGAACTGACATACTGCCCTGCTGAAGGTGCAAGAAACGACGCTCCATTTCCCGGCGCTCATCCCGGGGAATATACTGTAACTCGAAGATAGCACGGAACTGATCCCATGTCATAGCATACGCTGCAGCTGTAGTCATGGATGACTCAATGGACTTCCACCACTGTGAAGCCCCTCCCTTTAGCTGATAAGCCGCATAGCCGACCATATCACGAGGGTCGACATGGGCAACTCGGAATGCCGCCTCTATCTCTCTCTCCCATGCCATAGCCGCACCCGGCTCACCACCGCCTCGGAACTGAGGTGGGGCTCCCGCCATAAAGTCCTTAAAGGACCCACCTCGCACAGAAGAAGAAGATGCCCCAACCACTGTCTCAGCACTAGTCACTGACAGCGGATCAGCTCTCTGTCTCTGCTGCTCTCTCTCTCTATCCCTCTCTCTGTAGAACTCAGTCAACACTGATAACATCTCTGACCGGCGGACATACTCATCTCCCGCTGGTCTCTCTGGCCCTGAACCCTTGCCATGATCTGCCATAACTACCTGCACATATCACAAAGGTAAGATAACAGATCGATCATCCAGCGTTATACAATAAGCTAGGTCAGTTAATTCCGCTAAACTCAGTCTTAGGGAAGAATCCCGCGGATCTGAACACGGTAAGAGCACAAGCATCCACTGATACTCAATACTGAAACCACAAGCTCTGATACCAAGCTGTAACACCCACAATTCTCACACAAATGCCACGTCAATACAATACACAGGTGGCAATAACGCAATCATCTCATAATGCACATGTCACGGGATTAGCAGAAAATACTGATAATTTAAAACTTTAATACAAAGTTAACACATCGCTGATCAAGTACAGAATACAGATAACAACTCTAAAGTCTAGCATCAGCAATCATCAACACCCTAGACCTCTGAATCACTTCGGCTGCTGCGGCTGTGACTGCGGTCCCACAGAATGGCTGCCTGAGACGCGGAAGACTCGAAAACATAAGCTGGACAGCTCGTGAGTACGCGAGGGTTAGACACTGCAGATAAGCACATAAAGCATACACAACACATATATCTCGTCACATATATGCAACTCGATGCATATCACATATCTCTGCTCAAAAGGGGACCACGTTCCCCAGCTAACAGGCCGCACACAGCAGCGGTTAGCTACTCAATAGGCACAGGAGCGACCTGGCATATCACTGCCGTATATATACAGCCTCATATCTCGTGACTGGTTAGGGACAGTCAGCCTGCGCGATCACATATCGCGGACACCTGCAATTTAAACACATATAGCACGTATAGGGTAGAGATACTCATACCTGCGCGCTATCACAGCCTCATACACATATACATCACAACCACATAGACGACTCGAAAGAATGCACGTGCGTTTAAAAAGAACTCGAGTACTCACCGACTACCCGAAACTTGGTTCGAAACTCGGAATTCTCACTGCGGCTCGGCACGTGATCGGCTAGAACCTGTAATTGTCACGAATTCTCCACGTTAACACAACTCAATAACCATGTAATTCAGGTCAAGCATAACTATCGCAATTAACATAAACCCGAGACACAATCCCGGATAATTAACCGATCCCCGAAACCCTTCTACGGAATTCCCAACGAGACTCAAAACCCCAAACAATTCAGTCCGACAATATCCCGAAGGAAATCGACACATTAATCACCCCAAACCTCCCCGAATGCATCAAGTCGGATTTCTCCAGCAGGCTGCGGCTCGCGCCGCTAAGCCCCCTGCACTCGCGCCGCGCCCAATTCCTTCTGCGCGTCGCGCCGCGGCCCCCTGCGCGTCGCGCCGCGACCAGCCGACTGTTCTCAGACTTGCTCTTCGATATCCATGGCCGAACCAAGGGGTTTTAACCCCTCCACACTCAATTTTAGCAGCAAAAGAACACATGACTCACATGTAAACACCCCATATACTACAGAAACGATTCCATCACATATCACAACATAATTCAAGATTTTACCATCCAATAATCAAATCCTTACCTCTTGAACTTCAATTACAAGAATTGGAGGTTGAAGATGATGATTAGAGCTCCTTAAACAAAATCCCAAGGCTGGAATCAATTACCTTCAGCTGGAGGTTCCCACACAAATCACACACACTCTTTTTAGGGTAAGTTCTCAAAGTTGTGGATAAGGGAGAAAGGAACAAAGGGGCTCAACATATATACGTACATGTCCATATCCGGTTCCGAACCCACTAACCCGGAATCACTTTTTCACAATTTATATCATTAGGACCCAATTAAATCCACGATCTCAAGGAGATAATTAATCCGCTAATTATTAGCTCGGGGACACGTATCACTCGGTTTCGACACGTTAAATCCACGAAATGGAATTTAATTGGAACACGCAATAATTATTAAAATAATGAGTCAATAAATTAAATCCACGTACCAGGCTCAAATCCGGGATGTTACAGTTGTAAAATTACCCCTATAATATATTTTTCTGAATCCGTCGCTGGGAATGAAATTCGTAAATTATATGATATCACATGGACTATTTATATAATTTACTTTTGTATTTATTATTATTATATTTAGAAAAGGTCAACCAATGATGCAGGCCATATACAAAGGGCAGTCCCCTGCCGACCATTTTCCACGGCATCCTCATAATCATCCCCAACACCTCATCCCTACCATTAAACATTATCACATGTACCCCTTAATTTTAATTTTAGCTTACATTAATTAATATAATACTATATTTTATTATATTAAATTAAATAAATATCCTAAGTTTAAATTTCACTAACATCTGTAAAACTTAATTATCGAATAAACAAAACCAAATGTATTATTACAAAACAACATTTATATATATCAATCTTCTTTACAAAAGCAATGATGTTTTATTAAAATGGATCTTCTCTAGGATTACACATGTTCTATTTTTGGTGCCTCTTCCATCTCCGTAACAGGTTCTTCATCGTCTCTACAGCTACAAATTTCATGATCTGATAGATCCTGTTCTTGTTTATTCTCATAAATTATCGTTTTAGGGTTAATGTTTTTATGGCTTGGGTTTTTGTTTCTTGAAATCAGTTGATGTTTTTTTAGAAAATTTTAGAAATGATTATTGTTATATATTAATTGAAATTGAATTGTTGTTGTATATGTATTGAAATCAAATTATTTTTATGAAATCTTTATTTTTTGTTTGAGGTTGATTTTCACTTTCATTGAAGTGAAATCATCATTTCATAAGACAAAACGTCTTTAGAACTAAAGACTTTTTTAGACCATCTATTTTGATTGCAAACAGAATAAAGATCGTAGACTTTTAACCTTTTGATAAAATGAACAACACTTATTTGTGTTTTCTCATAAAGCATGTATATAAATGCTTTTTAAAAACCTGTGTTTTCATTTTTTTTTTTTACCACAAATAGATGTTTTTATGTATTTTAATTACGTTTTGAGGCTTTTAAGTTTTAATTAACTTAGAAAAGCAAATACGAACACTCGTAACTCAACCCAAACATCATTTTAAACCAAATTTAAGCCAATTTAATGTTTATGGTTGTTTATCTATATATATATATTAATAAAACAAAATAACTTGTGTCACATGACACTCTCTTCTTACATAAAAAAAGATTTTCCCTTCATTTTTTCCTTAAATAACTCTACTATTATGTAATTAATTAATGTTTTAAATACTTAAAATAATAAATTTGAATATGTAATTATTGTATTAAATTTTTCTAACTATGGTTAAAAAAGAAAATAACATTAGTAATTTAAATATTATTCTATAAATATATGAAATGATTTTTTTTAAATATCTTAGTCAAATATATCTATTATAATAACTGACAAACCTTTTGATTTTCTATAATTATTTTATTTAGCTTTATTGATTACACAAATTAATTAATTTATGTAAATAAATTCAAATATTTATAGATCAATTATCAACAAAAGTGATAATTATAGTACTACAATTGAAAAATAAAAAAAATACTTCTATTTATTCAAAACATGTTATTTTTTCCTTAAATCTTACATTATTAATGATATTTAAAATTTTAAACTAAATATTATGGGTTTCAATCTGATATTAAATATTTTTAAATTTAAAAATATATTTTTTTTTATAAAATCTAGCTTTAATAGAGAATGTCTATGTTGATCAACCAACCAATTGATATTCAACATATTTTATTATTTGACTTTATTAATTAAAAAATAATCATTGTATTAAATTTCTTTAACTATGGTTATAAAAGGAAATAACATTAGTAATTTAACTGTTATTCTAAAAATATACGAAATGATTTTTTAAAATATCTTAGCTAAATATATTTATTATAATAACAGATAAACATTTTAATTTTCTACAATTGTTTATTTAGCTTTATTAATTACACAAATTAATTTATTTGTATATATATATATATATATATATATATATATATATATATATATATATATATATATATATATATATATATATATATATATATATATATATATATATATATATATATATATATATATATATATATATATAGATTAATTATCGACAAAAGTGATAATAATACTACAATTGAAATGTAAAAAAAATACCTTTATCTACTCAAAACATGTTTTCTTTCTTAAAATGTTACATTATTAATGATATTTAAAATTTTAAACTAAATATTAAAATCAAACTATATAAAGCTTAATACCAATTAAAATATTATAATTTTATATACTTCATAATATAAAATGATCGACATATAAAAAATTGATTTTATTGGATTCGAATGAAGTGATGATAACACAACAACAAATATTGTAAAGGGATTGGGGTGAAAATTCCATTATCAAAATTTCGTGTTAACTATCTTTATTTTAATATCATGACTTGTAATTTGATATTTTAAAAGATCTAAAATTTTTCTCTACACCATTTTAACATGAATGTCTTATTATTTTTTTCATTATGTTCGTAATAATAATTATAATCATATATAGGTTTTAAAAATACTTGTTTATTAAAAATACTCATGTAATACATGAGTTAATAATCTAGTATCATTATATAATATTTTTTTCATCTCAGTTTGACCTAATTTGGTTTTCAACATGATCCATAATGCTTGAAAAAAAAATGAACTTCTCTAATTCAAATAATAACATGATAAATGTGAACTAATTAAAATAAAATCTGTGATTAAAATTCATATTTCTAATGAAAAAGTAATACATCTACCACTTTTCCATTGACAAGTTTGTCATTCGACAGTTCCTCCAATTGATACTTGTAATTTTTTATAAATTTTAATTTTTAATTAAAAATTTATAACATCTTATTTTTTTTTTAGAAAAACAAGATTTTGTTAAAAACTAAGAAGTGGCTCTAAGGAGGAGCGGAACAAAGTCTCAATTACTACTAATAAAGAAAATAAATTTATCTATTTGTTAATGATAGAAGTCATCACCCTGCAATTGACACATGACAGTTAATTTTTTATAAATATCAATTAATATATATATATATATATATATATATATATATATATATATATATATATATATATATATAATATGGTTCGTGTGAGTACCTAAAAAATGCAAAGTACCGTGAGTAACTGTAAACACACGAGTTTCAGATGTGAACTTGCTCCGAAAAAAAAGTTTTTTTTTGAAATTTTTTTCATATTCATTTGAATACAAATAAATATAAGACTATTCGTAAAAAACTATATACATTTACACTTTCTATCATTTTAAAAATCATGTGAACGTGAAAAAAATTATGTGAACATGCTTAGTTGTGAACACACGTTCACAACAGTACAGTTCATGTGAACACAAACGTTTCACATAAATCTAGTGTGTGTTTATGTGTGATTTTTTGCAAGTACTCTTGTATTATTAACTAGTTTATTACCTGCGTATTACGCAGATGTTTTAAAATATAGTTGTTTATATTAAATACATACTACAAGCTAAGAATTAAAACATAAAGATGTTAACTTTATTATAAAAAATATAAGAATCATATTATGATTATTTGACATAAACTATAATATTTTTATAATTCTAAAAATACATGAATAATAATATGTTTTTTTTTTATCATCTTTAAACTTTCTATTATATTGTAGTTATCAAATATTTAAATATGAATATTTGGTTTGAATTGATTTTAAATCTAATTATATTATATGTAAAATTAGAAAGATATGATTCAGCTATTATTTATTATTCTAGAATATCATATGTCACGTGTAAATTGCTGGTGATGACACATGATATCACGAGAAATAAGTAAAGTTATTCATTTATTATTATTTATAAATTATAAATTATAATTAGAATTAAAACATGTAACATTTAATTTAAAGTTTGAAAATAAATAAATTTGTTTTATAAATCAATTATATAATTCTTGATAAAACATTTTAGGTAAATTAAAGTTTAAATTAGGAAGTATTTAAATCATTTGATTATATTAATAATCTTTTAGTTTCTTTAAAATCAATTAGGTTCTTTGAAATCAATTATGTAAATTAATTGAAAGAGTTATATTAGGTAAAATGAGCGGGAAAACAAAATTAAGAGAGCTAAGAAAGTGACACGTGTCACAAATTGTTTTGCTTTATTAATATATATATATATATATATATATATATATATATATATATATATATATATATATATATATATATATATATATATATATTTGGTTGCTAAACTAATTAAAAATTAAATTTAAACTTTTCATTTAAAACTAATATATACATTAATAAAATTTAAAGTTACATAAATAATTAGCCAAAATTTACTTTCACCACTAAAATGGAAGAGTCGACCCTTTAGAATTTAAAAGTATGTAAGGTTCAATTGAGAACTTTTATGCATCGGGGCACCTCGAGGCACTTTTGTGCATCGGATAATCCACCAAGGGTGCCCAAAGGGCATTTAGGGAAAACTAAAGACATGATAATTAATTTATTTCTATAAATCATTAAATGATAATTAGGAGTTACACTTTGAATTAAAATCTCATATTAACTACATTCCTTCCTCCTCATTTCTCTCTCTCTCTCTCTCTCTCTCTCTCTCTCTCTCTCTCTCTCTCTCTCTCTCTTTAACTCTAATCATGTTCTTCATGATTTTCTTAGTGATGATGATTTGAAGACGAAAAATAACGATGAACAACGATGATGATGAACATGAACAAGAGAGGTAACCGATGATAATTATGAAGAACATGATGCATAGATGGATGATGAACGATGAATAATGATAATGCATAGATGGATGATGAACAATGACAATGCATAGATGGATGATGAACGATGAACAACGAAAAATGATGATGCATAAATGGACGATGAACAATGACGATGCATAGATGAATGATGAACAAGTTGAACATGATGCATAGCTCAATGAAGAATATGAACGACAAACACGATGCATAAAAGAATGATGAACAAGTTGAACACGATGCATAAATGAATTTTTGTATTTTTTTTGTTAAATGCGTCTTTTTTTAACATGATGCATAGATAAACAAGATTAACGATGAAATGCATCGATATCCATCATCTTTTTTTTGAATTTGTGTAATTTTTGTTAAATTTGAAAATGTATCAATTGAATTTATTTGACATTTATTATTTGATTATTTGTTGAAATATTAAATTTAATGAGGTATGCACATTCCCTAAAATGCCCTTCCTTGTTTGTTCCTATAATGCACAAGTTGCATAAAATTGTCCAACTATTTACCCTTTTGCCATTAATCTAATCCATACAATTTTTTATCTAATGGTTGATATGGGTTCCTTTGTACCTCGATGCATAAAAGTTCTCAATTGAACCTCCCCTCTATATATACATACATATATATATATGTATATATATATATACATATATATATATATTCATATATATATATATACATATATATATATATACATATATATATATATATATATATATATATATATATATATATATATATATATATATATATATATATATATATATATATATATATATATATATATAGGGAGGTTCAATGGAAAACCAACATGCATCGGAAAACCTTGGAAAACCTCAATGCACCACCACAAATGCATCACAATTTCTGCGTGATGCATCAAATTCATCGCGTGATGCACCAAATTCTCACGTGATGCACCAAATTCTCGCGTGATGCATCGACTTTCTGCGTAATGTATCACCTGATCCAATGACTATAAAGTGGTTCCCGGGTTTTCCGATGCATATAGGTTTTCCATTGAACTCACCCTTATATATATATATATATATATATATATATATATATATATATATATATATATATATATATATATATATATATATATATATATGGGGTGGGTTCAATAGAAAACCACTATGCACCTGAAAACTGTGGAAACCTACACATACCGTCCGATTTGGTGCATTTCATATTTTGTGGGAGTTACATATTTCTCTAAAATTTAATAACTAAATCGGAATGTATCAACTTAACAAAATATATAATTAAATCATAACATTTATAACGTTATATATTTCGTTAATATATAAGTTTAATGTATTTCGATTTAACTTGATGTATGTTTGTCTCATTATATTATACGTTGTGATTTCATTTGTGGTTAAAAGTAAACTAAATAAAGTTTATATATTTTGTTAAACCAAAAATTAAAGAGCTTCATTAAAAAATTAAATTTATATATTTTTTAAAATAAAATTTGTAAAGATGTTTTTTTATTTTTCTACCAATACGAGAAAGTTTTATAGATCTATAAAATATAGATTTTTTTAAAATATAATGTTGTGTGTGTGTGTGTGTGTGTGTGTGTGTATAATCAGGTTAATCAGCGTACATATGATATTCCAGCGTACCCTAATGTGAATGATCATTCACATATATTTTTTTCGAATAGACATGTATAATACAATATTATAATAATTTTTTCTAAAGGAGCAACATCATGAATCTTGTGAATGATAAAAAAATCATGTGAATGTTGTGAATGATCATTCACTTGAATGACCGTTCACATACGCATTGAGCATTCACATAATTTTAAAGGACACAGAAAGTGTGAATGTATGTGAAATTCCTATATCATGTGTATAACATTAATTTAAACATGGTCATGACAAAAAAAAAATTTTAAAAAGTTTTTTAAGGTTGGTACCTTCATGTACACTTGATTTCGAGAGGTACTGTTTTGAACCTGACTATATATATATATATATATATATATATATATATATATATATATATATATATATATATATATATATATAGAGAGAGAGAGAGAGAGAGAGAGAGAGAGAGAGGGGTTCCATTGAGAACTTTTGTGCATCGAGGCACAAAAGAATCTCCACTGTCCCTCGAATGAAAAGAATGTGTGGCTTAGATCAAATGACAAAAGGGTAATTAAATTAAAAATTTTTTGCATCATGTGCACATAATGAAATTCGCGGAGGGGTAAAACAGGAATTATGCATTCCTCATTTATTTATTACACTTCCTAAAATAATACAAATTCAAATAAAATGATAAAGATTCTAATGCATCGTTGTTGTTTATTCTTTGTGTTCATCATCTTCATCCATTATCTTCATGTTCATCATCTTCGTATTTAACGTGATGCATCGTTCATCCAAAAACCTTAATTTAACGTGATGCATCGTTCATCCAAAACCTTAATTTAACGTGATGCATCGTTCATCCAAAAACCTTAATTTAACGTGGCATCAATGTGTTCATCCAAAAACCTTAATTTAACGTAATGCATCGTTCATTCAAACATGAATCGTTCATCGTTCCAACAAAAATTCGTACCTTCCGAAATGCATCTTTTTATCAAAAATCCAAAATGCACCTTAATTTAACGTGATGCATCGTTCATTCAAACATTAATCGTTCATCGTTACAAAAAACATTCATACCTTCCAAAATGCATCTTTCATCATAAAATCCAAAATCCATATCTTCATCAAAAAATCCAAAATACATCTCTTCATCATAAATCCAAAATCCAAAATGCATCGTTTCATCATAAATCCAAAATACATATCTTCATCAAAATGCATCTCTTCATCATAAATCCAAAATGCATATATCCAAAATGCATATCTTCATCAAAAAAATCCAAAAAACTGTTATCGATGCATACACCCTTGATACATCACACCATTATTTAGATCACATTGATCTTCCAACAACGGCGACCAGCGAGGTGTAGCGACGGCGACGGTGCTGCAGCGTCCGAGAGAAGGAGATGACGGTGGTGGGATGGTGGTGCAGTGGCAGAGAGAGAGATGATGATGGTCGGATGTTGAGAGAGAGACACAGGCGGTGGTTGTTCGGTGGCCGGTTGTGGTGATCAACCAAGATAGAGGGAGGCCGAGAGAGAGAGAGAGAGAGAGAGAGAGAGAGAGAGAGAGAGAGAGAGAGAGAGAGAGAGAGTTAGGGAGGATAATGTGGAGGGTTGTTAAACACAACTATATCCAATACATATTTATATATGTATATAATTTATGTGTCGATTATTGATTAGGTTGGAAGATACTTGAAGAAATAGTGATGTTGGAGAGGAAAAATATTGACGATATTATCTTTACATAAACACAACTCACTACAAGAATTATGGGTATTAGCGGCGACATAGGACTTTAGCGGTGACAAATAAAAACACGAGAATTTGTCGCCGCTAAAGCCCTATGTCGCCGCTAAATGCGTCGCCGCTAATACCCCCCGAAATTATAAGCGCCACCCCTAGCCTCTTTCCCCCCACTGCCTTCTCTCTTTTCTTTTTGGCGCCCGCTTAACACTCTGCTGCGATTTCCGGCGACAACCGGCGAACTCCGGCAAATCCAACGGCGGCTGCTGCTGCTGTTCCCGGGTACGTACTTTTTTCCCCCAACTGCAGTTCGTACTCTCTTCCCCCAAAGCCCACGGCATTCTCCTTCTAGCTCCTCCGGAGTTCTCTCTTTTTAGCTCCGGTGACTCTCCGGTGACTCTCCGATCGACGGCTCCTCCATTGACTCTCCTTTTTTTGCTTTTGGTACTCTCGATCTCTCTCTCTCTCTCTCACTCGCACACACACAACCGTAGTGTACATGTTTATATGTATTTTTTAGGTAAAAATTCTACAATGTGCTTATATTTTGTATATTTTGGTGTGTATTATGATAATGTTAGTGTGTATTATGTAAAAAAAAAAAGTATAGATTTGTTAAACTTGGGTGTAAATTTATTTAAATAATTTATAAATTTGTTAATTTAGTGTTTGTTGATTTTTGATAAAATTATATTATTGCTATTTATTTTAAGGTGCAATATTTGTATGTTTGTAGATTTGTTGTGTAATTATTTGTATAAAAGTTTGTAGATTTGTTGTGTAAGCATAAAATTGTTAATTTAGTTGTGTTTGTTGATTTATATAATTTTAAGATAAAGTTGTAGATTTATTAAAATTGGGTAAATTATTTGTATCCTTTAAAATTTATATAATTTTTTCATATACATGTTTGTATTTCATTTGTATCCTTTAAAATTTCCACAAAGTGTTTTATGTTTGAATGAATTGAAGAGTTCAATGTGACATTTTATAGTTTCCGTTAATATTCAATGTTAAATGTAATGAATCTCATTTCGTAATTAAAATTACAAGTTTGTTTAAGTAATCAAATATGTATTTGTAATTGTGTAAATGTGTGTGGTGTGTGTTTGATCTTAGAATAAATACCCGTCCGAAATTGATTTAGTAATTAGTTTCGGACTGTCCCCGTTTTGGGACTGCTTTTTGGACACTATATCTCATTTAGGATGTGAATGCGTATTAGATTATTGGTCGTTTAAGAAATATTCGGTTGTCATTTTCTCTTTGCTTCTTGGGTATATATATTTCTATATATACTTGGAAGCTAAGGGAAAATGCTGCCGAATTTTTCTTAAACGACCAATAATCTAATACATATTCACATATGAGGTAAGGTGTTCAAAAAGTGGGTTTAGAAGCCTACCCTTGTGAATATATACTCTATTCATTGTCCGATTAAAATTTTAGTTTCTGTAGAGTAAGTCCCTAAGCCCTAACTTACGTTTCAGTTGCGTCATGTCTATCGATAAAAGTTGGACTACTATTCAAAACCGTAATTTTCCCGATTTCCAAGAAGGACTCAATCTTTTTGCTGAGAGATGTAAAGCATTCGTCGATAGCAGAGGTCAAATCAGATGCCCGTTTGAAAAATGTATAAACAATACATTCACAAGAATTTCAATGATGAAACTTCATATAAATAGATTTGGTTTTAGTCGACGTTATATTACATGGGTTTATCACGGTGAAAGCAGAACTCCAATGGTTGTAGCTGATGTAGCTCCAAGTAACGGGATGTCCAGTGTTATCGAAGATGTAATGGGGGAGTTTAGGGAAAACGATACCAATCACGGAGAAACAAACTCAGATACAGAGGGTGGGGGTGTTGATGATGGATTTCACAAGTTATTAGAAGAAGTCAATGCAGAATTGTATCCTGGATGTACTTGGTCTTCTTCCCTTGACATTTTAGCAAAGCTAATGCATATCAAGGTGAACAATAAATGGACCAATAGTTCGTTTGATCAGCTCCTTTTGTTGTTGCAGTCTTCATTTCCTAAAGAAAATAGGGTTCCCTCTTCATACTATGTAGCAAAAAATAAACTAAAAAAGATCGGTTTGGGTTATGAGTTTATACACGTGTGCAAAAATGATTGTTTTCTTTTCTGGAAAGAACACAAATCGTTAGACTATTGTCCTATTTGTAAAGAGAGTCGATGGGTTGATAAAAATACAAAGGGTAAAAAGGTAGCTCATAAGGTGTTACGATACTTTCCTTTAACCCCCAGACTACAACGTATGTACTGTTCAAAGCACACGACAAAAAATATGATTTGGCACAGCACCGGGTGATCAGGAGAAGGTACGATGCGTCATCCCGTTGATGGATCTTCATGGAAAGAGTTTGATACAAGGTATCCCAACTTCTCGAGGGAACCCCGAAACGTTCGCTTAGGGCTTGCAGCTGACGGTTTTAATCCATTTGGTAACATGAGTTCGGCTTACAGCACGTGGCCGGTTGTACTCACCACATACAATCTGCCACCATGGCTATGTATGAAAGAGTCCTCATTCATGTTATCCTTGTTGATTCCTGGCCCTAAATCACCCGGGAAAGATATGGATGTTTTTCTTAGGCCGTTGGTGGAAGAGCTTAAGGAGTTATGGCACTCAGGCAAACGTACGAAAGACGCAGCGACAAATACATTCTTTAATATGAAAGCGGTATTGTTATGGACAATAAACGACTTTCCCGCTCGCAGTAGTTTATCGGGTCGGAGCGGCCAAGGGTACAAAGCATGCCCAACTTGCAATGAAGATACTCCTTCATGTCGTATAACAAGTAAAATCGCATATGTTGGTCATCGTCGATTCTTAGATGTTAACCATCCATGGAGAACGAGTTTGGAATTCAATGGACAACACGAGACTAGAGACCCTCCGAGACAATTCAGTAACGAAGAAATAAAAGCTCAAGTAGATCGTCTACCGACCCATACTCCTGAAAAACATTCTAACTTCGGAGGTGTTAAGAGAAAACGAGAGGCTTTTGAGTTGAACTGGACCAAACGAAGCATATTTTTTGAACTCGATTATTGGTCTTCTCTGCAACTGAAGCACAACTTAGATGTAATGCATATCGAGAAAAATGTGTGTGACAGTTTATTGGGTACCCTTCTAATGAATGATAAGTCCAAAGACACGTCAAAGGCCTGCATCGACTTGGAAAATCTAAAGATTCGAAAATCTTTATGGTTGCAAAAAAGGGGCAACAAGTTATTTAAGCCCCATCCAAAATCCGCTTTCACGGATGCTGATCGAAAACTTTTTTGTCAATTTATAAAACATGTTAAGCTTCCTGATGGGTTTGGATCTAACATGAGAAAGAAAGTGATAGATAATGATACTAATATTTCTGGGTTGAAGTCTCATGACTGTCATATTCTTATCCAACGTCTAATACCGATTGGAGTCAGAGCTTTTTTGGGCAAAGCTATATATACCCCAATAGTAGAGCTTTGCACGTTTTTTAAGCAACTTTGCTCCAAAACGCTGTTGGTGGAGGATATGATGAAAGCGAATGCTGCTATCATTACAATCATGTGCAAATTAGAAATGATTTATCCTCCAGCATTTTTTGACATTATGGTTCATTTAGTTTTGCATTTACCTAACGAAGCCCTTTGCGGAGGCCCGGTATATATGAGATGGATGTATCCGTTTGAAAGGTATATGAAAAAACTAAAGTGCTATGTCAGAAATAAGGCGAGGCCCGAGGGTTCCATAGCTGAGGGTTATGTTGCTGAAGAAGCTTTAACTTTTTGTTCAATGTACCTTCAAGATGTGCAGACGAAATTCAATCGTCCAGACATAAACGAGGATGTTGACATCGAAGAAACAAAGTTGTGGGTGTTTGAATCTAAATGCCTACCGACTAGCGCAATGGAAGAGAAATCTCTTGATGTAAGGGACAAAAAGAACTTAGAATGGTTTGTCCTCGATAGCTGTGAAGAAGTCAGACAATATATGAAGTAATTAATGATTCCATCTTTAACTTTTATTATCTGATCTATATTTATTTTCTCATTTACTAATTCTATATTATTTTATCATCAATGTAGTGAATTCAAGTCAGAACACTCACAAATTGATTTAAGATCTAACTTTCCTACGTGGTTCCTCCGTAAGGTAATACAAAATAACAAACGTATATGCTTGAAATTCTAAGATAATACAAAATAACAAACTAATTTATATTTGGTAGGTCTATGATATGCAAACACAAAATTCTCCATTATACCACAAAGAGTTGTCAGCTCTTTCAGTAGGTGCGCGAGCAAAAGCCTATACTTACACTGCATGCATAGTCAACGGTGTTAGGTTTATGGTACATAACCGTGACACACAACGAACAACACAAAACTCTGGTGTTTCAGTAGATGGAGAGAATGGAGAGAAATATTATGGTCAGCTAGAAGAGATCATTGAGTTGCATTATCCACCTAAGTATTCGAATGTGCTATGTCGGTGTAAGTGGTTCGATACTCGAAGGGGAGTCTTATGTGAAAACAATATCACAAGTATCGACACACAACACGAATGGGACAAAGATGATCAACTCATATTCGCTTCGCAGGCCAAACAAGTGTTCTACATCCGAGAACCTTCTCGAGGAAACCAAAATCAAAACCATCGGTGGGTTGTTGAAAATGTTAACCATCGTAAGATTTGGAGTATGCCAATAAACGATGGTCGTGTTGTCAATGATGTTGGTACATCCTGTGTGACGATAACAGTCTAAGTGATCCTACATTGTGATTTCAACAAGTGTTTGTTATATATGTTTATATATGGTTGATATTTATTAGTGTTTGTATGTTTGAACTTGATGTAACGTATTACAAGAAGTTCAAACATAAAGTACAAAGATAAATTCAATCATAAAGTAAAAACATAAGTTTCAATGCTAAGTTGAGTATGTGAATTAGTTAGATTCGAATTAATTAAGGCTTGGCATTCGAATCTGTAATAGATTCGAATGCAGCCCTAGATTCGAATGAGGGCAGATTCGAGAGTGTCATTGTGGACAAACTCGAATGGGCCTTGGGCCAGATTCGAGTTTGGCCCATAACAGACTCGAATCAGGGTCTATATTTAGGGATAGACTCGAGATATTATCAGACTTTTTGCAGAATTCGTGAGGGATTAAGCATTAAGCGATCTCGAGTTTATCATCAGTGTTAGTGCCGTTTCGGAGAGAATCAGTTCGTAGGATCGTTCGTGTGTCGTTCGTTCAGCCTCTGATAGTCTCCGTGTTTCGTGTGTGAGAGTTGTTTCCGTCTACCCGTTAACGAGGATTCCGCACTCGTTGACGGCTCCGCGTCTAGATACTCGTAGTGGTAGACTTTACAAGTGGTATCAGAGACTACGGAGTGTTCTTGTTGTTCTTCGTGTTCATCTAGATACATTCTAGGTTTCTTGACGCTAGTTGGACGGTTTTTCTCTCAAAATCGTGTTTTCAAGCTTAGCAAATTCTTATTCGGAAAATACTTTGTGGTTTTTCACGTTTTTGATCGAAATCATTATTTTTCCTTGGAAAAATACTGGTTTAATCTGCAAAACGTAAAGAAATCAAAGTATTAGCCGTTTTTCGAGTTTGCGGCGCTCGAATCTAATAAGGGTAATTAGGGTTACACTTAGTCTCGAGTCTAACCAAAATCCGCTCCTTTCGAGTCTGATACAGAGGGTTTCGAATCTATTTCGAGTTTGTGCTACATTCGAATAGGGTCTCGAGTCTAATTTCGAGTTTAATTCGAGTTTAGTTTAGTTTCGAATGGGGTTTCGAATTTGCTGTTATTTCGAGTTTGTCTGACCTTCGAATCTGTGGATTTTTCGAATCTGACATAATTTCGAGTTTAATTGAATTATAACACTTAATCGAATTTAATCCCAAATAAATTGGAATCTGATTACATTCGAATCTACCTAGATTCGAAAGAATTAATTCACATTAGTTTCGAATTAAATTAATTAAGGTCAATTCAATTACTTTCGAAAAGATGTCAAATCTTCAAAAATTCCTAGAAATGGACCACGAGGTCGGGAAGGCAAACGCTCCACCTAAGCTGATGAAAGTCGAGGATTATTACTGGTGGAAAGATCGGTTTACCGATTTCGTGCGTTTTAATGACATGCGCATGTGGGTTTGTATCGATGAAGGATATATTCCACCAGTTTCGGAAGTTGAAGGCCGTCAAAAAGTCTTATCATACCAAATGATGAAGGAGGATGATAAGAAATTGTATGAAGCCGAAAACAAAGCTTTCTCGCTAATCCGAATGGCTTTGCCTCAGGATATACTGCACACATTTAGGACTCAAAAGACGTCAAAAGAACTTTGGGAGTCTCTAGAGAAGAGGTGTGAGGGTAATCCTAGGGTTCGTAGAAAGCGTACAGAGCTGTTGAAACAACAGTTTGCCATTTTCAAGGCTTTAAAGGATGAACAGCTGGATGATATTATCACCCGGTTCTATCACCTGTTGACGGAACTTGAAAGTCACGGGATTGAGTTTACTGACACCGACAAGAACAACAAGCTTCTTGATGCCTTACCAGCCAAATGGGCTATGTATGTGGCAATGATCAAGCTGAACGAGGACAAATATTATACTCAATCTCTGGATGATATTGTGGGAACGTTGCGGGCATATCACTTCGAGCTACTGAAGGCCGAAACTGATTACGAACAAGTCCAGAATCCAGCAATGTATTTTGGAAAGACAACAAAACCTTCAGCGACAGCCGAACCGAAGACTGCTACAGCGTTTTCACCGGAGAAACGTCGTCACCAGCAGAGACTGATGACACATTGAATCGCGCGTTCTTAGGATTAGGAAGATCGAAAGAACCGCAGCCTCAAGTACAACAGGCATCGACATCTCAGAGCTATTCGAAGATGCCCATGAGCGCAAAATCAGCGGAAGAACATTTGAATCTGCTTGCTTCTTTTGTGGCCGCGTACGGGAATTGTGTTCAGGGGAAGATTAACGATCATGCCCTCTGGGATGAAGACTACGATCAGGTCGACCCTGATGATCTTGAGGAAATGGATCTTAAATGGCAAGTGGCCATGGTAACCCAAAGGGTTAAGAGATTCATTAAAAGAACTGGGAGGAATCTGCAAATGAATAATAAGGGGATTGGATTTGATAAGTCCAAAGTAAAGTACTACAACTATCAAGGACTGGGACACTTCGCCAGGGAGTGTCAGAGACCGAAGGTGGATACATACCAAGGGCAGAGTCAGCATCAGGGACAGTTTCAGAATCAGTCTCAACAACGATATCTTCCAAGTTCATCAACTGGTCAAGCCAATCTAGCTGGTCTACTATCCAATGTCACTTCAGACAGACAGCTAGATGGTACCTATGATTGGAGCTCACATCCAGAATCGAATGCTCGGGCTTTTATGGCAGAAGTCACGGAAACTGGGTGTGATGGGGAAGAGCAGACCACAAGGGACAGCAGTCCGATGTGGGTAGAGAAGGCGAATGATCAGACAGTTCTGGAGTTTGCTGCTCAGATGGCCAACGTGGAATCTGACAACTCAAAGGTTAGTCTGACTTACTCTCTTTTTCGTGAATTATGTGCGTTGTGTGTTAATTCTAACGATAGGTTAAATCTAGTCTTAGAATCACATAAAACCATAACTGCTCAAAATGAGAATTTAAAAATTGAAAACGCTAGCCTAAACGATATCAAGCAAGATCTTAAAGAAAAGCTTAAGGCTGATGCTCAAGACGTAATAGTTCTAAAAGACAAACTCAGTGAGCAGTGTGTTAGGATAGAGCTAATGTATGAACACGTAGAAGCCTTGACCAAAAGTCTTAAGGACAAAGACATCGAGCTAGCTGAAACAAAGGTAAAGGTAGCCGAGGCAAATAGCAAGTTGGAAAAGTTTAGGAATTCAAGCCTAAACCTAGGGAAAGTTTTAGATGCCCAACGACAGTCTAAAAAGCCTGTAGGTCTAGGATTTCACGAAATTCCTCCACCTTTCAATGCAAACTATGTGCCTCAGCCTCAGGAGAAAACTGATAAATCAGTAGACTTAGAGGACCTACCTACACTGACACCAGAGCCTATAGTAGAAAATACACCTAAGGTGGCTGACACAACCGTCAAGGTTAAGAAAGTCAAATTTGTGTCTTCCTCCAGTGAAACACCTGCAGGAAAACAGAAAATTGCTTGGGCTGATCAGGACGATGAGCCAGTCGCCATAGATGTACAAAAGGAACTAGACACTAGTGAGACACCTAGATCTAAGGGAACACGCAAAAAGTCCATAGATAAGATGTCTTGCTTCAGATGTCACGAGAAGGGGCATGTTGCTTCTCACTGTCCGCTTAGGAAAGCCGATGTTACACCTAAGACAGTGAATCCAACACCTGTTAAGCCCTCAACCAGTGTGGCAAGCTCCAGCAGTTCTCAAAGTACCGAGAAAACTGTGCAGGCCGTACCCAAACAAGTTGTGAAAAACACACCGGTAAAGGTTGGACCAAAGGAAGTGGTTAGGACAAATTCACCGAATCGTGTCATTAATCAACCTAGGTCAGCACCTCAACAAGTCTATAGGAGCACAACACCTAGCAGGTCACACACTCCAGTTATGTCTCATACTCCAGTTAGACATTACGCACCGGTAAGAGCTCAGGGATCACAGTCCGAAATGCCATATAATAGGAATTATTCTAGAGCTCCACAACAAATGCCTACTCCAAGGCAAAGAGTGAACTTAAATCAATCGGCACCACAACAAACTCAAGTTCAAAGGCCCAAGTCACCTGAAAGGCGAGATGGGTATTTGAAAGAGTTCAAGTATGTGGACGAGAATGGTATAACCAAGTCAGTTATGGCTTGGGTTCCCCGTGATAACTAACCTATTTTCTTTTATGTGCAGGAGATTACCACAGGTCCAAACAACAAGTGGTTCGTCGACAGTGGATGCTCCAGGCACATGACAGGGGAAAGAGGTCTACTTACAGACTTCAAGGGTGGGAATCGGGGATTCGTATCATTCGCGGGTAACAAAGGTGGAAATATCACGGGTACCGGAGTGGTCACTAATGGGACAATCAAGTTGGACCAAGTTTATCATGTTGATAAACTGGTTCACAATCTCATTAGTGTATCTCAAATCTGTGATAAGAAGAACTCAGTGTTATTTACTAACACTGAGGCGTTAGTGCTAAAACCGGGATTCAAGATTCCTGAAGAATGGGTATTGATGCGGGAGCCAAGGAAGAATGACTTGTACATGCTTGATATGAACAAGCCAGAGACTTCGATGGGGCCAATTTGTTTACTATCCAAAGCTTCGGAGACGGAATTCGTACTGTGGCACAGACGCATGGCTCACCTGCACCTAAGAAAGATGAACTACATAACGAAGAATGGACTGGTGCAGGGTGTGCCTATGAAGAGCTTTCAGTTCGAGGACAAGTGTCTACCGTGCATGAAGGGCAAACAACATAAGAAGACACACAAGTCCAAAACGCAGAACTCCATAACCTCAACATTCGATTTGTTGCACATGGACCTTTTCGGCCCAATCAACAAAAGGAGTATCGGAGGTAGTTGGTACTTCTTGGTTATCACTGACGATTACTCACGGTTTTCTTGGGTTTTCTTTTTAGGTACGAAGGACGAGACGGCTTCCAAGCTCATCGGGTTCTTAGACCAAGTGGAGAACTCCTACGGAACAAGGGTTAAAAGAATACGTAGTGATAATGGGACTGAATTCAAAAACACTGTAATTGGTGTATATTGCCTATCAAAGGGCATAGTGCATCAATTCAGTGCACCATATGAACCTCAACAAAATGGGGTGGCCGAACGTAAAAATAGGACATTGATTGAGGCTGCAAGGACTATGCTTTCGGATTCAAAGCTTCCTACCATGTTTTGGGGGGAGGCAGTGAATACCGCGTGCCATATTTTAAACCGAGTCCTTACAGTCAAATCTTTGAACAAAACATTTTATGAAATTTTGAATAAACGGCCACCTAATTTAACTGGATTCGAACCGTTTGGGGTACCATGCACTCTTTTGCGAACAAAACATCAACCGAAGTTTGGTGAAAAGGCTGACGAAGGATACTTCCTAGGTTATGTGTCTAACTCACCAAACAAACAGGTTTTTAACAAAACAAATGGTACTGTGGAGATTGTGTATAATATTGAAGTCACAAGTTATACACATGAACCCCAAACTGGTCCAGAATGGATATTTGACTATGATAAGTTATTTGAGTCATTTAACATTCCTTTGGATGATAATGCAGGTACAATCGAAAAGGACATGGCGACGTTGCATTTGAATGACGATGGCCATATCTTTCCGAGAACTACGTTTGAATCCACATCCGAGCCTACTGCGACTGTAGATAGATCTCCAGAAGTTGCGGATCCAGAAGCACCTACCACTGAGAATCAGACTCAAGCATCAAGTTCCAACTCTGAGGAACATGTCCACGAGGAGGAAAATGTAGAAACTGAGCATGTTCCCCCATTAGGTGAAATAGGATCTAACTTAGGAGATAATCTAAGGGTTGATGAGATAGAGACCTCTAGGATCAACAAGAACCATCCATTAGAAAGCATCATAGGAAATCCTAACGAGGGTGTGAGGACTAGGAGTAGTGTAAATAACAACACTGTGTTGTTGTCGATGATAAATGACTCCGAAGCTTATCACACATGTCTCTATTCATGTTTCATATCGCAAGTAGAGCCTAAGAATGTGCAAATGGCACTTAAGGATAACTCCTGGGTTGAAGCGATGCTGGAAGAACTTTTGCAATTTAGGAAACTAGAAGTGTGGGAGTTAGTTCCATTACCTCGAGGGGAAATTGCCATAGGAACCAAATGGGTTTTTAAGTGCAAAGAGACGATCGGGGTATAGTCACGCGCAACAAGGCTAGGTTAGTTGTAAAGGGTTTCAACCAAGAGGAGGGAATCGATTACAACGAGGTTTTTGCACCAGTAGCAAGGCTGGAAGCCATTAGGTTGTTTCTAGCTTTTGCCTCCTTCAAGGGCTTTAAGGTATATCAATTAGACGTTAAGAGTGCTTTCCTATATGGGAAAGTGAAGGAGTTGGTGTATGTAGAACAACCGCCCGGATTTACAGATCCAAAATATCCTGATAGAGTATATCGCTTAGATAAGGCTCTATATGGATTGCATCAGGCACCTAGGGCGTGGTATGAGACTCTATCCAACCATTTATTAGAGAACGGTTTTGAAAGGGGTAGGATAGATAGTACTCTGTTTGTTAAAAGGAAGGGAGAACACTTTATCTTGGTACAAGTGTACGTCGATGATATCATCTTTGGATCATCAGACGAACAGATGTGCAAAGATTTCGAGAAGGTGATGAAGTCTAAGTTCGAGATGAGTGCTATGGGAGAGTTAAATTTCTTTTTGGGGTTACAAGTTGACCAGAAGAAGGAAGGGATGTTTATCCATCAAACTAAGTATGTCTATGACATATTGGAGCGTTTCGGGATGGAAGGAACAAAGTTGACTGCCCATTTCAGCACGCCGATTCAAGTGAATCATAATCTCGGACCGGGTACTGAAAGTGATACCGATGTGGATCCGACTTTATATCGGGCCATGATTGGATCACTTATGTATTTAACTGCTTCAAGACCTGACATTATGTTTGCTGTGTGTATTTGTGCTAGGTTTCAAGCGAATCCGAAGGAGATGCATATGAAAGCTGTGAAGCGGATTCTACGATACCTCAAATTTGTTATATATATGGATTTTGTAGTTGACGAATGTTTTGTATATATAAAATTTATGTATTATTGTTTCCAGGTCCAGGTTTATTAAATTATAAACTGCAAAAAACAATTAAAACAGGTTTTATTGAATTTTTAAAAAAATAAAAAGCTCAATAGCGGCGACACTATTAGCGGCGACAATAAGTATTAGCGGCGACACTATTAGCGGCGACATCAATAGCGGCGACACGTGGAGCAATAGCGACAACATTATAGCGCTAAAGGCAATAGCGGCGACTTTTCAAGGTTTTAGCGGCGACTTTTGTCGCCCCTAATACCCTTATTTCTTGTAGTTAATAAAAATTACATATATAAATGTCAACAATAATATCATAAAAATTAAAATTAATAAGGAAGATTAACTTTAAAATAAATTAGTAAAGAAAATATAAAATTTTAATTAAAATAAAAGTTAATTTTTTAAATAAAATATGAACAATAGTAAGTGTAAATAAAATATTAAAACATAAGTATATTTATAAATAAAATAAGTATCTTTATAATGAATTAAGTATATCTATAAATAATATAATTATAAAGATAAAATAAAATAAAATGAATGTTGGACTATGAATGGGTAAATAATAAAACCATAGGGACTAAAAGCGTCATAGTGAAAAGGGTAAAATGTCATTCTTACAAATTTAATGGTTGTGTCGTTATGTTTAACGGACGAGGGACTAAAAGTAGACAAAATTAGCAAAATAGGGATGAAATTTGTTCTTATTAAGGTTGAGGGACTGAGTCCGGGTAAACTATCAAACCTTGTGGTAAACTATCAAACCACAAGGTCGAAAAATGTCATTTACTCAATATTAAAACATAAGTATGTCTATAAATAAAAGAGTAAAAGACATTTTTCGTTATTGTGGTTTGATGGTTTATCCGGATTCAGTCCCTCAACCTAAGGCCAAATTTCATCCCTATTTTGCTAATTTTGTCCTCTTTTAGTCACTCGTCCGTTGAACTTAACGACACAACCGTTAAATTTGTAATAATGACATTTTTACCCTTTTCACCGTGACGCTTTTAGTCCCTATGGTTTTTATTATTTACCATTTATAGTTCTACATTTATTTTATTTTATTTTATCTTTATAAGTATATTATTTATAGATATATTTAATTCATTATAAACACACTTATTTTATTTGTAAATATACTTATGTTTTAATATTTTAGGGTAAATTACAATTTTCGTCCCTGTGGTTATATCAAAATTATGGATACCGTCCTTTTCACTATAAAATTACAATTATAGTACTTATAGTTGAAGTTTTGTTATGCTTTTGGTCCCTTTCTCCAATAATTTTCTAAAAATGACGATTTTACCCTTTTATTTTATTTCACTATTGGTCCCTAAGCAAAATATTTCTTTTATATTTCATTTTCTTAATAATTTATTCTTTTTTATTATTTATATACTATATTGTCTTATTATTACTACTAAAATTTAACCGAAGTAATAAATTATTTAATATGTTTTATTTTTATTTTTTTTAACATTACTATTACTATTACTATTACTATTACTATTACTATTACTATTACTATTATTATTATTATTTTGTTATAGTTTAAGTATTTAGGTAACTAAGTAGTATTAATTGAAAATAACTTGTATATGACTAAGTTTAATTTATTGTATTGTTGCTATTTATTGTTATTAATATTAATATTGTTCTTACATATAAATTTAAAATATATATTGAAGTATTTATATATTTATTTTTTAAAAAGGTATTTATTTATTTTATTACTTTTAATTTATAATTTTTTTTTAACTATTAATACATTTAACTTATTTATCTTTTGTCTCTACTTCATATTACTTTATATAAATACTTATATTTAGTCTAACTTTGTCCAAATTTATGCATATATGTATTAATTTATATATGTATAAATTTCTTTATCTTACCCTATAATATATAAATTAATACATATATGTTTAAATTTGGAAAAAAATTAACTAAAATTATAAGTATTTATATAAAGTAATATAAAGTAGAGACAAAAGATAAATAAAGTAAATGTATAAATAGTTAAAAATTTTATAAATAAAAAGTAATAAAATAAATAAATATCTTTTAAAAAAATAAATATTTAAATACTTTAATATATATTTAAAATTTATATGTAAGAACAATTATAATAATAATATTTATAACAATAAATTAAACTTATTCATATACAAGTTATTTTCAATTAATATCACTTAGTTATCTAAATACTTAAACTATAACAAAATAATAATAATAATAATAATAATAATAATAATAATAATAATAATAGTAATAATAGTAATAGTAATGTAAAAAAATGAAAATAAAACATATTAAATAATTTATTACTTCGGTTAAATTTTAATAGTAATAATAAGACAATATGTTAAATAATTAATAAAAAAGAATAAATCATTAAAAAATGAAATATAAAAGAAATATTTTGCTTAGGGACCAATAGTGAAATAAAATAAAAGGGTAAAATCGTCATTTTTAAAAAATTATTAGAGAAAGAGACCAAAAGCATAACAAAACTCCAACTATAAGTACTGTAATTGTAATTTTACCGTGAAAAGGACGGTATCCATAATTTTGATATAACCACAGGGACGAAATTGTAATTTACCCAATATTTTATTTACATTTACTATTGTTCATATTTTATTTTATTAAAATTTTATATTGTTCACAATGTTATCTGACATAAAAGAAGTTTGAGAATTAGAAGATTTAGACGCTTGTTTTTTCTGTAACCTTTTCATACCTGTTGAAGATTTGACTGTACGTGCAAAAGAGTTCGTTGATGAAGATGATTCACCCTTTTCAAAACTAGGAGACTTAACAAACAGTTTTGTTTTCTCCTTCTTTTGTTGCACTGATGGTGAATATTCAGATGGTTTTAAAGAGTCTGTAGTCATTCTTTGCAGAATTTTAACAGATTCTTTATTACCAGTTGATAGTTTGTTAGTCAAAGGTTTGATAAATTCACCAATGTTACCGAATCTTTGATCTAATGAATTAATATCAGAGTGCATGAACAGATCAAATTCTTTTTCTGAATTTATAGAATCCAGAGAAATAGATGAATGTGGATCAGACACATTTATGTTTTTAGACTTATCTTGCAACTTTTGTTCTAATTTTAGTAATTCAGACTTGAGTGTTCCATTTTCTGTCTCAAAACTTTTAATTTGCAATTCTAAATCAGAATTTATCTGTTCTAAAATTGAATTTGGTAAATATAGTTTTTGAGACTGAGTTGGTAATTCAGACAAATCCTTTTCAGAATAAGTTTGAATGTACTCTTCTTTAGTATCAACAATGTTGCTGATTTCATTTATCTTGGTATAGTCAACATAATTTTGCATTTTGTCTGATCTTGTTCTTTTGATTTCTTCACTGGATTCTACTTCTTCAGATGCTTTCAAGAATGTCATTTTTAATCCTAAATTCATGTATCTGACATCATATAATGTTGGTGAATTTGTTATAGCTTTTGTCAGATACTTAGGATTTTCCCAACCAATACCAGATTTAGAGTTATAAAACTCTGTATCTTTTGGTTGATTTAAATATATTGTTTGATCTGTTTGCCCTCTTTTAATAAATTCATCCTCCATCTTTTTTATTTTCTCATAAAGTTTAGTTCTTTCTTCAAATATGGCATGATATTTTACAGAAAAGTTTGAGGCTTCTAATTCAGCTATTCGCAGACTTTCTTGTAAATCAGATATTTTGTGATTCAGATTGAGTATATTGCTTTGAAGTTCTTTTTCCTTATCTTGTAAGTCTGAGACAGCTCGTAAGGCTAAGGCTTTATCTTTGGAAAAATCTAGGACTAAATTGTGTTCATTCAGAAGTTTGTTTTCCAAAGAATGAACCTTTTTCTTTTCTGCTTTTAAGGATTTTTCAAACTTTTTAAGCATGAAAGCCATATTAGTTAGTTTTTCTTCTAATATGCATGAGTCGTCAATATCAGAATCTGAAATAGAATTTACCTCTTGTCCTTCTGAATCCTCTGAGTTATCAGACTCTGAATCCTCCTCATTTTCAGCTTTATTTTGGCCAGATGCCATTAATGCAACTTCTTCTTTTTGCTCTTCATCAGAATCAGATTCTCTTTGCTCTTCATCCTCTTCATCCGTCAGTCCAACCCACACCTCATCTTCAGCTATCATAGCTGATTCACTCAGTTCAGATTCATTGAAGATTTCTGACTTTAAACAGATATGGGCATCTTCATCTAAAATATCATCATCTTCAGATAACTGTAACCAATGATCATCCTCCGCCATAAGAGCTTTGCCTGACTCTTTCTCTTTGGCTAGGAGGGCCTTTCTTGTATAGTAGTCTGAATTTTTGACTACTGGAGATCTGCATTCCCGGGCATAGTGACCTGGTTTTCCACAGTTATAGCATTTCTGTTCAGATTCCTTCTTGGTTGATTTATCTGACTTCTCATATTTGTCAGACTTTCGTGCACTACTTTCTCCAGCCTTTTCATACTTATCCTTTTTCTCAACTTTCCTTGAGCCTGTTTTGTAGCGCATTTTGTTGTTTGTTGGCTTCCTGTAAAATTTCTTCTGAAATGCCTTTGTAAGCAGTGCCATCTGTTTTTTCATCTCTTCAATCTCTGAATCTGCAGATGAATCTGATGATTCTGATTCTGATGATGTACTGCTGATTACCGCTCTTTTCTCCTTTTTGAGCTTGTATTTATACTTTTTCTCCGCCAGTAGAGCTAGTGGATCAGCAGTTTCTTTTTCCGCTTTCTTCTTTCCAGATATTTTCCTCAAAACAACTTCTTGGTAGTTGTTGAGGTTTTCAAATAGCATATGAAAATCCATCTCCTCTATATCTTTCGTTTGTTGGATGATCATAGCATATTTTTCCCATTCTGGATTTAGGACATTTAAAAATTTGACATTGATGTCCAAGTTGGACTTCGTCACTCCGTTTCTTTTTACTTCACTTACCAGATTTACAAATCTGAGATAAGTGTTTTCCAGAAGTTCACCTTCACGGGCTCTAAAGTTCTCAAAAGTCATGAGACTATTCCTAGCCCTATTGGTAGCAGCTCTGTCTGATCCCCGCATGATTTTGCATACTTCATCCCAGATGGATTTAGCAGTCTTTGTATTTGTCAGACAGGTGTATATTTCATTGGGGATTGAAATCAACAATAACTTTCTTGCAGTCTTGTCCCCTAACTTTCTCTTTTTCTGGGCCTCTGTTAGGTTTGTTACCTCAACAGTCCTTGGTGGTATTGGGGGATTGCCAGTTGGTACTCCTGGGATTGTTTCCATAAAGATTGCTGGTCCTTCAGTTAATGATTTCAGCATTTCTTCAGACAAGTCATGGAAACTTATAAATTCCAGAAACCGCTCCCGCCATTGAACATATTCCCCTCTGTATAAGATTGGGGGTTTGGTTTCTGATCCCATAGCAAGTGCATCTTTAGACATGTTGATTGTTCGTTGGGAAACTTTAACCAAGATCAAATGAACTCCGAATGAGATTGAAATATTTGATCACACCTTGAAACACAGATTAGTACTGAAATCTACAACACAATGACTTGTTAGTAGTAATAAGCAGTTTAACTCATGCAGTGAATTGTGTTTGGATTAATGTGTGTGACAAACTTGAATGATTCGTGTGTTATGAGTGAAACTTGAATGAATGTAGTGTGAAACTCGATTGTGTCTTTTACCAAACTCGATTGATTCTTTGATCAAACTCGAATGTGTGTTTGATCAAACTTGAATCAAGTATATGAAATTCACACTCTCGAATGAGTCTTCTGTTAAACTCGAAATGTTATACAAAACTCGAATGTGTGTGTTGTAAAACTCGAATCAATGTGATACAAAACTCGAATGAGTGTGTTGTAAAACTCGAATCAATGTTATACAAACCTCGAATGTCTGTTTTGTAAAACTCGAGTGAATACAACTCGAATGGGTCTTGTACAAAACTCGAATTGGTCTTTTATAAAACTCGAATGAGTCTTGTATAAAACTCGAATTGGTCTTTTATAAAACTCGAATGAGTCTTATATAAAACACGAATTGGTCTTGTATAAAACTCGAATGAGTCTTATATAAAACTCGAATTGGTCTTTTATAATACTCGAATGAGTCTTATATAAAACACGAATTGGTCTTATATAAAACTCGAATGAGTCTTATATAAAACTCGAATTGGACTTTTATAAAACTCGAATGAGTCTTATATAAAACACGAATTGTTCTGAAATTCTAGTTGTCAACTCGAATATTACAGGTTGGCAACTCGAGTAATATTAAGACACAACTCGAATACTACAGTTTGGCAACTCGAGTATTATTAAGACACAACTCGAATAACACAGCTAAGCAACTCGATTAACTGTTATATTCAACTCGATTTACACACAAGATGTGTATAATTCGAGTTTCTTAGAATTTTCAGCTTTTCAAGTCTTATATTCAGATTAAATCCAAATTTTACCCAATTTCATTCAAATTGTAATCGAAGGTAAGGTTTTTGAATACAAACACTTTTTGTAAAGCACTTTTATGCAAAAATGGATCTAAGCCAGAGTTTTTCAATGAAACAGTACCGGGTTTTAAACTTTTCAAAATTTCAGAAAATTGCTCAGATCTTTTTCTGTGTTTTGAAAATCAAATCAAGTTTGTATCCAGTGGATTCGTCTTTGAAGCCTGAACCTTCGATCCAATTAACACTTTGAACGATCAACAAAATCAAAACCCCTAGTGATTTTAGGGTTTTTCCGAAAAATACTCAAGAACACGAAGAACAGTTTCAATCTCAAACAGAATAATTCATTCCTAAGTCTCTGATACCAATTGTGAAAAATTAGTTTCTACCAATTCAATCAACTAGATGCAATTAATAAGAACAGAGAATTTAATCAATACTGACCGAATGATTTGATTGAAGAACTTGATGATTACAAAATGATGAACTGAATATTCTTCTTCGTACAGAGCTGTTCTCTAAATTGAAAGCGTACAAAAAGTGATATCTGACATATCTGACTTATTCTAGAAAGTCAACATGACTATTTATACAAAATTACAAACTATAAGGAAATTACACATTAAGTCCCTAGACTTTGATATTTCATCAACTAAAATATATTCCAACATAATGTATTTAAAGTTAATCTTCCTTATTAAATTTAATTTTTATAATAGTATTGTTGATATATATATATGTAATTTTTATTAGTTGTGTTTATGTAAAGATAATATCGTCAATATTTTTCCTCTCCATAGTCACTATTTCTTGAAGTATCTTCCAACCTAATTAATTAATTATATATATATATATATATATATATATATATATATATATATATATATATATATATATATATATATATGTCTTGGATATGTGTGTGTGTGTGAATTCTAAAAGTGAGTATTGCCTGAATTTAAATATGAATATATTGTTTTGGTTTAGGTTTTTTGATTTTTTAAATTATAAAACCAAATAGACTTTTTCCATTTCCAGTTTCGGTTTTGGTTTTTTGTTTGATTTTCTGGTTTTGGTTTGATTTTTTTGCACATCCTAAAATGATTATTATATCTGTATATATATATATATATATATATATATATATATATATATATATATATATATATATATATATATATATATAAGGGATAATTGCGTAAAAAACCTTAAAGTTGGACCATTTTTGTGATTAAAACCCCTAACCATTTTTTGTTGCACAAAAAACCTTAAACCGGTAAAATCTTTTGAAATTAGGACTTGACCGGTTATAATAGGTTGCTATGCTTACATGTCACACACGTGGCGTCCACATGGCAAACCCGACTTACGTGGCGCCTACGTGGCACTACATGTATAATTCATTAAACTGAATTTTTGCAGTAAAAACCCCGAAATTGGTGACTTTTTCGATTAAAACCCTAAACTATATTTTTCTCACCTCTAACCAACAATAATATTTACCTTTTCTCTTTTTCTCTACCTCCGGCAACTCCGATTACTCTATCTCCTCTTTATGTTCAATGTTGTTTATTTTATGTATGTTCGATTAACTTTTCCCATTTAATCTTGAATTTTAACTTCAATTGTGCCGATGGAATCGATTTCATTTTGTGTTCACGAGTTGCATTTTTAGGTTCAGCTTTATGTTCAATTTCATTTATTTATATTCCATTTTAGCATCTGAATATGATCAAACCAGAGCAGTGAGATTCGCTAGCCTAGAGGGTGGAGGTTTCATTGGGAAACAAATTCTTTGTTTGATAAATAAAAGTTTAATAAAGATCCATGTCATCAAAATTCAATAAGTGAATACTCATTTTTAATTATCTTTGTTGGTTGGAGGTTTTTTATCAAATTAAAAATGATTTGGGGTTTTAATTGAAAAAACTAAACAAGTTGGAGGTTTTTTACGCAAAAATCTATTTAAAAGTTTTACACGTCATCAAGTTGCAACCGGGTAAACCGGTTGCAAGTCAGATTTTTTGAAAAAAGGCCAAATTTACAAAGTTTTAACCAGTTGGAGGTTTTTTGTGCAATGAAAAATGGTTGGGGGTTTTAATCGCAAAAATGGTCCAACTTAGAGGTTTTTTGCGCAATTTCCCCTATATATATATATATATATATATATATATATATATATATATATATATATATATATATATATATATATATATATATATATATATATATATATATCCAAGACATATTCACATATGTATATAATTATGTGTCGATGATTAATTAGGTTGGAAGATACTTAAAGAAATAGTTACATTGGAGAGAAAAATATCGACGATATTATATTTATATAAACACAACTAACAGAAATTACATATATAAATGTCAACAATAATATTATAAAAATTGAAATTAATAAGTAATATGAACTTTAAATAAATTAGTATAAAAATATGAAATTTTAATTAAAATAAAAGTTAAATATAATAAAATACGAGCAATGAAAAATGTAAATAAAATATTAAAACATAAGTATATTTATAAATAAAATAAGTTTGTTTATAATGAATTAAGTATTTCGATAAATAATATAATTATAAAGATAAAATAAAATAAATGTTGGATTATAAATGGGTAAATAACAAAACCATAGGGACAAAAAGCGTCAATGTGAAAAGGGTAAAAATGTCATTATTACAAATTTAACGATTGTATCGTTAAGTTTAATGGAAGAGGGACTAAAAGTGGACAAAATTAGCAAAATAGGGATGAAATTTGGCCTTATTAAGGTTGAGGGATTGAATTCGGGTAAACCATCAAACCACAAGGATGAAAAATGTCTTTTACTCTAAATAAAATAAGTGTGTTTATAATGAATTAAGTATATTTATAAATAATATAATTATAAATATAAAATAAAATAAAATAAATGTTGGACCATAAGCGTCACAGCGAGAAGGGTAAAAATGTCATTTTTACAAGTTTAACGGTTGTGTCGTTAAGTTTAACGGACGAGGGACTAAAAGCGGACAAAATTAGCAAAATAGGGATGAAATTTGGCCTTACTAAGGTTGAGGGACTGAATCCGGGTAAACCATCAAACCTCAAGGACGAAAAATGTTATTTACTCTTATTTTTTAACATACTAAGGTGCTTTTTGATTGCATAAGAGATAATTTGTCTGATGTCTGATTCCACTTCTGATTGATGAGAGGTGGTCCTGATAAGATACTGAGATGTGATAAGAGAATTCAAAAGTCTGTTTGTTTTATAAATTATCTGATTTTATTATTTTTATTAATTTTACATATTCACTCTCAAAACCAAATAGATATAATTGATTAAAATCAAATATCAAGCAAAAATAATATCATTGAATCAAATTGATCTATGTAAACATTTAATAACAATTCAAATAACATTAACAAGATTTAAGTAAGAAACCAATTCAAGTTTATAAGTTATAATCAAGTAACATAAGTGCATTCAAGAAACATAAAACCAACATACTTTCATGATTCAAGTAACAATTCAAGTTTATAAGTCATAGTAAGTTTATAAGGTTACATTTATTAACTTTCAAATAACCAAAATTTAAAAGTTATATAGATTTGTTACTGAAAAATAATAAATTTTATCAAAAATGTTGGAATATTTCTCGTTATAATAAATATGGGTAAGGGATAGGGTAGAAGTGGGTAGGTTGAGGGTGAAGTGTTGTAAAATAGGGTAGGGGTAGGGTGGGTAGGTTGAGGGGTAAGGTGGGTGGGTAGATTTGAGGGGTAAGGGTAGGGTTAGGTGGGTAGAGGGTAGGGGTGGTGGGGTAGGTGGGGTAAGATAAGGGGTAGGATGAGGTGGGATAAGGGTAGGGGTGGGGTGGGAAGGTTTGATGGGTAGGGTAGGGTAGAGTGGGACATGGAAAGTATGGGAGTGGGTGGGTAGGGTTGAGGGTGGAGATGGGGATGGGTGGTATAAGTAAGTTAAGGATAGTTAGGGTAGGGTGGGGTGAGGTGGTTGAGGGTAGGGTATGTTGAGGGTGGGATGGGGTAGGGGGTTTAGGGTAGGGTAAGGTGGGTGAGGTAGGGTATGGAGTAAGGATATGGGTAAGGGTAGGGTGGTGTGGGGTGGGGGGAGGAGAGACGTTTATTTTTTTGGTGTGATAAGTGGTGATAAGAAGCATATCAAAATTTTATCCTGATAAGACAAGACATGATAACAGAATTTTGACTCTTATGTATTCTGCATATCAAACACACTTATGAGTAGGTTACCTCTATGTATGACTCTTATCATAGTCTCATAAGTGCTATCAAACACCCCCTAAGAATGTGGACTCTATAATTTTACATGTGATAGAGAATGTAAATTAATACAACTTACATAACTAAGTACACATTAATGTTTTAAAGTTAGTTTTAATAAAAATAATAAACACATTAATGTTTTATATTCCAAAAAATGAACCTAATGCATTTTATGAAACGATACAGAAAAAAATGAAGATGGAAGTTAAAGGGATAAAAATAAAAGTATAAATGCATTTAGACTTTGGAAGGGTCAAAGGGTTAAATTGACCATATATGCAAAAGAAATTTAATCAAGCCCATTGTTAGGGTGGTAGGTATACCCACCACTATGATGTGTGGAATGACCAAATAACCGAACCGGAATCGAACCAATTGGAACCAATTTATATTATTTGGTTCGGTTAACAGTTATTATAATTATCGATGTTCGGGTATCGGTCATGCGGGTATCAGGTTTTTCGGGCTAGCAACCGAAAACTTAAGATAGATATATCACATTTTAATCCATTGTATATTTAAAAATTATCAACTAATTTTGTTGAATATCCAAAAACAGGCAAGTACATTTATACCCAATAACTAAATGAGTTAATACAATGTAACACCCCAAATAATTAGGAGGTAATTATATTCCTAATAATGTGGAGTTAATATAATTATTGAAATAATTATTATTAATTGGAGATATTGGCAATATTGACTAATGAGGTAATTAACTTTGTTCAACAATTGAAATGGTAAACTTAAGGATCATATTATGAGTTAGTTGCCAATAATTTATGACATTTGCTATTATTGGGACTTGTATGATAAAAAGAAAATATAATGTGGTTAGTATTGAAATAACAAAAATAGGTAATGTACCTTGATTTGTTTAAATAAAATGAAAGATATGAGTTGGGAGGGTTCATTTGGGTAAAAATATGAACTTGAGGGGTTAAGGGTGGCCAAAGGCCAAAATATGAACTTGAGGGGTTAAGGGTGGCCAAAGGCCAAACCCTTCCCTCATTTCCTTTTTATCAATCGATCAACACACACACTCCATAGTGTGTGTGTGTGTTCTTGCTCACTTGAGAGAAAGAGAGAAAGTAAAGAGTAGAGATTGTGGGTAAAAGTTGAAGATTGAAGGGTTTTGGAGATCAAATATTGCTCATTTTGTTGGATATTAAAGGTATAATGATCTTCTTCATCCTCTTCTTCATCTTCTCTCTATTTCCTCCATTTTTGGAGATGAAACCCTAAATGGGTTTATGTTGAAATGTTTATTAAAGGCTCCAATCTTTTAGTATGTTGTTATATGATCAAAATGGAGCCATAATATGTAATTACATTGGTAGTTTGAGTTAGTTTTGGTTGGAACCCAATCTAGGGCTCAAATGAGCTTTAATGGGTTATGGATTTGAGTTGTATGTTTTAGTAAGTGAATGATGTTCAATATTGAATCATATACGTTGATATGTTGATATGGAATCAAAATGGAATTAAGTAGAAGCTCATATGGAGCTTTGAAGAGGTGATTTGGGTTTTAACCCACTTATTAACTCAAAAGAGTTCTTATGGACTAATTGGCAATCTTTTATGATTTAAATGTGTGAAAGGGTATAAAATGGTCTAAATATGTTAGATTAATGATTCCATGTATTGGTTGGGGTTAAACTCGGGCAAAGGCTCAAGATTGGTGTTTGGAGCCAAAACCGCACGCCAAGTGTTCGGTGAAATGCCACAATGAGTTCTTAACCATTGTTGGGTTGATTGAATGATTAAATATAAAATGAATGTCTAAACATAGCCCAAATATATTATTTATAAAAATGGAATTAAATAGAAGCTAGTAGGAACTCATTTGAAGTTTTGAAAGCTTAGTTTGGGTTTTGGTCATTTAGAATCCACTTGGAGTTCGTATGAACTCCATGAAGTAATAGCATGCTATGTTATAGTATAATATGTTTGGAAAGTTTTCAATTGTGTTATTAAAGTGTTTGCATGAGTTGGGAAACACAAAGTATGTGCAGGAACTCAATTTGGTGTTTTAAGTCGAAACCGCACGCCAAGTGTTCGGTGAAATGCCCCAATGAGTTCCTAATCATTGTCGAGATGAATTAAATGTTTGAATATATTATGAATACCTAATAATAGCCTAAATATGTCAAATATTGCTATGGAATTGATTAGAATTGAAAATGAGCTCAAATGGAGCTTAGTGTTGTCGGTTGGAGCTTTCGGTCATTTTAGGACTCGTTCGGAGTCCGTATGACCTCCATGGAATCATGGAAGGTTATGAAATCATTCTAATATGTTTTTAGGTGTCTAATTGACCTTAATATGCTATAAATATTGTTAGTAAAGTCGCTCCAAAGTTACAAAATCAATTACGAAGGTTTTAGGGACTTTGGTGAGCATTGGGGGCTTGGATGGTGCAGTTGGACCAGACCAGAAGCCTGGTCGCGGCGCTACCCTCCCCTGGGTCACTCCATGACTACCTTGCTGCCCCAATATTGTGTTTTGGTTGGTCGGGGGTCGGTGCTTGGGTCTTATTCGTTCGTTGCACCTCTAAATTAAGTGTTTTAAGGGTTTGAGGGCCTTTGATCCATTCTGGAACCCCTAAGGCCTCATATGAACTTAGTACTTTCGGTTTGATAACCCAATACCCTTAGCCCACTCTTAGGGGCTTATCTTGTGTTCGGGGGCTTACGTGTACAAGTTATGAATGCTTCTAGGTGAATTGACTCGAAAGGAGTTTGATTGCAAGCTTTAGCCATTCTCCGGGCTATTGTGGCTTTATTGGAAGGCTTTGGAATCTTCTTAACCAATCACTGTGAGTTCTCGGACTAATGTAGATGAATGATTACATGTTAATTGTTGTTTGTGCCATTGTTGATAACATGCTACTTGATCATGCATATTCACATGTTATAGATGGATTCATTGTAGCCTTATTGAACATGCTGTCATGCATCATGAATTGAAAAGTGAATTGTCATGCTACTTGATATTGTTGTGGATTGGTTTGTCGTGCATCTCATATAGTATGTGTAACTGCTTATTTGTATGGATAACAATGATTGGAAGATGGCAATTCGTGTTGGTTATCCTAGTAGGTTGGACTATTCGCTTTTGTGGTTGATTAATAATAGTTGGGATATATGCATGACCCCTTCAGGTTGTATATTGGGTCGCATTCGTGGAAATCTAATTGATTATGATTTGGCATAAAGGACTATTTAACTGGTAGGCTTATTAGTAAGGTCAAACGACCCCGATGATATGTTAGAACCATTGTTGCGGTATGATTAGTAGAACCACATAGAAGGTTTCTTTTAATTGGTCTTATGGACCGTTATAGACTCTCATGAGTCATATTGAACCCTAAATTGTTGTGGAATGCGTTTTGGACCCCTTTGGATATCCATGAAATATTCCTGGCCCCTTTGGATGCCAGATGCCGACATACTTGCACCGTCGGAAGTCCCGTACTTGCTAGGGACAATCCCGTACTTGCTAGGGACAGCCTCGTACTTGCTAGAGGCAATACCACTCCCGACTTTGACAGGGAACCCTAGACGACCATTGGGTATGTGGTATTTAGATTTGGATGGGATTATCTCGTGTGAGGACAGCAACGGGCCGCCTGCGGGCGATGATTTTGACACGTTGGGCTGCAAGCATGAGTTATATCCTAGTGGCGGTGTTGACATCATGTGAGGACGGCAACGGGCCGCCTTCGTGGCGATGATTATGACACGTTGGGCCGCAAGCATGTTTGTTCACACCTTTGAATTGGAGTTATTAGTAGTACGTACTGTGGTAATGTAACGTGCCGATTTGGTAAGGCATCTTTGCAAAAGGGTTACAACGTGCTACTATGACACGCGTTGGAATCCCCACTTTGGCTCGACTATGTCTAGCGGTGTAGTGGATTCCAAGAGTTGAGTTGGTCCTCACCTTGACTCGGCTAGGCCGGGCGGTGACGGTGGAATATGTGACATTGGTAAATATCGTGAATGCTAATAGTCCTTAGTGAGATGAGTCATCTTGTTGAGAATTCGAATAGGTAAATAATTGGTGTGGGACACCGATAGTCCTCAACGAGGATGAGGTGATCCCATTCTATCTTGGCATTGGCCATCCTTGGCCCCTATATATTTAGTTGATTGAAATTATGTGTTGGATATACATGGTTAGCATGTTAATTGTTATTTATATTAATCCTGGAATTCACTAAACAACTTTTGTTGTTTACCCCTTTAGTTGTTAACCTTTTGCAGGTTTGAGCTATCGAGCGGGAAGTTTATATTCTTCCTCATTATTCAGAGTGTAGACTCGAGACTAACGGTATGCTTTGGTGATTGTGTTGGGTTTGGGTTAGTCGACCTCTTGGCCTTGACTATTCGTTTGCAGGATCATGACCTGTAACCTTGTAGATTCAATAGTTGTTTATTCGGATGCATCACTTATGATGCATTAATTGTAAAAGTTTTAATTCTACCCTAATTCCGCAAGTATTGATGTATAAATCATTGTTAATTACACTAAAATATGTATTATTGTTGTATGGGTGTTACAATTTGGTATCAGAGACGTGGTTCATCGACTGAGTATAGTGCACGATACTCACCCTTGAACCCTTGGATGATGCTTATATTGACCCACCTAGGCAAATATTATGACAACAAACATAGGTTTGAACTCTGGCCTAGGATGGGGATACTTTGGGTAGACTTATGCAAATTTTGCGTGATGATATGTACAATTGAAGTATATATATATTATCTATAGTCGACATTGGGTTCGACATTGTCAGTTTTAAAATGGTAATTTTATGGAGGAGATTTGAGAGTGAAATATGAATAAATGTACCCTAGTTGTTGGGTATAAAATAATTTGAAGACGTGTGTACCCACGTCATGTATTGAACCTTGAATGTATAGGCGTAGCGACCGATTGGGTCGATTGAGGATAAGAAGCTTGACATGAGAGTCTTGTGTTAGCCATATAGGCTTAATGTCGCTTGGGCTATAATGAAATATGCTTATTGTGTGATTTATGACATTAAGGTCATCTAATATTGTATAAGAAAATTGTGATATTCCTTCCTTCAGGTGTGTTGTGAAGTGTACTCGACTCCGCGAGTGTGATTTGTCTTGTCAGGACCGCGAGGTCCATTCTCCAATGGGATCTATGAATATAGTTCCTAATGAATTAGTTTGACCATTATGGGTGGTTTAACCGAGGGAAGTTGATCCCTATGTACGTTCTTAGGTCACTCTTCGTTGAGGTGTCATTTCTGCCTCAATATTCGAGATTTAAATCTCGACATTGATTTTCGAAGCGTATAAAGTTTCATAAATGAGAGTGTTTGAAGGACGACCTAGTGTGTCATAAATGTGGAGAGATATGACATATTTGACCTAGATGTCCAAGGTGGTGTTTAATTGTCGGGAACGTGGTTATGTGGGCCACATGATTCGCGAATGCCTTTGATGGAAGGCTAATTTTGACGAGGCTGGAGCTACAGCCGAGTATGAATCTTCGTAGTGGAAGCATTGTCTTCCAATTATGACCTCCGTAATGTTTCCTTGAGACGCTTTTATGTTGTTGTTGCGTCCTATTTGAATCATTTTGACAAATTGTCGTTAAGATGGAATTAATGCATGTTCAATAAGTTGGTTTAATTAGGGAGCCAACCTCAATCTTGTGGTAGTATGACATAATTATGTAATGGTAGACGTGAGGTCTAGTCAAATGGTGCTGATAGCACCCCGACTTTATATAAGTAATGAATTTTATTGCTAGTAAGCAATAACTAATGTTGATTAAAAATTGATAATCCGGGTAAATATGTGGCATTTTAACTACCACCCGGTTGGTAAGCCAAAACCTAAATGAACTTTAAGATGCAAAAGTTCCTTGTAAAATTTTAGTTGCTATGAGTAGCATTAGGTGGTGTCAAATTTGATGGCAACGCCTTGGAAATTATCCCCAATAGAACTAATTTTGTATTTGAAAATGGAAAATTTTGACGTTTAATGGTAAATTCCTGGAAAATTTAGGAGTTGCGTTAGCGCAACGGGGGAAGTAGACAATTTGTGCCTCCAAAATTAGCCAAATGACTATAAATGGGGTTAAACCAATAATGATTTTTGGGGTTTGGCGACAATTGTTTTGTCAATAAGTGTGGTTGAATAGATGACATGTGTCATCACATTGAAGTTAAACATGAAAATTTGTGTGTACTCCTAAATTGTGAAAGGGGAGTATATTGGCTTAAAATATAAGAACCATTTTGTCCAAAGAAGTTGAATATTTGGTAATAAACCCTTAAGTTGTGAGTAAGGGTGGATGAACTCTAAGTTGAAATTGAGCAAACTATTGTGGACTAGCTCTAAGTCTCAATTGAGCACTTAATTGATCGTTGTTCGCTTGATACAACAAAAATTCCGTTTACTTACATGTCGGTAATTTGATAAAATATGTAAGCTACCTTGTGGATAAATAATAGTTCTTAGAGAACAATTGAATCGATATGTTGATTTGGAATGATGAAGTCATTTAATGTGACTAGATAATATTCTAGATACTTGAATACCATGTGGTCCGGTGGTAATACTATGTGTATAGGATCTTATTATGTCTTTTAACTCGGTCAAATCATGTAAGTGATATAGCGGGGATGTGTTGCGTAACGCAACTAGGATTATGTCGTTGGGGTAATCATATTATGTGAAATGATTGTTGTTTGGATGTCAGGTCGCTAAAAATTGTTGATATATGTGTGCCCATTGGTTATGCATATTCGGAAAGTGTCAATTAGCCTCCGCGGTGTAATAAGACGTGTGGTCTTTAAAACACCTTTGAATTGTGTTGAGTCTTAGGATTCCGAGGACGGAATCTTTTAATGGGGGAAGAATTGTAACACCCCAAATAATTAGGAGGTAATTATATTCCTAATAATGTTGAGTTAATATAGTTATTAAAATAATTATTATTAATTGGAGATATTAATAATATTGACTAATGAGGTAATTAACTTTGCTCAACGATTGAAATGGTAAACTTAAAGGTCATATTATGAGTAGTTGCCAATAATTTATGACATTTGCTATTATTGAGACCTGTATGATAAAAAGAAAATATAATGTGGTTAGTATTGAAATAACAAGAATGGGTAATGAACTTTTGGTTCATTTATTAAAATAAATAAATAGTTTCTTGAGGGGTGAATATTGAATGAGAGAGAGAAGTTGGAGGGGTGTAGGTGACAAGTTGCCAAACCCACACCCCCCCTTATTTTGTTAAAACCGTATCACACACACACACACACTTGCATTTGTGTGTGTGTGTGTTTCTCCCCAAGAAGAAAAGAAGGAAAAGAAATGGAGAAGCTAGGGTTTTTGGGAGATTCATCTCCAAATTTGTGAAGATTAAAGCTTAGGAATCTCAATCTTTGTAATCCTTGAAGGTATAATCATCTTCCCCATCTCCTACTTCATCTCATTCTTCTCCATTCTTCATTTGAAGAATGAAACCCTAAATGGGTTTATGTTGAAATGTTTTGTAATGGCTCCAATCTCTTAATATGTTGTTATATGATCAAAATGGAGCCATAATATGTAACTACATTGGTAGTTTGAGTTAGTTTTGGTTTGAACCCAAGCTAGGGCTCAAATGAGCTCCAATGGGTTATGGATTTGAGTTTGATGTTTTAGTAAGATAGATATGCTAAATCTTCATCCATATATGTTAAATATTGATATGGAACCAAATGGATTTAAGTAGATGCTCATTTGGAGCTTTGAAGTGGTGAATTGGGTTTTAACCCATTTGTGAACTCAAAAGAGTTCATATGAACCAATTTGCAAACTTTTATGATTTAAATGTGTGGGAAGAGTATAAAATGATCTAAATATTCTAGATTAATGATTTCATGTATTGGTTGGGGTTAAACTCGAGCAAAGGCTCAAGTTTGGTGTTTGGAGCCAAAACCGCACGCCAAGTGTTCGGTGAAATGCCACAATGAGTTCTTAACCATTGTTGGGTTGAATTGAATGATTAAATATATATTGAATGTCTAAACATAGCCCAAATATGTTATTTATAGCAATGGAATTAAATGGAATCTAGTATGAACTCATTTGAAGTTTTGAAGGCTTAGTTCGGGTTTTGGTCATTTAGAACCCATTTGGCCGTTCGTATGAACTCCATGAAGTAATAAAATGCTATGTTATAGTATAATATGTTTGGAAAGTGTTCAATTGTGTTATTAAAGTGTTTGCATGAGTTGGAAAACACAAAGTATGTGCAAGAACTCAAAGTAGTGTTTTAAGTCGAACCCGCACGCCAAGTGTTCGGTGAAATGCCCCAATGAGTTCTTAATCATTGGTGGGTTGAATTGAGTGTTTGATTATGAATTAAACGTCTAAAAATAGCCCAAATATGTTTAATATTGTTATGTAATTGATTAGAATTGAAAATGAGCTCAAATGGAGCTTAGTGTTGTCGGTTGGAGTTTTCGGTCATTTTAGGACTCGTTCGGAGTCCGTATGAGCTCCATAGAATCATGAAATGTTATGAAATCATTCTATTATGTTTAGAGGTGTCAAATTAGTCTTAATATGCTCCAAATATTGTTGGTAAAGTCCCTCCAAAGTTACGAAAACGTTTATGGGAGTTTTGGGTGTTTGGTGTGCATTTTTGACTCAAAAATGAGTTGGGAGCTGTCCAGAAGGGGGGTAGCGGCGCGACTAACATCTTGGTCGCGCCATGACCATGTTTCTGGCCCAAAAATGGATTTTGCTTGGGTGGGGGTCGATGCTTGGGTCTTATACGTTCGTTGCACCTCTAAATTAGGTGTTTAAAGGGTTTGAGGGCCTTGGATCGAGTCCGGAACTCCTAAGGCCTCATATGAACTTAGTACTTTCGGTTTGATGACCCAATACCCTTAGCCTACTCTTATGGGCTTATCTTGTGTTTGGGGGCTTACGTGTATGCTTTATGGATGCTTATAGGTGAATTGAGTCGAAAGGGGCTTGATTGCAAGCTTTAGCCATTCTCCGGGCTATTATGGCGTTATTGGAAGGATTTGGAATCTTCTAAACCAATCACTGTGAGTTCTAGGACTAATGTAGATGAATGATTACATGTTAATTGTTATTTATGCATTTGTTGATAACATGCTACTTGATCATGCATATTCACATGCTATAGATGGATTCATTGTAGCCTTATTGAACATGTTGTCATGCATCATGAATTGAA
>JAANYP010008418.1:0-77596 GCA_020465985.1 Centrapalus pauciflorus
ACAAACGGGTTTTTAACAAAAGGAGTGGTACTGTGGAGATTGTGTATAATATTGAAGTCACAAGTTATACACATGAACCCCAAACTGGTCCGGAACGGATATTTGACTATGATAAGTTATTTGAGTCATTTAACATTCCTTTGGATGATACTGCAGGTACAATCGATAAAGACATGGCGACGTTGCACCTAAATGACGATGGCCATATTTTTCCAAGGACCACGTTCGAATCTACGTCCGAGCCTACTGCGACTGTAGATAGTTCTCCAGAAGTTGCTGATCAAGAGGCACCTAATACTGAGAATCAGACTCAAGCATCAAGTTCTGCCTCTGAGGAAAACGTCCGTGAGGAAGAAAATGTAGAAGCTGAGCCTGTTCCCCCTTTAGGTGAAATAGGATCCCACTTAGGAGATAATCTAAGGGTTGATGAAATAGAGACCTCTAGGATTAACAAGAACCATCCAATAGAAAGCATCATAGGAAATCCTAACGAGGGTGTGAGGACTCGGAGTAGTGTAAATAACAACACCGTGTTGTTGTCGATGAAAAACGACTCCGAGGCATATCACACATGTCTTTATTCATGTTTCATATCGCAAGTAGAGCCTAAGAATGTGCAAATGGCACTTAAGGATAACTCCTGGGTTGAAGCGATGCAGGAAGAACTTTCACAATTTAGGAAACTAGAAGTGTGGGAGTTAGTTCGTCTACCCTCGCAGCGGCGAGATTGCAATTAGGAACCAATGCGGTTTTTAAAGTGCAAAAGAGACGATCGGGTATAGTCACGCGAACAGGCGACCCGAATTAGTTGTAACGGGTTTCAACCAACGAGGAGGGATCGATTACAACGAAGTGTTTGCACCTGTTGCAAGGTTAAAGCCAATTAGGTTGTTTTTAGCTTTTTTGCTCCTCAAAGGCTTTAAAGTATATCAACTGGATTGTTAAGAGTGGCTTTCCCATTGTATGGGAAAAGTGAGGAGTTGGTGTATGTAGAACAACGCCCGGGTTACAGATCCACTAATATCTGATAGAAGTCTATGCTTAGCTAAGGCTCTTTATGGATTTACATCAAGCACCTAGGGGCCGTGTATGCAGACGTCCAACCATCTGTTAGAAAATGGCTTTGAGAGGGGTAGGATAGATAGTACTCTGTTTGTTAAGAGAAAGGGAGATCACTTTATCTTGGTACAAGTGTACGTCGATGATATCATTTTTGGATCATCAGACGAACAGATGTGCAAAGATTTCGAGAAGGTTATGAAGTCTAAGTTCGAGATGAGTGCTATGGGAGAGTTGAATTTCTTTTTAGGGTTACAAGTTGACCAAAAGAAGGAAGGCATGTTTATCCATCAGACCAAGTATGTCTATGACATATTGGAGCGTTTCGGGATGGAAGGAACTAAGTTGACTGCCCACTTCAGCACGCCGATTCAAGTGAATCACAATCTCGGGCCGGGTACTGAAAGTGATTCCGATGTGGATCCGACTTTATATCGGGCCATGATTGGGTCACTTATGTATTTAACTGCTTCAAGACCTGACATAATGTTTGCTATGTGTATTTGTGCTAGGTATCAAGCGAATCCGAAGGAGATGCATATGAAAGCTGCGAAGCGGATTCTACGATACCTCAAGTCGAAACCGAAGCTGGGACTTTGGTATCACGCGGAGGGAGATATAGAGTTGGAGGCGTTCACAGATTCTGACTACGGAGGATGCAGCTTGACGCGCAAATCAACGACTGGAGGTTGTCAGTTCCTAGGAGGGAGATTGGTATCCTGGCAATGCAAGAAACAAACATCGGTAGCCATTTCAACATGCGAGGCCGAGTATGTTGCTGCTGGTAGTTGCTGCTCACAGGTTCTGTGGATACAACAACAATTGCGGGATTACGGTTTGGCTTACACTCAAACTCCTATTAGGATAGACAATCAATCTACAATTGCTATAACTAATAATCCAGTTAAACACAGTAAAACAAAGCACATAGACATAAGGCATCATTTTATTCGTGATTGTGCTGAAAAGAACTTAATCAAACTGGTAAAAGTGGCAACAGAAGATAATAATGCAGATTTATTTACCAAAGCGTTTGATAAGTCACGGTTTGAGTATTTAATTCAACTGAATGGAATGCGCAACCCAGAGTAATTTGACCTTAGTAGTATTTTATTTCCTTTTATAGTAGTAGTATTTCTTTCTTTTTATAGTAAGTCTGCTAATTTAGGAAAGTTTCTATTTTTAGTAAGTTTCTATTTTTAGTAGGATAGTAGGTTATCATATCTTTATTGCTATTTCTTTATGAAAAACAAAAGAAAAAAGAGAGAAAATCAGAAAAATACAAAAAAGGAGAATATCAGAAAAGGAGTTAAGTCTTAGATACATAGGTTCAAAGTGACGAAAATTAGCACAGTCGTTACAGACTCTAAGTGTTTAGGCTTTCACACATAATGCCACAAATTCTAAGTGTTATACTTTATTTAGTTTGATGTGTTGGTAGGCATAATACATATAGGGAATCTCAAGGCTAATAAAATATTCTAGAAAAAGTCAAGCGTGTCACTAACTTAGATGTACGACCAATCGGTCTTAATTTTTATGTACAAGACATACAAACATTGAGTCTAAATGAGGTATGCAAACTTTCTGGGGATGTATGGCAACATCAAATACATCTGAAAATGGAAAGAATAGAAATATCATGTAAAACTGAGAGTCGAAAACATGCAACTCTGTTGTACGTAAGTACAGACCTGTTGTCTCTGTTTAGATTCGGGTTAGCAGACATGTCGCTTTGTTGTACGTCAGTACAGACCTGTCACCGCTATCTGCTAACTTTAAAAATAAACCTTAAGTCGAACTAAGACACTTTGTTGTATGAGAATACAGACCTGTGTCCGATGTTTGTCTTTTAAAGAAAGTTTGCAAATACCAACAAGTTAGAATTTTTGTCTGTGTGCCTTGATCATAAAAGTATGTCTATGTCTGAGTCACGTAAGATAATTTCCTGATAAATAAAAAGGCCAAGGGATATTCCGAAATGTAAAATGTTTAACAGGGTAAAATACCAACAATCGGCTAAATGGGTATGTCACGACAAACAATCAAAGGAATTCAAAAAATTCCTAAGTGTGAAAGTTTAAGTACTGAAAGTTAGTATCAGACATCGCTATCTGATTGAACCTTTCTTAGACTATACTCATCAAAAATATGTTGTTAAGTATTTAGCTTAGATTGTAAATTTTTCTTAAGTCTAGATTAATTTTTTGGTCAAAGTTTTATTTTACTTTATTTTATTTTTTTTATTTTTACCTTAGTTTATTTTATTTTATTTTAGTTTAGTTTAATTTTTACTTAGGTAAAAGGTCAAAAGTTACTGAGGGTGCATTCAAAGTTGGATAAAATAAACATTGCATGAAATATCTGTTGCTTAGGATAAAAGAGTTGGCATAGTTTATCTGGTTACACAATACCGTAGAAAAAAGTTGGAAAAGTTGAACTTATTTCAAAATTTTCGAAATTTTTCTAAGTGTTGGTAGTTTCGAATCTAAGACAGACTCGAATGTGAAGTATTTCGAATCTGTCTGTAGACTCGAATCTACACATAGACTCGAAGGTTGGTAGTATATATAGGTCAATAGTGAAGTCATTTATTACTTTACTGTTGTCGAATCTATACTCTCGAATCTATATCAGCGATTTCGAATCTATTTTCTCGAGTCTACCGTATTGCTCCCAAACGACATTTTGTCGACTCTAAGCTACTGTGTTCGATTCTACACTCATATCTAGGTATAATCAACCGGATTGTACAAGATTTTGGTAGTTTTATACACAATTTAAGGACAAATCGTCGATTTTTGAAGTTTTATGGGTCAAAATTGGGTTTTTGCTAAATAACTAAGTTTGGACCTATAAAAGATCAAATTAAAGACATAAATCAATGATTAGAACCTAGTTGAACTAATGTATGTGATTTACCAAGTTCAAAATGGTTAAAATCTTGGGTTTTTGTTGAAAATTCATAAGTCGGGGCTTCGAATCTGTTCATGGCTTTCGAATCTGTTCATGGGTTTCTCGAATCTATCATTAGATTCGAAATGACCATGATATTCGAATCTGTCCATTAGACTCGAATAGGGACTCTTCGAATCTGTCCATTACATTCGTATATGGACACTTCGAATCTGTTACCTTCGAATCTGTACTTTATTTACTTTGTTGAATTTAAATTTTATTAAACTTGTGGAAATTTAATTGTGTTGGATTTGGTACTTAATCGAGTACAAAATAAAACAAATTTGAATTTAAACAAGTTTATTGATTTTTAATCATTCTAACAGTTTTATGTATTGTGCAGATATGGCGCTTCGTGCTTTTGTTCCTAAGCACAATATGGTACTTAATCCAGCTCATAATATCCCTGAAGCGCAGGGTTATCGAGAAGTTTTAGATTTTCTAGCTGAATCTAGGATCAGCTATGCATTATATCACAATATTCCGATTGTGATTTCATATGTGCGTCAATTTTACGATCATTTACAGGTGGACTGTACTGTCACCCCGACAGTCTTAAGAACCAGAATTGCCGGTCAACCTCTGGTTTTCTCAGCAGATATTTTGCGTCAAGTACTGCAGTTGGGTTCACAAGAACAAGAAGACGGGCCTATAGACTTTCCTTTAAGTATTAGGCAAGCAGCGTTTTTGCGAATGGGCTATAGTTTGGACGTTACAAAATCATCTTATATGAAAAGCGGGTTGATAGGGCAGTGGCGATTTTTGGTCCACGTGTTCATGGTTTGTTTTGCGCCTAAGAAGGCTGGATTCGATTACATCGTCTCAAAGATCCAATCTGGGGTGATTGCCATGGCGTACAATAAGAAGTTCAGCTTCTCACAGCTGTTTTTCTCGGAATTCATCCATCAAATTACTGCTCCTGAGAGAGAAAGATTCCTACTGTATCCTAGGTTTGTAATGATGTTGATAAGGCACTTCTTGCCTGATTTGCGACAAACAGATGATGCATTGAGCGTGAATATTATGGATAAGCGCATCTATTCTGACTGTTCCTCACATCGAGGAAGGTTAGCGGTTCCGGTGGCGCGTCCACTATTTGGTGCAATTCTGGATAGGGAATTTCAAGCCCCGAGTAATGCCAACTGGGCAGGGGTAGTTGATGTCCAACCATAGCAACAACAACAACGTCCACTACAACAACAGCCTCGTGCTCGTCCCCGTGATCCAAGGCGAAGACAAAGAGCTACTGCAAGTCAAACTCAGGCGTCTAGGCCTTCTACGAGTCAGCAACCAGAAGTGCAGGAAGCCGGGCCGTCAAATGTCCCAAATGAAGCTGATCAATTGTGCCAAACGCTAAATGAAATTTGGGAGGCAGGTCCACATGCAAATGAAGATATAGCTGCAGAGCTAGTGGGTGACTTACTTGAGCCTCCAGAGGGAGTAGAAGATGTCTTCAGAGATGTTGACGAATATGTGCCAGAGCAGACTGGCAATGATGAGTCATCATCTGCTACAGAATCAGAAGAAATGGAGGAGATCGAAGTTGAAGCTCCAGAATTAGTGTCTACAGATCCTCATATTCAAATTGGAACCTATGGTTCACGATTGATTATCAATGAAGGTGGTTCGAGGAGGCGTGAGGCCAGGGAATTGGAGGAGTCAGATTTTGAAGAAGATGAGACTCCTCAGTTGGTGACAAGGCAACGGGCCAAACGTCACAGGTTTATGCAGGGGACTTCATCACAGTCCGATGCACAACCTCCGCCTCAAACCCAAACCCAACACCAAGATACAGCTCCACCATCACCGCCACCTCAGCAACATGAACCCTACATTCCCCATCCATTCAATCCTGCTCCCATTCAGTCCATCCCTTCTACATCAGAAGCCTATACCGACAACCAACGAATCATGCAACTTAAGAGCCGTGTCGACTTTCAGAACGTTCAAATCATAACTCTCACAAAAGCAGTCGGTGAACTCCAAGAGCATAACTCTAATCTTGATAAGGAGAATGCAGAATTGAGAAAGATTGTTGATAGTGTTAGAGACGACAACACGGAGATTAAATCATTTGTTGCTGATCAATCGTCTGAAATCCGAGCAATGCGGTCCCTCCTAGAGCAACTTATGAAAAATCTACAAACTCAGGGGGAGACGAGTTGTAAAGATCAGGAAGTACAGCGAGAAGATGATGATAATGAAGGCGATGATCCCGGTGCAAACAAAGAGATTGAGTCTGTAGATTTTTCTGCAGCTCAAGTTACACAAGTTCAGGGGGAGCCTAGTACAGAAGGAGGAGAGGGAGGAGCAGGAGGAGAAGCAGGTTCTTCAAAGACTTTAGATAGCGACATGATCGATGCGCTGTAAGATATTGAAGAAGAGCTAATGGAGTTTGATTTTGAAGATGATATTGAAGAATTAGAAGAAGGTGAATTCATTCCAGATGATGTCGCTGACTGGAAATCGGATGATGAAGTGCTAGATGATGAAGACGATCACGTTAATGAAGTAATAATCAATTCACAACCAATCACTGAACTGTATGAGAGCCAAAATCATAATGTGATTGATATTGATTACATCAAGGTAGCCTCAGCTGAAGATAAAGACCTTGAAGAGGCTGAGAACGAGCCATCTAGAGCTGATCTGATAAATCTTTGGTTCAAGAAGGAAGAAAAGAAAGATCAGCTGAAGATGAAGAAGAAGATGAGAAATCCAAGTGCTGGAAATTTTGCTGGAGGGATTATTAGCTGGTTCTTTGACAGAGAACTGCAGCTGTTTATTTTGAAAAGAAGAGATGGCCTTCAATACTTGAGGCGGACATTGAAAGCGTTTAATTCATTGCCCAAGATTGAAGTTAAAGAGTTAGCCTGGAAGGAGCTGATCAATATTGGAGATGATCCCTACGCGAACGTAATTGAAAGAATTATAAGGAAAGAAGGGCGATCAGGGAAATTTGAGCGACTCAAGCCAAGGACCGGAAAGAGGGTCGAGGATGGGTCGAGAATAGATCCTCATACAGGTAGGCCATGGGCCAGGATGGAATACAAACCTGTGAGGTGTCTAAAGAAAGTCCCAATGAAGCCAATGCCACAGAACGTTTTGAGCAACATGAAGTGGTGGTACCTAGAGATTGACACTGCTGAAGCTATCATGGAAGATCAAAACGAGCAGGTAATTTTGAAGGTATATGATCCATTGCACTTGATAAACCTATCAAAGGACGACCTGAAGAAGCTTCATGATCAGCCTATCTTCTTTACTGAACCATGGAGATCTGAAGCCTGGAAGTTCCAAAAGGTAGTCAAAGTTTGTATAGATGCTGGATTATATGCGGGTAGTAATATATATAGCTCTAGTACTTAAATTTGATGTAATGTAAATAATTAGAAGCTATCGTCAAGGGGGAGTCTGTTGGTACACCCTGTGTGACGATAGCAGTCTAATCGATCTGCATTATGGTTTAGGTAATATTCTGAGTATTAACCAAGTATTTTGATATATATGTTTAATATGTGTTTGTCTGTTATTGATTATGTGTTTGAACTTGATGTAACATATTACAAGAAGTTCAAACATAAAGGTCAAAGATTAACTCAAGCATAAGTTAAAACATAAGTTTCAAACACTTAGTTATATATGTCAAAGGCTAGATTCGAATTGCATAAAAGGATACATTCGAATCTGTGATAGATTCGAATGAGTCCTTAGATTCGAATAGGCTAGATTCGAATCTGTCAGATGGACAGATTCGAATGGGCCTTAGGCCAGATTCGAGGTTGGCCCACAACAGACTCGAATCAGGGTCTATAATTAGGGATAGACTCGAATCATTAGTAGACTTTTTGCAGAATTCGTGAGGAATTGAGCAAGAGGCGATCTCGAGTTTATCAGCTAGGTGAGTCCCGTTTAGGAGAGAATTAGTACGTAGGATCGTTCGTGTGTCGTTCGTTCAGCGTCTAATAGTCTCCGTGTTTCCGTTGGTTGAGAGTTGTCCGTCTGACCGTCAATGAGGATTCCGCACTCGTTAATGGATCCGCGTCTAGATAGATCTTGCAGTGGTAGACCTTACAAGGTAAACCTACTTGGGTCCTGCAGGCCTTCTAGATCTCCCTGATATACACACATTTAAACACACAGGTCAGTGAGAATGCAAGTGTTACTAGATCTCTGGTCACCTCAGATACACACATCTAGCCATATCAACCTTCTTTTACAGCATCTACTAGCACTACAAAGAAAAACCCTCAATAGCGGCGACAAGCATTAGTGGCGACATATGCTTTAGCAGCGACACACAAAAAACGCGGGTAGGTGTCGCCGCTATTGGCTTTAGCAGCGACACTGTGTCGCGGCTAATACTAAAAAAAAAAGGCGCCCAACCTGCCGCCCCTTTTTCACCCATTTTCACCTTAACTCTTTCACTCACCCACCTTTTCATCTTCTCTCCTCCTGCGATTTTACTCCTCTCACCGCCGGTTGCTATTTTGTAACGTAAGGATTGCATTTTGTTTATTTTTTTAGGTAAAAATATGTAATGTGTGTGCATTGGTGTGTATTACGTCGTTGCTCTCGTCTCTCGTCTCTTAGATCTGCCATCCATCGTCTTTGTGTCTCTCTCTGCTGTGGTCTCTCTCTCCCCGTGGTTTCTCCCTACTGGTATGTATTTTAAATGTATTTAGTGTGTGTATGTATTTTGAGTATTAGTGTGTGTATTTGTATGTATTTTGTTTATTAGTGTGTGTATTAGTGTGTTGTGTATATTAGTGTGTATTTTGTAATAATGTATGTGGTTTATATTTAGTGTGTATTTTGTATAAATTAGTGTGTATTTGTGTACGAGTAGTGTATATATTTAAAAAGTGTGTAAATATTGATTTAGGTAAAAAAAATGTATGGTTTTGTTAAAATTATTTGTAGGTTTGTTTAAAGAATTTTTTGTTAAAAGTTTTAGATTTATCAAAATTAGGTTTTTTTTAAGTATTTGTTAAAATATTTTTAGAATTATTGTGTTTTTTTAAGTATTTATAAAAGTTTTATATGTATTTAGTATATTATTGTGTGTGTATTTATATGTATTTTGTGTATTAGTGTGTGTATTTATATGTATTTTGTATATTAGTGTGTGTTTATGTGTATTTTGTATATGTTTATGGTAAAATAATGTAGATTTACTAAAATTATAAGTAAAAATTTATATATGTATTTTTTAGGTAAAAAGAAAGCAATCTTGTATTGTGTATATTTGGTGTCTTTTATGTATAATTTTAGTGTGTATTAGTTTATTAATGTGTGTGTGATTGTTTTAGGTAAAAAAATACTATGAATTTGTTAAAAGTTGTAGATTTATTACAGTTAGGTTAAATTATTTGTATTTTGTAAACATATTTGTAGATTTATTGTGTAATTAAATATTTATAAATTTTTAATGTTTATAAATTATTTAAAGATTTTATTGCATAAGTGTCCACACTTTCCATTTGTATCCTTAAAACTTTTGAATGTGAATTGAAGAGCTTAATTAGTGTATACATATCATATCCCTAGTGACGGATTCTTTTATAAGCGAGCTTTAGGCTTATATTAATTATTGGATCTTCTAAATTGAAAAGACTAATAAATGTGGTATATACTTTTTGTATGTTTTAATGTGTAACTAATTTATTAGTGATATGATGTAACAACCCAACTTTTAGCTAATCCTAAATATCTGATCATCGAACCCATAATGTAATATTATTACATTATTTTGAATTATAATTTAATTAGGTTTTTAAATATTTAATTAAATTATATATAGATATTTAAATTATGATTTAATAAATTATTAAGATAATTAAATAAAAGAGATATAAGATACGAAAGTAATAGTGAGTTAGATAGCAAATATAACTAGTTGAAGTATATAAACGTAATTAAGGTTCATAATCTCTAAATCTGACTCTCTCTCTAGACTTTCTCTCTCTAGATTTTCTCTCTACTCTCTCTCTACTTCTCTCTAAGATTTCTTCCAAACCGACCGTCTGATTATCAGGATTTATACATCATCGGGAAGATCTCGAAGAATACTACAATAATCTACCGTCGCATGAAGGATTACATACGAATTTGAGGTAAGAAATTACATTTAAAGTTTCTATACTTTCGGTTTTGAAGATATAATCTCGAATTTACCATTTTATGAGATTAAAGCTAGAATAACTTAAGATTTAACTAGAATATGTTTAAAATAATTGAATCTAGGCTTAATATTTAGTATAAATATGATTTTAGGCTTGAAAATGTAAGATTTAAAGCTGTAGATGATGAACAAATTCGAGAAACCAAGAACAAACTCGAAATGCATGAACAAACTCGATTTTTGATGTCAAATTCGAGTATGGATTCGAATTTATCCCTTAAATTCGAGATATGCTTCGACTTTAAGCCATAAAATTGAGATAGACTTCGACTTTAACCCATAAATTTAAAATATAGGTCGAATTTGATACTAAACTCGAGAAGATGTTTGACTTTGATGTTAATTCGAACTAGGGTTTCGAATTTAACCTTGTATTCGACTTTAATTTATATGATGAAGCTATGGATTCGAATTTGATGATAAAATCGAATGTGTATTCCGAATTTAATAAGAAAATTAGAACCACGCTCCCTAGATTTGGATATCTTGAATAAATCACATGAACAACACATAAAATAACAAAATAATTAGCTTATTGATTAAATATATATATATATATATATATGATAATATATATATATATATATATATATATATATATATATATATATATATATATATATATATATATATATATATATATATATATATATATATATATATACACACACATTGATCTTTAGAGAATATAAATAACAAAGAATACAAATGAAAGAAATGAGATTGATGACCATATCAAGATATGAGACTTTTGAGATTAAAGATCAACGAACGAACATTGAATTTATTATTCAAATGATATAAAGGCTAATAAATATCAGAAATGATATGATTAACAGATTGAGCAACAAGCAAAATGGCAAGCATCTGAAAGTCTGATATAAGTCAGATAGTGGTTCTAATCCACTACAGATTGTGAGCAACAGAGCCAGAGCCAGAAAGTGCAAATAACCAGTAACTGTGAGTTGTAGATTTTACTTTAACTGCAAATTATGTGAATTGAGACTTTTGTTGCATGATCCTGATTTTATTGGCATTCTGATCTTATTGAGCATATTGATAATTGCCATGATTACTATGAATTGTTGAGCCGATCATTTATTCTTGTAGCTTCTATTTCATTGACGAGTCATTTGATTGTTAAGCTTAACTCCATCACTATTGCTCAGTGTTGGGTTAATGTTAGGCTTATGATGTGCTGATTTACGTGATGAAAGCACAGAGGGTAGCTAGAGCTGAGCATTCTGATGATACCCATATAGCAATTACTGGTAGCTAGCCCAGTACGTGGCTGATCCCCACTAATGATGCGTGTGTATGGAGTTATCATCATCCGAGCATTCCTTATGAATTTGTCTAAAAGTCTCAAGAGCAACAACAGTTTTATAACTGGGAGCTGAGCAAAGTCGCGCATCAAAAGAGCATTAATTGGCCAATGTCCCTTCGAGATTGAGCTGTGCATGAGCCTAGTGCAGTGCATAAGCAATAGAGCTGAGCCGTGCATGAGCCGAGTGCAGTGCATGTGCTTTCGCGTTCATAATTGCATGTTAAATGTGAAATTCTACAATCTCACTAAGCAAATAAGCTTACCCCGTTGTTGCATTATTTTTCAGGACAAGGCAAAGGATTGGCTGGACCTAGTTCATAGGTCAGGACTCTGAAAGAGCTTGAAGTGCTTTAGAACCCGTTTTTACACTTGGTACTTGATTGATGATTATGCTTTGGGGTTCGGGGCTAGTTTATATTTGTGCTTTGATGTAATAGTCTAGAAGTTTGTGCCCTATTACTTAAAATTGTCTCTGATTGTAATTAACTTTAATTCCGCACTGTTAATTTTATCTTAGTTTCATGATTGATATTGCGTTGCTACTGGGCTTAGACTTAAGACCTTTGAGAAATCTTGGGTCTCACATATGAATGGTTTATTTCTATGAGAAATGAGAATATATACTCTTAAACTAGTGAAAGGTGTTTGGTGTGTGTTTGAGCTTAGAATACATGCCCGTCCGAAATTGATTTAGTAATTAATTTCGGATTGTCCTCGTTTTGGGACTACTTTTTGGATACTTTATCTCATTTAGGATGTGAATGTGTATTACATGATTGGTTGTTTAAGAAATATTCAGCTGTCATTTTCTCTTTGCTTCTCGGGTATATATATATTGCTATATATACTTGGGAGCCAAGGGGAAATGCTGTCGAATTTTTCTTAAACAAACAATCGTGTAATGTGCATTCATATTTGAGGTAAGGTATTCGAAAAGTGGGTTTAGAAGCCTACCCGTGTAAACAATCTATCCGTGTTTGATATTTCTTTCCATTTCGAGAGTGCTTTTCTTAAACAAGCAATCGTGTATGTTTCAGTTACACAATGTCCATCGATAAAACCTGGACTACGGTTGAAAATCGTGATTCTTTATGTTGGGAAATGGTTTAAGTATGTTCAAGCTGTTAGTTTAGACTTCTCAGACTGTTAGTAGTTTTTAAAAGTAAATACAAAGTTCATGCTGCTAGTTGAAGAAACTCGAGCTGCTAGTGTAAAAGTTCAAGCTGCCAGAGCAAAACAACTCAAGCTGCTCTGCTTATGCTGTCAAGAGATTCAAGCTGCTCAACAGTTTCAGAAACAGAAAGTGCTGATTTTCAGGAAACGATATCTATGAGAAGATTCCAGCATATCTACTATCAGAGAAGTCATTCTTCGTCAAGGAAACATATCAAGAAGCAATATAAATACATAGAATAGGTCTTTCTATTGTATAGGAGTATTCTGCATATTTTTGAGTCTGTAATTGCTTTGTTGATTAAGTTTCCATAAGCCTCTAAGGTTGTAAAACCCTAAGAACAGTCTGTGTTCTTCGTCTAATCAAACAGATTAGAGGTGATTGTAATCATTGAATTCAGCAATACAAACAGTCTTGATTACGTCTTGTGTGCTTATTCATTATTGATTCTGAAAGTTTTTGTTAAAATAATTAAGTGTTGTTCCGCAAACTTCTTGATTAAACTTTGATTCAAAGCAAGATTATTGATTTATACTCTGATAAATTCAAATCAGTTAGTCTTGGTAATTCATATTTAGATCCTGACAAGTGGTATCAGAGCCAGGTTTGTCAAACCAGATTGTTCAAATCAGGTTTTTCAAACCAGGTTACTCTTTGTTTTTCAAAGTCAAAGACTTTCTTTTAAATTTTTTAATTGTTTTGCAATGGAATTTGAACACAGCAGCAGTGGATCTGGGCAAGGACTCAAAGTGCCTATGCTCAAGCCCACTGAGTTTGAGATGTGGAAACTTAGGATTCAACAGCATATTCAATTCATTGATTATGCCATATGGGAAGCTGTTGAATTTCCTCCTGTAGTTGATCCAGAACTTGATGAAGAGGGAAAACCAGTCAAAACTCCTCCAAAAACTGAACTTGAAAGGAAGGCTAGAATGAATGAAGTAAAAGCACTTACACTGTTACAAATAGCCATTCCTAATGCTTATCAACATCAGTTCAAAAAGTTTTATACTGCTCATTCTCTTTGGAATGCCTTAGAGAAGAGGTTTGCTGGTAATGCCAGTACCAAGAGAAACCAAAAGGACCTCTTGAAACAGCAGTATGAAAACTTTTCTGGTGGCAAGAATGAAAACCTTACTCAAATTTTTGACAGGTTCAACAAACTGATAAGTGAACTGGAAAGTGCAAAGGTCAATCTGGATCAAGATGAAGTCAACAGAAAGTTTCTCAGATCTCTTGGAGAAGAATGGACAGTCTATGCTGCACAATGGAGAACAAAAGACACTCTTGATGAGATAGAATTGGATGATCTATATAACAGTTTAAGAGTGTTTGAGACTGAGATTGATGCTAAAAAGAAATCCTTTTCTTATAATCACAATACTGCTCTTCTAACTTCTGAAAAATCTAATAACTGTGATTCTTTTTCAGCTGGTGATGGCAATTCTACTGAAACTCACTATGAGGCTTTTGTTGCCAATGATGGATTATTTGCTCTAAATGTTGAAGACTTGGAACATGCAATGCTGACTATGAGGGCCAAAAGATTTCTGAAAAGAACTGGAAGGACCAACTTTCAAGCCAAAACAGAAGGCAAACCATATTTTGATAAATCAAAAGTGGAATGCTATAAATGCCATAAGCTTGGTCACTTTGCCAGAGAATGTAGATCTCAAGGTCAACAGCCATCAAAGACTTTACAGCCCATTCAAATATCATCATCAACAGCACTTGTCTCTCAAGAAGACAATGTGTTTGACTGGAGTGATCAGACAGAGGAAGAATTTCAAAATCAAGCTCTAATGGCAGAAACATCAAATGTCTCCTCCACTGAACTACCCACTGAGGTAAATTCTAAACTCTGCTCTCAATCATGCAAAAATATGGTTAAAAAGTACAGAGATCATAATGAGAGCATGTGCAAAACTTTAGCTAAGATGGAAGAAAGGAGATATGAATACATGCAAGCCATAGAAGATCTGGAAATATAGATCAATGATTATAAGGATAATGAGATTCAAATGGGGTATGATAGAACCTATCACGAGTGGGAGAAAAAGGAGCTAAATAAGAAAATAGAATCTCTGAATAAAAAGGTAGAAGAGACTGAACAAAAGGTGTTTGAGGCTAATAAGAAACTAGAATCTGTTAACATAGATCTAGGAAACTTCAAGTTAGCAAATCAAAAGCTGGAACACCTAATGGAAGTTCAATTTAAAGATAGAGTGAAATCTCAGGTCAATCCCAAAGAAGGAATAGGATACAGAGCTACTCCACCTCCATACAATAACAAGTACATTCATCCAATGAGTGAGGTTGCTGATAGACTTGTCAATGAACCACTAGATGAGTCTATGACTATTGTAGATCCTATCCTTGATAACAGTCCTGAATTAAAGGAAGATAAGAGTCAAAATAGAGACTGTGACACAATGAGTGCACCCATAGAGGTCCAAGCCCCCAGTAAGAAAGGAAAAGAGAAGATGAGTGTATGCAATGCTACTCCACAAGTTTCTGTACATTCTAACTGTAACACTGCATCTTCATCAAAAGGAAATAAAAGAGGTAAAACTGCTTCTGTCTGCACATGCCAAAAGCATGGTGTTCAAAAGTTTCCTAAACAACAGCAGGTAAGAGGAAATCAGAGAAACAAGAACCAGAAATTGGCAGAAAAGTCTGGTTCTCCAATTCAAACTGTCAAAAGATGTTTTCACTGTGGAAGGAAGAATCACTTAGCCAAAGATTGTTTTTACAAACCAGCTGTTGCAAAACAGACTGTGTCTCACACAAAATCAAATCTTATTCAGGCAAAACACTCAAAAGAGAAACCTTCCACAGCAGTTCCAAAGAAAACAGTTGATCACAGGTTTTACAAAATTAATAAAAAACAGTCCACACATCAAAAACAAGTTTTGGCAAAGCCTAAATCAAGTTTTAAACAAATATGGTGTGTCAAGGACAAATCTGATGCTCAAACTGCTAATGCAAAAGATCAGACTGTTAAGACAAAATCTGATGCTGTTAGTGCAAAAACTGAAACTGTTAGCACTACAAACACAGCTCAAACTGCTGAGCATCAATCTGGAGCTGCTAGTGAACCATCTGAGACTGTTAGAAGAAAAGATGATCAAAATAGTTGGATACCTCATATAATCACCAAATACTCTCCAAAGACTCCATCAGTAGATCTCACTAAATATAAGAAGTCAAAAACAGTATTTAGTTATGTCAATGTACAAGGCCAACCCAAAACCAATTTGGTTTGGGTTTACTCCACTACTAACTAAGCTGTTATTTGTGCAGGGCAACCACACGTCTCCTCATAGAACAAGATGGCATCTGGACAGTGGATGCTCTAGGCACATGACAGGCAACTCTGAATGCTTGTCAAATTTCAAAGGTTTTGATGGAGGTTTTGTTGCATTTGGAGGCAACTCAAAAGGAGGTAAGGTTACAGGTAAAGGTACTGTTAATGCAGGCAACATGACATTCCATGATGTTTTGTATGTTGAACAACTTAAGTACAATTTATTAAGTGTCCCTCAAATCTGTGACAAACAAAACATTGTTCTGTTCACAGATTCTGAGTGCATTGTTCTTTCAAAAGATTTCAAAGTTCCTGAAAATCTTGTTTTACTAAGAACACCAAGAAAGGACAATGTTTACTGTCTGGACACAGATCTCTTATCTAAATCAAATACATTAAGCTGTTTAATATCCAAAGCATCATCAAATGAGTCTGCTCTTTGGCATAGAAGGATGTGTCACATGAACTTCAAGTCCATGAATGCTTTAGTTAAAAAGAATCTGGTAAGAGGATTACCACAAAAGGAGTTCATTTGTGATGATCATTGTGTAGCATGTCTTAAAGGTAAGCAACACAAAACTTCTCATAAGACCAAAGAAGTAAATTCAATCTCATCTGTTCTTCAGTTGCTACATATGGATCTATTTGGTCCAACATCTGTTTTGAGTTTGAATAAAAGGGCATACTGTTTAGTCATTGTTGATGATTTCACCAGATTTACTTGGGTTTACTTTCTTAGGTCCAAAGATGAAACTGCTGAGCTAGTTAAGTCTTTTATCCTTAAGATAGAAAACCAATCAAATTCCAAAGTTAAGGTGATAAGATCAGACAATGGAACTGAATTTAAAAACCACATTCTAAACAGTTTTCGTGAGTCCAAAGGCATTGCTAGACAATATAGTGCACCAAGAACACCACAACAAAACGGTGTAGCTGAAAGAAAGAACAGAACATTAATTGAGGCTGCTAGAACAATGTTAGCTGATTCAAATCTGCCAATGACTTTCTGGGCAGAAGCTGTTAATACAGCCTGTTATGTTCTAAATAGGGTTCAAGTTGTTCAATCAAAAGGGAAAACTCCCTATGAGTTATTCCATAACAGAAGTCCCCTAATTGCTTTCTTTAAGCCTTTTGGATGCCCATGTACTATTCTTCACACTAAAACTCACTTAGGAAAGTTTGAAAGTAAAGCTGAAGAAGGATTCTTTGTAGGATACTCAATTCAAAGCAAAGCCGATAGAGTATACAACAGTGTGTCTAAAACAATTGAAGAAAGTGCCAATGTTGAATTTAATGCAAATACTGCTAATATCAAAGGCACTGGTCCTGATTGGTTGTTTGATTTAGATTCACTAACACATTCTCTGAGCTTTGTTGAGTATACTGCAGAAGCTGATGCATACAGGGTTGAAGCTGCTAACACAAATTCTCAAGCTGTCAATACATCTTCTCAAGCTGTTGGCACAAAATTTCAGACTGCTGCAGATTCAACAAGTTGGGATGACTACACCACTCTCCCACTTCTGTCATGTGATCCTCCAGGGGTCCTGAATGCCCAACATGATGCACATCCAGATTCTGAACTGCCACTCCCAAGTCCTGAGAGAACAGCTCCAACACAAAGGGACACAGTCCCAGATTCAAGTCAAGCTGTTCCTGAAGCTGATCCTATTACTAGTTCTGATGGAGATGATACAAATCTTGGAACTTCTTTTCAAACAGAGAGAGAGCCCACACTAAGGGTTCACAAGTATCACCCTCTCAATCAAATACTGGGTGATCCAAGCATTCCTGTTCAAACAAGGAAAATGGTTCACAATGAGACTGCTGCTGCTGAACAAGCAGTCCCTGAATTCAGTTTAGCTGCTTTTGAACATGCTTGTTTCATGTCTCAACTAGAACCCAAAAAGGCATCAGAAGCACTAAAAGATTCATTCTGGATTGAAGCTATGCAAGAAGAGCTTTTACAGTTCAAAATTCAGAATGTATGGACTCTGGTGGATCTTCTTAGAGGTAAGAGAGCAATTGGTACAAGATGGGTGTTCAGAAACAAAAAGGATGAGAGAGGGATAGTCATCAAAAACAAAGCAAGACTAGTAGCACAAGGGTACACTCAAGAAGAAGGCATTGATTATGATGATGTATTTGCTCCAGTAGCAAGAATTGAAGCCATCAGACTATTTCTAGCCTATGCAAGCTTCAAAGGATTTAAAGTGTATCAAATGGATGTCAAGTCTGCTTTCCTGTATGGGACAATTAAAGAGGAAGTATATGTGTGTCAACCTCCTGGTTTTGAAGATTACAAGTATCCAGACAGGGTGTACAAGCTAGACAAGGCTCTCTATGGTCTTCACCAAGCCCCCAGAGCATGGTATGACACTCTGTCATCATATCTTCTATAAAATGGATTCAAGAGAGGCACTTTGGACAAAACACTCTTCACTAAGTCTATCAAAGATGAGATTCTGCTTGTCCAAATCTATGTTGATGACATCATCTTTGGTTCAACCAATGATGGTTTGTGCAAAGAGTTTGAGGCCCTAATGCACAAAACGTTTCAAATGAGTTCAATGGGGGAACTCACATTCTTTCTAGGGCTGCAGGTTAAACAAAAGCCTACTGGTCTTTTCATAAGTCAATCAAAGTATGTGAAAGACATACTGGAAAAGTTTGGCTATCAAGACACAAAGATTGCAAGCACTCCAATGGATTCTCATAAACAGCTCCATACAGACAAAGATGGCATAGATGTGGACATTCATCTATACAGATCTCTTATAGGATCTCTCATGTATCTAACATCTTCCAGACCTGATATTATGTTTGCTGTCTGTGTGTGTGCTAGGTTTCAATGCTCTCCAAAGCATTCTCACTTGGTTTCTGTTAAGAGAATCTTTAGATATCTTAAAGGCCAACCACATTTAGGCCTATGGTATCCTAAAGACTCTCCTTTTGAACTAACTGCTTATTCTGACAGTGACTATGGTGGATGCAACATTGACAGGAAATCCACAACTGGTGGATGTCAATACTTAGGAGCAAGACTGGTCTCCTGGCAATGCAAAAAGCAAACAACTGTCTCCACATCATCCACTGAAGCAGAATACGTAGCAGCTGCAAGCTGCTGCTCCCAGGTAATGTGGATTCAAAATCAACTAAGAGACTATGGTATGAATTTCTTATCCACTCCTATTTATATTGACAATTCAAGTGCAATCAGCATTGTGCAAAACCCAGTGAAATTCCCAAAAACCAAACATATAGAAATCAGATTTCACTTCATCAGAGACTGTAATGAAAAGAAGTTAATCCAAGTTACCAAAATACATACAGATGATCAGTTAGCTGATCTATTTACAAAACCTTTTGATGTGGGAAGGTTCACTTTCCTAGTATCAAATATTGGTATGGTAAACATGGATTAATTGTTTTTCATTATTATCTACACAGTATGCTTATTTAAGGGGGAGACACTGTTTCATTGAAAAGCTGCATAATTTTAAACTAACAGCTTGAGAATTATCTCATGCTGCTAGTTCATTTTCTCGGACTGCTAGTTATTTTCACTTGATCTGTCAAAGTGTGCAGGGTATTTGGGTACTTTTTCAAATGTGTGCGCGGGACCCAACTTTTTCGAAACCTTTAAAGGTCCCGATTTCGTTCAGTTGTAACTACCAGTTACAAATTCTTCTTCCACGGCCTCTTGCTTTCTCTCTGAACGAATCACACATTCTTCTTTCAAACCCTAAACCATCGTTTCTTCATCAATGGAGTTTGTAAAAGAGCATAACTGCCTCCCATACACCCTAAAACACTCTGAACTTCAACCGTTTCATGCAATGATGGATTTCCTCAGGCACTCCCATATCCACTATGCCCTGACCATAAACCCTACTATATACATCTCCCATATTGAACAGTTTTGGAACCATGCATCTGTTCAAACCATCAATGGAGTGCCTACTCTCATATCCAAGATTGATGGAACTGTCATCAATATCACTGAGGAATCCATCAGACATTACTTGCATCTTCAAGATGCCTCAGGTATGAACGACCTATCCCTTCAAGCATTACATTTTGGTCTTCAAAATATTGGTTATAGGGGTCCTGCTGATTCTTTTACTTTTCTTAAGGCACATTTTCCCCCTAAATGGAAATACCTTGTGCACATTATTCAGCAATGTTTAAGCCCCAAAAGAACTAGTTGGTGTGAGTTTTCTTCAAATATTGTCACTGCCTTAGTGTGCTTTTCTACTGGCCAACAGTTCAATTTTTCAAACATGATCTTTCAAGGAATTATAAGGCATCATTCCCTAAAGAGTGGGAAATTTTTGATGTATCCTAGGTTTTTGGCAGAAATCATTGCACACACCTGCACAACTCCCCATTTACATAAACGGATACATGTTTCCCACAGGCACTCATTGTCTTCAATCAAAAGGCTGATAAAGCCAAGTGCCAATTTTGTCAGTATAGATGTTCCATTGCCCTCTGCAATGATGAACATCATTCCAAGAAACAGAGGAGAGGGTCCTGAGCAGACATAGCCCAACATTCCTTCTTCACCCCCAGGACCCCAACCCACTCCTCATGATACTCAAATTCCCTCTGCTCTTTCTGTACAGCCAAGACGCCCTCTAAAATTCTTATATAAAAGGAAAAGGGGACCAGGAGCTCCTTCCTCCTCCTCCCATCAACAAGAGCTATATATCCCTGTGCAGAAGGATACTTCTGCACAGAATATCCAAAGGGAACCACTTGAGGAAACTCTCATCCTCTCTCAGGAGGTGAACATCTCTTCAGAGATGATTCATGTGAGTTCAGTGGCTGGCACTACTGATGTCTCTGCACAAGAGGCACAGGACAGGGCCAACATAGTTAAGACCATGCTCACGGCAACAGCAAGTGTGCAAACACAAGCTGGAAGTCCCCAGAACCAAGAAAAGAGGGGCCCAGAAGTTTCTACCTCTGGTCTTAATGTCAATGATAGATCCCAAGCACCCCAGGTGTTTTCTGATCTTGAGACAAGTCTGCAACTCTTGCTTTTGACGGATCCCAAGCTGAAACCTGTTGTAGCCATGTTGGAATATCAAATGTCCATCATAGCTGCACAGGGGGCTCAAATTTTTGAACTCAAACAGACAGAGGCTGCTCAGAATAAGCGGATGGATTATCTTCACAAAGGGTTCACCCTCTGTGGAAATAAAATTATGAGATTAGAGCAGATGATTCAAACCCAAGGGGCAAAGGTTGTAGGTCCTTCTGACCAAACCAATGCTTCCAAAAAGGGGGAGAATCTGGAGGTTCCCAAGTCAGGTCAAGCAGCTCCAACAACAACAGTCCAAGCAACATCAACAGTTCCAGTTTCTAGGCTAGCAATTCCAACAGCTTCTCAAGCTGTTAGCCTAGAAACTCAAGCTGCTCCTTCAAAAGTTTCTGGAGTTGTGATCAGGGAAGGAGTTCAAGCTCCATCATGCTCAGTCCAAGCTACAACATCTGCTGCAAAAGACAAGGGCAAGGGAATTCTCATTGAGTCTCCAAAACATAAATTCTCTTCCAAAGAAGCCCAAATTGCCTTTGATGCTGAAATTGCCAAAAGAATAGCAGAAGAACAGGACAAGGAATTAGATCAGCAAGCCCAAACCCCAATGGATGATGATGAGACTTTAGGTGATTACTTAAAGGGGTTTGTGGTTAAGAAAGGAGCTTTGAAGAGAAAAATGCCAACAGGGCACACCAAGGCTGAGCACAGAAGATTCTTAATCAATTTTGCCTTTGCAGCAGGTATTCCAAAGAAAATGGCTCAGTCCATGTCTACTGAAAGGCTGCAGGAGATCCATGACAAAGAAATGGAGAAAAGAAAGAAAACAAAAGTCTCCAGAAGCTCAACCATCCCAAGAAGTCCAACCATCAACAAAATCAGTCCAAACTGAAGCTGCTGCCAGTACACCTGCTCCCACTGATCAAGCAATTGTTTCTATTCCTTCATCAGTTAAGAGGGTGCTATTTGATCAGCAACTGCAAAAGGCCATGGAGATAGAGAAGTTGATTGATCAACATGATTTTACAAAGCCTCAGATCAACTACTGGTTTGCTAAGTCACTAGATGAAAGAGATCTAAGGGTCAAGTTTGTAATAAGAAGAGAGTCTGGACCAGAAGAAGAGTTTGATACATTCTGGCAAATGGTTCAGAAGCTGACCAGGAATGAATTGATAAAGATGTACAACATAGGGTCTGTTACACAAGTTAGATCTGCTCTTCCACAAGTTAAACAACTCATCAGAGATCTAAGTACAGTGGTTGACTCTATATTTGCAAGACAAGAGATAGAAGATGCTGAGAGGAAAGAGAAAAAGATCAAGCAAATTGATCTGTTTGTCAAGTCAAAGACATACAGAATCAAATTCACAGATGGGTCTGGTATCTTCTTCAATCTTGAGTTTTATAATTTTTCAAAAGATATGTTGATACAAATAAAATCAACTAAAATATCTTGTGATAAAGAAGAGATGAAGAGAGAATATTTGAAGGCTTTAGATCATAAACTTGCACAGCTGTAAGTTTTGTAAGCCTTGGTTTGTAAATAATAGCTTACTTATTCATTTCCATTTTTATAGAACTTAAAGTCTTGTGTAAAGAATTTAAGTTAAGGGGAGATTGTTGGGAAATGGTTTAAGTATGTTCAAGCTGTTAGTTTAGACTTCTCAGACTGTTAGTAGTTTTTAAAAGTAAATACAAAGTTCATGCTGCTAGTTGAAGAAACTCGAGCTGCTAGTGTAAAAGTTCAAGCTGCCAGAGCAAAACAACTCAAGCTGCTCTGCTTATGCTGTCAAGAGATTCAAGCTGCTCAACAGTTTCAGAAACAGAAAGTGCTGATTTTCAGGAAACGATATCTATGAGAAGATTCCAGCATATCTACTATCAGAGAAGTCATTCTTCGTCAAGGAAACATATCAAGAAGCAATATAAATACATAGAATAGGTCTTTCTATTGTATAGGAGTATTCTGCATATTTTTGAGTCTGTAATTGCTTTGTTGATTAAGTTTCCATAAGCCTCTAAGGTTGTAAAACCCTAAGAACAGTATGTGTTCTTCGTCTAATCAAACAGATTAGAGGTGATTGTAATCATTGAATTCAGCAATACAAACAGTCTTGATTACGTCTTGTGTGCTTATTCATTATTGATTCTGAAAGTTTTTGTTAAAATAATTAAGTGTTGTTCCGCAAACTTCTTGATTAAACTTTGATTCAAAGCAAGATTATTGATTTATACTCTGATAAATTCAAATCAGTTAGTCTTGGTAATTCATATTTAGATCCTGACACTTTAGAGTTCCAACAAGGACTCGACTCTTTTGTTGAGAGATCCAAAGCACACGTCGATTACAGAGGTCAAATTAGATGCCCATGTAGAAAATGTGGGAACAACAAGTTCAAAAGAGTTTCAATAATGAGATCTCATATACGTATAAATGGTTTCTTTCGATCTTATATTACATGGGTCTATCGGCGGGTTGTTGAAAATGCTAATCATCGTAAAATTTGGAATATGCCAATAAACGATGGCCACATTGAAAATGATGACGTACAATGACTCCAACGAAAAAGTCAACGTCGTTCATACTAGTTGTTTGTCTAATTGCACACTTGTAATCGACTTTAGCCACTACTTTGAAAGCTTACACTCGACAGGTGACTTTGAAGTTAGTCCTCCAACGGGTACCGTGAATGAAGTGCCCGAGGGCGACACTGATTACAATGAAAGCGATTCTGATTATGACAGTGAAATGTCTGATGACGAGGTTGATTACAATGAGAATGATTCTGATTGAGACACTTTATATGTATTAACATTTGACTTATTGTAATATAAATACATTTAACTTGTTGTTACTACGATGTAATCAAACTGCACTGCGTATTTTGTTTAGTATTTGTCTATTCTATATATTTTAATTTTTCAGGAGATGGCGTTTATATGGTTTATGGTTTTATACTTGATGGCCGATTTCATGGGACGAGGCCATGACGGTGATGGCTGTGAGGATCCACCACCTCCCGGTGGTCGGGATCGGGGTGTGCACGAGATGGATGGTAATATTTATCTATTATATTCATTTATTTATTATGATTTACCATGACTAATGTTTTTTAATTATAAATACAGTCGTGCCAACCCGTAGAAGAGGTAGGGCGAAAAACTTGAATCTTATGCCTACTTGGGAAAGTAATGGCAGACGACCGTTGCCCTTACAGTTTGACGACACTACGGGTACAACGGTTGGCAGCACACATGACCTTTTTATACGTGAGGCTGGCTCGTATATGTGGCGCGATATCGCTTTATGTGACACCCTTGCCACATTTAACTACAATTACATAACACCCAAGATTATACACCACAATTATTATAACATAATGATCTGAATGCCTAAACAAGTGCGGAAGTATTAAAATACAAAATAAAATAATACAACAGTTTCGAACACTCTACGGTGCTACAAGGTTCCAATACTAAATCTACATACTCAAACTTTTATTACAACATCCAGAATGCATTACAACATTTGGTCCCATAGCACATTTACCGATTGTAGAGTATCAACTCTTCCAAGACTTCAAACACGACCTAACTAGAAGGTCCGGCGGCAGATTTTCCCATTCCTGTAAAAATCAACAACTGAGGGGTAAGCGAATGCTTAGTGAATACACAGATTTACGCATTTTATAAATCTTTATGAAGCCCCAAGAATAACACCGATGACAAACATCGTATACCCTCTTCGTACACCAAGTACGGAGCAAGAGCCGTAGCTCCTTCGAGCCCAAAGCTCGGCATTAAACCAACCATCTGAGACAGACATAACATCGGGGATGACATACTGCCTACCAGAACCTCGGAGGGATCAGCTTCGGGTCATATGTAACATCGGAGTAACAGATGCGACCCGCCGGTCCATCGATAGATGCACAACAAATGAACGGACATGCAACAAGTACAATGTGCATCTAAATCTACGCAAGTTAGTAGAATTGCAAACAAATATGAAACAACATGTCTCAGCAGGCAATAGCTAACATAAAACAGATATAAACATGCGAAATCATATGTACTCACTGTGGGTGCGTAAATAAACTTCAAATAATATTATTTCTCCTCGGAATTTCAACCGGATCCACAATGTACCCCACTGTGGGTTAAACAACACCACAAGGGACCTGTTACATTTCCATAAGGAAAGCATATTATAAACATGTTCATCCACAAATGAGCATCAATTTGTACAAATAAAAGCATTACAACATTCGGAACCTTCATCCGAAACTCACTTTAAAAAAAATCATCATTATATACCTTAATATAGTACAAAAGATATCCCAAAAGCATGATTATTCATTCATCAATTCGGGCCCTTAATAACCCATCTGAATTACACCTACACTGCAGGCGACTCGCCGAGTCGGCCTAGGTTACTCGCCGAGTCGAGGTCCAAATTACGGATCCTCGGCCAGATTTAGGATCTATCCGAAATAGACTGACCCATTCGAATTCGGGTCCATCCGATTTCGGTTCTATCGGAGTTCGGGTCTTATCTAAGTTCGGGTTTCATCCGAATTCGGGTCCCAACCGAATTCGGATCCAACACTTATGAATTTTTGGAGATTTCTTGCAATTGTTCTTGATGACTCGCCGAGTCGACCCACCGACTCGCCGAGTCGACCAACAAATGTGCAGGTCGCAGCTACGGGTTTTACTTAGAAATTGCCACAAATCCGTTTTTAATCGCATGCAATCCATACCTTTGATATATTATCATATATTGGTCGTTTCTATATCATTTTCCATATCATTAACATCCAAATTCATCCAGATTGGACCAAAAATGAGTAAAAACTCCAAAAACACAAAACTTCATAAAAGTTCAGATTTCTAACCTTTTTGGACGAATTAACGATTGATTCTTGTTTCAAATGCTTCATTAACCTTCAAGGGATGATTTCCAACTGATCTAACAAACATGCAACCATGATTTCTCAGATTATAAATCCGAATTTCATCTTTTTAACTCTCAAAATAAAACCCAACAACTTAGAATATCATTTCTTACCTTGATTCCACTTGAATCTTCTTTATAATCAGATTAGTTCCACGAATTTTGTTCTTCTTTCAGCAGATTTAGAGAGAGATTGAGAGAGTTCTTGAGTTGTAGTGAGAGAGAGAGAGATAGTTCAAAATGAAAGACCAATGGTCTTTTATTCCATATTTTCGACTTTTAGCACATTTAGCCCCTCAACTTATCTGATCTCACTAAATACTGATTTTGTCTTGGTTTTATCCTTACTAACAATTATAAATCATAATACTCCATAATAATAATTCAAAATTCCAAAGCTTCATAATTTCTCAAAATAACAACCAACTTTCATAATCCAAATACATAATCATTTTCGTAACAACTTAATTATCCAAAAATTCATCTAGTTATCCCAATTACAATAATTTAAATCCGAGGATGTTACAGCATGGGCTCCACCACGCTTAAACTTCGTCCTCGAAGTTATTCGGATCCAAACAGTTGCGGATATTTCTTCAACATCTCGGACTTAGTCTCACACGTATGATTTGCTCCCTTATGATGCTTCCAGCGTACAAGCACCATCTCAATCTCTTTGCTCCTTAGCTGTTTCTTCTTTGTATCCAACACACACTCCGGCTCTTCAATATATCAAAGTCTTTCATCGACTTGCAGCTCAGTATGATCTGCCCAGTCCTCGTTGCTAGTAGTGAATGACTTCCTATGGTTTCCCACATGGAACACCGGGTGTATGCCTGACATTTCTTCAGGCAACTCTAAACGGTAAGACTGGTTTCCAACTTTTTCTATTATCCTGAATGGTCCGACGAATCTCGGAGCTAATTTGCCTCTTTTCACAAATCGCGTAACACCTCTCGTAGGTGATACTTTTAAATAAACTCAATCGTTCACCTCAAAGCTGATTGGTTTGTGCCTCCTGTCGTAATAACTTTTCTGACGATCCTGGGCCCCTTTCATATTCTATCTAATCAGCTGTATTTTCTCGTTTTTCTCTTGTAACAATGCCGGCCTAGCAATCGGCGTTTCTCCAGTTTCTCTCCAGCATGTAGGAGTTCTACACCTTCTCCCATACAAAGCCTCAAACGGTGCCTTCTTTATTGTCGCGTGGTAACTGTTGTTGTACGAGAACTCTATCAGTGGCAAATGATCGTCCCAATTACCACCGAGATCCAATACACACGACCGCATCATATCTTCAAGAGTTAGGATGGTCCTTTCACTTTGACCATCGGTTTGCGGTCGATAAGCCGTACTCATAGCGATCCTCGTTCCCAACCCTTCTTGTAACGCCGACCAGAAATTCGAAGTAAACCGGCTATCCAGATCTGATACATTAGACTTAGGGACTCCATGTCTAGCAACAATCTCGACCATATAAATTTGTGCTAACTTTTCCAAAGAATCATTTTCCCTAATCGGTATAAAGTGTCCCGACTTAGTCAATCCATCAACTATTACCCACACTGCATCGTGTTGACGCCTAGTCTTTGGTAGTTTCGTAACAAAGTCCATAGTTATGTGTTCCCACTTCCATTCTGGAATGGAAAGTGGTTGCAAACTACCATAAGGCTGCTGGTGTTCGGCTTTCACAAGTCGACAAGTCCTACATCGTTCCACGTACTGGCCGATATCCTTCTTCAATCCCGGCCACCAAAAGTCTGCTTTAAGTTCATTGTACATCTTTGTGCTCCCGGGATGTACAGAAAACTTAGATTGATGTGCGTCTTCAATAATCACTCGTCTCATTCCACCAAACTTCAGCACCCAGATCCTTCCATATACACCTTTCAATCCTGACTCACTTGTTTCCATTATCTTCATATGTACCCTTATATCTTCATCACCAATGTTTTCTTCCTTCAAAGCTTCCACTTGAGCGGCTTTAACATCGTCAATTATTGTGGAAGTTAACATCGTGGACGTCAGCATATAACAACATTCCTTGGCATAAGCTTTGCGACTCAAAGCATCGGCTACTACGTTAGCCTTACCAGGGTGGTACAGTATTTCACAATCATAGTCTTTAATAAGTTCCATGGATCATCTTTGCCTGATATTAAGTTCCTTCTGAATAAATATGTATTTTAAACTCTTATGGTCCGTGTATAACTGACACTTAGTTCCATATAGATAGTATCTCCACAATTCAATGCAAAAGTGAAAGCTGTCAACTCAAGATCATGAGTTGAGTAATTCTTCTCACGCTGCCTTAACTGTCTCGAGGCATACGCGATTACCTTCCCACGTTGCATCAACACAGCGCCCAACCCCAATCTTGACGCATCCATGTAAACTACAAAATCCTCATTGCCCTCCGGTAGAGCAAGTATCGGTGCTTCACTAAGCGTTTTCTTCAAGATCTCAAATGCTTCTTGCTGCACAGTTTCCCATACGAACGGTGCATTCTTCTTTGTTAATGCAGTCAAAGGAACTGCAATCTTAGAAAAATCCTTTATAAATCTCCTATAGTAGCCCGCCAACCCCAGAAAACTTCTGACTTCTGTAGCTGATCGAAGCGGCTCCCAATTCTTTATCGCTTCAACTTTGGCTGGATCTACAGAAATCCCAGCCCCCGAAATCACATGCCCCAAAAATTGAATCTGTTGTAGCCAAAACTCACATTTTGAGAACTTAGCATACAACTTCTCTTTTCTTAGTAATTCCAACAATTCCTTTAAATGACCAGCATGTTTGGCTTCAGACATAGAGTATACCAATATGTCGTCAATGAACACAATCACAGACTTATCCAACATCGGTCTCCAAACCCTATTCATAAGTCCATAAAGACAGCCGGGGCGTTAGTTAACCCAAAAGGCATGACCAGAAACTCGTAATGCCCATACCGAGTTCTGAAAGCTGTCTTCGATACATCTTCTTCTCTTACTTTCAACTGATGATATTCTGACCTCAAGTCAATCTTAGAAAAGACACAAGCCCCGTGTAACTGATCGAACAAGTCATCTATCCGCGGAAGCGGATACTTTTTCTTGATTGTCAACTTATTCAGCTCCCGGTAGTCAATGCACATCCTCATCGTGCCGTCTTTCTTCTTAACAAATAAAACAGGAGCTCCCCACGGCGATGAACTCGGTCGAATGAAACCCTTATCCAACAACTCCTGGAGTTGTTTCATCATCTCTTGCATCTCTGTAGGAGCAAGGCGATACGGAGAACGAGCTACCGGTGCAGCTCCGGGGATCAAGTCAATACGGAACTCCACTTGTCTCTCAGGCGGCACGCCAGACAATTCTTCCGGAAACACATCTGGGAATTGTGAAACAACAGGCACATCGGCCACGGTCTTTTTCTCTGCCTTAGCATCAATAGCATATGCTAAGTAAGCGTCACATCCCTTCGCAACAAGCTTTCGAGCCTTTGCAATAGTCAACAAACACAGATCCCCGATTCTCCTATCCCCATATATGCAAATCTCACGCCCCTCCGGAGTAGTTATTTTTATCATACGATTCTTACAGACTATGTGGGCTTCATTTTCGATCAACCAGTCCATTCCGATAATCACGTCAAACTCACTAAATGCTATCGGAATCAAATCAAGATTGACTACTACATCTTCAATCACCAATGTGCAGTTACGATATACACGATCTACTTTGACTAGAGTATTACTAGCAGTTTCTATGTCAAGTACGGCAGTTAACTTAGACAGAGGCATGGCAAGTTGTTGTGCAAACATAGTAGATACAAATGAGCGGTTGGCACCAGAATCAAATAATACTCTTGCAGGCAAGGAGTTAACTATGAACGTACCCGTAACCACCTCTGGGTTTTCCCTGGCCTCCTCCGCCGTTATCTGAAAAGCACGAGCCGGTGCCCTTTGTGGCTGGTTCCGGCGGTTGACTGAACCACCACTAGATCCTCCAGATGATCAGGTCAATGACGGAGCAGCAGCAACTGGATCACTCTTTCTGCAATTCCTACTGTAATGCCCCCATACACCACACTTATGGCAAGCATCACCTTTTCGTGGACACTCACTCTGAAAATGTCCCAACTCTCCACAGCAAAAGCAAGCGCGTCCATTAGTGCACTTGCTGAAGTGTTCCAGGTGACACTTATTACAATATCGTGGCTCGGTGTTGATGGAGTAGGCACGAGCACGACCAGAAGACCCAGATGATCGTCGATAAGACTGCTGAGGTGAATATTGTGACGAGCGAGAAGATCCCGAGTATCCTCCCTCACGCTGGCGCTTCGGTGGTGACGGCTATGTTGGGTTGGTGGAAGCAGCAGCGGACCCAATCGAGTAACCCGACATAATCAGAATCTGTTCTACATTTCTGGCAGCCTCAAGTAAGCCAGCAAACGTAGTGTAACGCACGTTACTCATAACCCTTCTGATCTCTATATCCAAACCAGCCTCGAACCTAGTCACTTTCCTTTCCTCAGTATCAACCTGATGAGGCGCAAACAAACTCAGCCTCGTGAATTCTACAGCATACTGGGACACAGTCTTCATCCCCTGCATCAATGCCATGAACTTTGCCTCAAGTCTTCGGCGCTCATCAACCGGACAGTACTGCTGAGTGAATAACTCTATAAACTCAGCCCAAGTCATCACAGAATCCTTCTCCAGTGTCAAAGCATTCACCATAGCGTTCCACCAGATAATCGCATCATTGGTGAACATAGCGGTAGCATACCGAACCATGTCCTTCTCAGCACAGTCGCTGATTCGGAATGTTCGTTCGGTTGCCGTTATCCATTCTAGTGCGGCAACAGCGTCTCCTAGTCCATTAAACTCCACGGCCCCATTTCCTTTGAAATCTTTAAACCGACAACCTTTGGTTTTGTTAGATGACCCAGTGTTGTCATCTTGTTCATCATTATTGCCCCCTTCCTTTTCCTTGTTCTTTCTCTTATCCTCCCTTCTCTTAGCTTCGGCCTCATCTCGAGCCCGAAACAGATCTTGAATCATCTTGTTCTGTTCAGCCATCATGGCTAGCATCATTTCCCTTGTTTCTTCGGGTGTCATACCTCCTCCATACATGTACTGAAATATGAAACATATAACTTGTTTAGTAACATGTCATTTATTTAAAGACACCACCCAATTGTCCCGTATGAAAGTCAATTTCCTATAATTACTAGATCGTAAACCTATCTTAGTTCAGATCATTACTTAAAATCACTACAAATCATCACTTAATGTTTGAGACCAAGACCTCACGGACACCTGAATCTCGAACTACTGCTCTGATACCATCTCGTGTGACACCCTTGCCACATTTAACCACAATTACATAACACCCAGGATTATACACCACAACTATTATTACATAATGATTTGAATGCTTAAACAAGTGCGGAAGCATTAAAATATAAAATAAAATAATACAACAGTTTCGAACACTCTACGGTGCTACAAGGTTCCAATACTAAATCTACATACTCAAACTTTTATTACAACATCCAGAATGCATTACAACATTTGGTCCCATAGCACATTTACCGATTGTGTAGTATCAACTCTTCCAAGACTTCAAACACGACCTAACTAGAAGGTCCGGCGGCAGATTTTCCCTTTTCCTGTAAAAATCAACAACTGAGGGGTAAGCGAATGCTTAGTGAATACACAGATTTACGCATTTTATAAATCTTTATGAAGCCCCAAGAGTAACACCGATGACAAACATCGTATACCCTCTTCGTACACCAAGTACGGAGCAAGAGCCGCAGCTCCTTCAAGCCCAAAGCTCGGCATTAAACCAACCATCTGAGACAGACATAACATCGGGGATGACATACAGTTTACCAGAACCTCGGAGGGATCAGCTCCGGGTCATATAACGCAGTAACATCGGAGTAACAGATGCGACCCGCCGGTCCATCGATAGATGCACAACAAATGAACGGACATGCAACAAGTACAATGTGCATCTAAATCTACGCAAGTTAGTAGAATTACAAACGAATATGAAACAACATGTCTCAGCAGACAATAGCTAACATAAAACAGATATAAACATGCGAAATCATATGTACTCACTGTGGGTGCGTAAATAAACTTCAAATAATATTATTTCTCCTCGGACTTTCAACCGGATCCACAATGTACCCCACTGTGGGTTAAACAACACCACAAGGGACCTGTTACATTTCCATAAGGAAAGCATATTATAAACATGTTCATCCACAAATGAGCATCAATTTGTACAAATAAAAGCATTACAACATTCGGAACCTCCATCCGAAACTCACTTTAAAAAAATCATCATTATATACCTTAATATAGTACAAAAGATATCCCAAAAGCGTGATTATTCATTCATCAATTCGGGTCCTTAATAACCCATCCGAATTACACCTACACTGCAGGCGACTCGCCGAGTCGGCCTAGGTTACTCGCCGAGTCGAGGTCCGAATTACGGATCCTCGGTCGGATTTAGGATCTATCCGAAGTAGACTGACCCATCTGAATTCGGGTCCATCCGAGTTCGGTTCTATCGGAGTTCGGGTCTTATCTAAGTTCGGGTTTCATCCGAATTCGGGTCCCAACCGAATTCGGATCCAACACTTATGAATTTTTGGAGATTTCTTGCAATTGTTCTTGATGACTCGCCGAGTCGACCCACCGACTCGCCGAGTCGACCAACAACTGTGCAGGTCGCAACTACGGGTTTGACTTAGAAATTGCCACAAATTCGTTTTTAATCGCATGTAATCCATACCCTTGATATATTATCATATATTGGTCGTTTCTATATCATTTTCCATATCATTAACATCCAAATTCGTCCAGATTGGACCAAAAATGAGTAAAAACTCCAAAAACACAAAACTTCATAAATGTTCAGATTTCTAACCTTTTTGGACGAATTAACGATTGATTCTTGTTTCAAATGCTTCAGTAACCTTCAAGGGATGATTTCCAACTGATCTAACAAACATGCAACAATGATTTCTCAGATTATAAATCCGAATTTCATCTTTTTAACTCTCAAAATAAAACCCAACAACTTAGAATATCATTTCTTACCTTGATTCCACTTGAATCTTGTTTATAATCAGATTAGTTCCACGAATTTTGTTCTTCAAATTCGAATTTCAGCAGATTTAGAGAGAGATTGAGAGAGTTCTTGAGTTGTAGTGAGAGAGAGAGAGAGAGAGAGAGAGAGAGATAGTTCAAAATGAAAGACCAATGGTCTTTTATTCCATATTTTCGACTTTTGGCACATTTAGCCCCTCAACTTATCTGATCTCACTAAATACTGATTTTGTCTTAGTTTTATCCTTACTAACAATTATAAATCATAATACTCCATAATAATAATTCAAAATTCCAAAGCTTCATAATTTCTCAAAATAACAACCAACTTTCATAATCCAAATACATAATCATTTTCGTAACAACTTAATTATACAAAAATTCATCTAGTTATCCCAATTACAATAATTTAAATCCGAGGATGTTACACTTTAGATAGAGAGTCATGGAAAAAGGTTTCTCCCGCCGAGAAACATGCTATGTATGAGCATCTTCGGGTAAATTATCAATATAAGTATAAATATTATGTATATCTTTTATTGCTTTTTTACCTGTCTAACTTTTCTTCTATTATTTTTTAGCCATATTTTGATCTGCAAAGGGTTATGGAAGACTCTACTGAAAGCAGATTAAGAGAGGGTCTTGAATATATGATGTATGCACGTTACAGAGGTTGAAAAGCAAATAAGCATTTTGAGAAAGTGGGAGGATATGAGGATATCGAAAGCGCTAGGGCCAACCCCCTGATGGTATGACCACAGAAAATTGGCATAGATGTGTTGATTTTTTTAACACGAAAATTTTTTTGAAGCATTCGAGTCAAAACAAAATAAACCGTGAAAAACAAGTGGTTAAGAACCATGGAGGGACGGTGTCGTATAGTAGTGCTTGTCATAAAAAAAGTAAGTTACAATTAAAGACATGCATATATATAGACACACAAACACACACACATATATTTATTTAATAAAATATTTAAAGTTAAACAGTCGTATCCAAGCTTTCCATGATGCGCAAATCAATAAAAATGGGACATTCGACGACCCAATGGTTGAGGGTCAATATGTAAGTGGTTCACTCCTTATACGTAAAAATTATATTGATGTTTAATGCTTAAAAGTATACTAATCTATCTAATTATCTTTGTAAAATACAGAATGCTTTGGTACGTGAGTATGCGGGAGCAATATGAACGCGCATCTTCGTCAAACAATCCAACTCTAGTAGATGAGCCCTCGATCTTTGAGAAGGTCTTGGGATCCAGACGAGGACATACAAAAGGAGCTGGACATAAACCTTCTGGAACTGCGACTTATGGTGCACACTTACCACGGCAGACCTTTCGACCATCATAGGTAAATTGTCTGACAAAGTTATAATTGATGATCATGAGACATTTTTATATAATACATGTCTTGTAATTGATTACTTTTGGTTAGAATCTGTCATATTTACTTGCTACACGCCATGATTGGTATGAATGTTAAAAGTACTTGTAATTGGTATTAATGAGTTAGTATCTATCATATTTACTTGCTACACGCCATGATTGGTATGTATAGGTCGGCATTGGTTAAAAGTACTTGTAATTGGTATTATTGAGTTAGTATGATATATATATACTTGTAACTGATGACTTTTGGTTAGAATAGGTCGGCATTAGAATCTGTCTTATTTACTTGCTACACGCCATGATTGGTATGAATAGGTCGGCATTGGTTAAAAGTACTTGTAATTAGTATTAATGAGTTAGTATGATACATATATACTTGTAACCGATGACTTTTACACGCCATGATTGGTATGAATAGGTCGGCATTGGTTAAAAGTACTTGTAATTGGTATTAACAAGTTAGTATGATACATATATACTTGTAACCGATGACTTTTGGTTAGAATCTATCTTATTTACTTGCTACACGCCATGATTGGTATGTATAGGTCGGTATTGGTTAAAAGTACTTGTAATTGGTACTAATGAGTTAGTATAATACATGTATACTTGTAAGTGATGACTTTTGATTAGAATCTGTCATATTTACTTGCTACACGTCATGATTGGTGTGTATATGTTCCTCCTCTGTCCCGCCCATATATAGTTGTCGCATCTAACTGTACATTCGTTATTAGTTTCCAATAAGTATCACATATTCAATCAGTGCCAAGCCACAAATCTTCCATGAATCAAGTGTTTTTGCCACTCCAAACCTTGTATCTGTAAAAAGAAGACCCATCAAAGTTGGATACACAGACCATTAATGGTACTATTGGGGTCAAAATGAGCCAATAAGGTCGCACACAAAGAGTTCAGAGGGACGTAAAAATTATCGGAGATATGATAGATTTGGTAATAATTCAACCCAATTTATATTGTAATAGTTACAATATTGAAGCATTTAATACTTGTAGGAATCACCTTGGATGAAGCCATTTTGAAAATGGAGTTCTGGACTAAAAATGATTGACCTGAAATATTGGCATATAAAACTGCATGCCTGAATGTGGCCTTGTATATCGTATAGGAGGCCGGGTGCACTCATGGGCTTGAATATGACATTGTATATGGGTGTATTCAGAGGGTTCTATTCGACCATAAATTTGGAGGCCATATTTTAAGGTTTTCAGTGGTCTTGGTCCACATTTCGGGCTTGTATACAGCTGTACTCGAAGGACGAGAACGAGCGGACGAGTACGTTCAAGTGGAACAAAATTCAGGTGAGTTATGTGTGTTTGCGAGATCACGGTATATGCATGCCAAAGCTGTTTCATTCCTGATATCGACGATGGATTAGAATCTATCTTCTATGTATACTAATAAAAGAGTAAATATACTCAACTCTTATAAAACCACGTGTCATCACCATGAATCGACACATGCATTTATAAAAAATAATAAATAAAATTTAAACTATATCCATCTATATCTAATATAATCTACTTTTAATCCAAATCAAATCAAATCCAACAAAATCTAATACTCTAATATATAACTTGTTAATTATAATATAAAATAATAAAAGTTTATACTATTTAAAAAAATAATTACTATTCATGTGTGTGTAGAATTATACAAAATTAATTAACATAATAAATAATAATATCATTTTTATATATTTTTGTTTAAAAATAATATTTATATCTTTACCTTTTAGTTTATATCTTTTATATATATTAAAAATATCCGCGTAACACAGGGATAATACACTAGTATATTGACTAGATTCAAATTAAATAAGTACAAAAAATTTCTTAATCATTCTTGTACTTTTATTACTAGATTCAAACTTAGGGGTGACATATACATTTATTAGTGTCGTATCAGTTTCAAGTATCAAATCAAAATAGGACGCTTAACAGAAAATCCAGAAAGTACCTGTTACAATAGGTTGTTTGTGAATTAACCTCTGTCGACACTTCTCAAATATTCCCAATGTTACAATGGTACACGGAGGAGACGCCTGTACATTTTGTTATTCATAGCTATATGTAGCAGAATGTTTCGTATCCAAATGTTTGTATCTGGGATGTAAAACCATACGACTGAAGAAGCCATCGAGGCGCAGAAATACGCAAACCTTTCAATAGAAAGATGCTCTGCGGAAGATGATTTATGCCTGTACCTTCTATGTCCAACTCTTTTAAACCATGTAAACATCCAAGTTCCACGGGTAATTTCTTAATTCGGGTACAATAGGGGACATGAAAATATCTCAGACGTTTCATGTTACAAATGCTGTTTGGAATATCTTGTAAATATGTGCACTCGTTTAGGAGTAGCACCTCTAAACATTCTAATTGGCCAAGATCCTCGGGTAACTTCTCCAGAAGTGAACAAGATTTAAGTTGGAGAGATTTCAGGTGTTTCAACAGACAAATGTTGTTTGGAAGATGTTTAATATTTGTAGACAACAAGACTAACTCCTCTAGGCATTCTAAGAGGTTAAGGTCCTTGGGTACCTCTGGAATACTGCCTTCGAGTGTAAGCTTTCTTAGACAACGTAAACCACAAATGCTTCCAGAAAGACTATCGAGGTTTGTGCAAGCACATAGACCTACTGAAATTAGTTTCTCAACATTTCCGGTCGTTAAGGTAACGGGTTCTTTATAAGAACATATAAACCGATACTTTGGTAAACTACTGTCCAGGTGGAATGGGCATATGTCCCGGGCCACGGGCTTCACGACCAATCTTAACTCAGCTGAAGAACCAATGTCAAGAGAGAGAGACAATTTGAGAAACAAAAAAGATTTAAACCTCCAACAACCACTTAAGTTCAAGTAGATAAGGTTTTCAAGACATCCAACAGGAACATCAAGTCGTACCAAATTATAACAATCTTCAAGATTTAACCTCTTAAGATTTGGAGCCAGGCCAAGGTCAAGTGTCCTCAATTTTGACCGACTGAGGTTGACGGATACAAGTTTTAGACTTTCGATGGGCATGTGAAGTTTAACCAAATTATGACAGTCTATGAAATTTAATGTCTCAAGATTTGGAGCCCGCCCAACATCAAAAGCTCTCAACTTTGAATGACTAAGGTTGATGGATTTGAGCTTTAAAGATTCAATGGGCATGTGTAGTTCTACCAAAGCATCACATCGTTGAAGATCTAGTCTCTCTAGATTTGGGGTATGACCAAGGTCGAGGGTCCTCAACTTTGATGAATGACTAAGATCGATTGATCTAAGCTTCAGACATCCAACAGATATGTGAAGTTCTACCAAATCAAAACATTTTATAAGGTCCAATGTCTCGAGGTTTGGAGTTTGTGCAAGGTCAAGGGTCTTCAATTTCGAATATCTAAGGTCAAGGAATCTAAGCTTGTTAAGAACCTGCCACAAAATTTAAAAAAATATGTGTATTCAGGTGAAATAACAAAGCGATAGATGTCTGACAATTTAATGAATCATAGAAAATCATATGCATGTGCTACCTTTCTTTCTCCCTCTAGCCAAAGCTGTATCATTCTGCTGTAAGGCATTTCAAGCCCTACAAGGTTGTTTGCTTGAAATGTTTTGGGTAAAGACCGAAAGGGGTAACCATCACAACTCAGATATCGTAAAGCATTTGGAAAGTATTGGCTCACTTCATCAAATTTCCAATCGCTACAAAGATGAACTCCATCTGTTTCAGAATAAACATCCCTACGGACCCTACCCCATGCAAAATGCACTTCAAGAAATCTAAGTTTCCTCAATTTCCCAAAGCCTTTCATAACAATTTCTGGATAGAGTTTCCATGTGGATAGTTTTATACATTTTGTTGCCTTTGTACCCTGTAAATCAAAAGTAGTGACCATGAAAAATTGAGATATATATTACATACAAAATGAAAACGTAAATTAATTAAACATGCTTCTAATTACCAAGTCATTAGCCAACACATCTTCAATTTCCACACCAATCCATAATCTACTATGTTTGTTAGGCTCATCAGGGTGAAAACGACGTACAATATTCTTTCCCATTTCTTCTATATGGTCATGCATGCTCAAGTACTCATAACTGGAAGTATGAGAAATCGTTATGAGACATTTTTGCTCAAGAACTCTTAAACCATTTCTAGCATGAAATCCACAACTTTCAAGCATTCTAATTGCATCATCTTTCTTCCAACCTTTTAGTATGCATGCAACATCTAGGAATATTTCCTTGTAATCTTCTTCTAGGCTGATGTAGCTTAATTCAAGTTTTTCTAGAGTTTCCTTCAACGGAATTGTTTTTAGTCTGTCTATGGCATCAATCCATTCAAGCTCATTTTTACCACATAGAAAGGAGCCCAAAACTCTGATTGTTAAGGGAAGTCCTGCAGCATAACTTACAACTTGCCCTGATAGCTCTTTGTATCCTTGAATTGGAACGTCTCTCCCAAATGCATTCCTGCTAAAGAGACAAATTGCTTCCTCATGTGATAACAGATTGACATCACGAATCAAGTTTACTCGATGTGCTATAAGCACCTGCTCATCTCTAGTTGTAATGATAATCCTACTTCCCTTCTTAAACCAGTCGGGTGCCTCGGCTAATGTCTCAAGCTGGTCTATATGATCCACATCATCTAGAACAAGGAGAATTTTTCTACCACGCATCATTCTTTTCATCTTGTTTTTCCCATCGTAGATACTACTTACGATGATGTGATGATCATTTGACACATCTAAAAGGATTTGTTGTTGCAAAGACTTCAAACCTAACAAAGGGTTTTTTGAAACTTCCCGAACATTGTCAACAAAGCTGTTGGCGTCAAACTGAAAGGCTATTTGATCAAAAACAGCTCTAGCCAAAGTTGTCTTCCCACCACCTCCCATCCCCTTGATCCCTATTATACGGACATCATCACAACCAATTTCTAAAGACGAAACACATTCCTTTATCCTTGTCTCCATGCCTACTAACTTTCCATCGACGCTTGAATTGATGGAACGTAACTCTAAAGAAATTTCTTCAACAATTTTTTTGATGAATTTAGCTTCATGACTGTGAAAAGGATATTCAGTTAGCTAGCATGGCCAAAGTTGCATATGAATAATTATTTCGTTTTGTGCATGCCTAACTGTCTGACATCCATCAAACGTGTATGAAGCAAAACAACATATATAGTTATATAATCATATTTCATGTTTAGTTTATAATAATCTTCAAGGTGAAAGTATATCGAAAAGATACAACGGAAGTGATGGATTAATCCCGATCAAACAAAGTATTAGTATGTTAATTATGTCAATTATGTAAAGTATGCTGTATGAATATGTAAATTAAAGTAAGTAGAAGGACCTAATTAGTATTTAGGAAACTTGAAGGGTTGCACATTATCATAAAGGTTGTGACTTTTCATGAAGGGGTACCACGAAGAGTTGCAATGGTTCAACGCACTCTTTCTAGGTCCTATGTAATCAATTATAAGTGTGATTTCTAAAATATTGTTAATAAAGTTTATATTTTAGTAAGAATTCCTGTGTATTTTATTGTTTAAATCCAACAGGAAGAACTATAAGTTAATTACCCATCAACACTGTTTTTTAACTCCCATCCAGCCAGATCAGCTGCCGCTTTCAGAGCCTCACGCCATTTCCCAGCAGCCTTGTCATTTACATGTTTAGCGAAGGCTTCACCAACTACCCCAATTTGTTTGCGGACTTCAGAAGGTTCCACATCATAGAAGATGGGGTAAGCAGTCTGCTCGGTCGTCTTTTGGCACTCCATAATCTTCACAAGTTCGTCCAAGCACCAAGATGAAGATGCATAGTTCTTGGAGAAAACAATGATGTAGAATTTTGATTCTTCAATGGATTTCATGAGTTCATCACTTATCCTTTTTCCTTTTTCGATTCTCTTGTCATCCTTGTAAGTGTGAATGCTTCTTTGCAGGAGAGCATAATAAAGATGATCGACAAAGGTCCTACGGGTGTCTTCACCTCTAAAACTCAAAAATACATCGTACTCAAAGTTCTTGTTAATGGATGAAGTTGAAGAAGACGCCATTGAAGTAGTTAGCTAGTTTGCTTTACCGATATCCTGTGCTCAGAATCAACTTTAATATAATTTGGTGTGTGGAACTTGCACAAAATGTTAGCTAGGAAGATAAATATGGATGAATGAATAATACTCAAGAGCATGTGAGTGGGATATATTATAATTGGTAAAACCAAGTGGAGAAACAAAAGCCCTTTGTCATGAAGACTATAGAGTTCCTTAATTGAAAAGAAAACTCATCATTTCATATTTTGTTCAAGTTGGTCCCATCTTCTGAAAATATATCCTTTTTTCACACGTACTTTCGGCAAAATAATTTTTATATTTGCAACGAATAGCTAATTATGTTTAAAAAAACATTGAAATTAATTGTGAATTATTTTTTCGTTCTTCGTGCGTTCAATTAATTGTGTATCTGACGACCACTTGATGTCATCATAGGTGATTGGATACCGAAAGTTTCTCGTTCGTGTAGTTTTGTCATAACTACAAAGGTATGATTTAAAGCTTTCATGTTTACTTATCTTGTATGTTTTACTTGATGATCAGTGATCAGTGTACGGAATTCGTAAATTTTAAAAAACTTACGTTGCGTTTAATACGATTAAAGTTTATGTTTTTATGAAAAAACGATATGAATTCCCAACACTTTAATATCTAATATTCTATATAACCTTACAATATAACTTTAATTATGTCATTTTTTAATAACTTATCAATCATCAAATTTTATACCTGTTGACACTTACTATAAACTTTACTTTATCCTCGAGTATCATCTATACATATACATATACATATACATATACATATACTAGTTCATTCCTTTTTAAGTGTTCATAAACCTATGATATAATATAAATAATGGCAAATTACCAAGAAAGGTAATATAAAATTCAAAACATGATAATAAAGGTAATGTAAAAATTTTTAGGCAAAAAAAGATAACATAAAATTCAAATTTGACATAAAAGGGTATTGATTACCAATTAAGAAGGTAAATTTTTAATTTTATGCTCCCTTTTTTGGTAAAAAAATAATATTTGATATCTTTCTTGACCTAAAATTTATTTCATGTCATTTCTCGGCCAAAATAGAATTTTACATTACTTTTCTCGGCAAAAAAAAAATTTACAATACATTTATTGTCAAATTTTGTATTTTATATTATCTTTCTTGGTAATTTTTCCTATAAATAAATATATAACCGTCAAATATCAGTTTTTTCCTTTAATTTGATGCGTGCTGCAACCTTCTTAACCATGTCATATTAGAATTTAATTCAATTCAATTCAAAATTAATATTAAATTAACTAAACTTTAATAAACACTATTCTTTTAAGTTATTTTTTATATAGCTTTAGAAATATTATTATTAATATTTTTTAAGTTAACTCATGTATTAAATACATGGGTACTGACTTAGTATATGATATTTTGTAGTTTAAAAAGGACATATACGAGTTCGTAATTTAAAAAAATTATCTGTTCTTACAAATTTGAGCACCCAACAGGGACATCGTATTCGATTCGGTTCTCGGTCCATAATATTTAAAAAAACGATTTTTGGTTTGGTCCGGTTTTACATTTTTATTGAAAAAGTCGGGAAAACCATGACCGAAATGCTCAAACGAATAGACTTCTGCATTTGCCACAAAACTACAAAAGCCTTATTGAGTTATCAGCTGTTGTGATTTATGGTTGTTATTTCTTCGCCCTTTGGAGCCTGATATTTACAAACATTTGTTCTAACACGACTATATGACTTCAGGATTGACGGATTGTTGAACGCCTCATATAGTCATATGTATGAATCTTCCTCTGTAAGGGTTGCATCAAAGCTTGGTGATCATAAAAAGATTTTAAATTTATGGTTTCTTGATGATCTTGATGCGCTTCTTTTCCCATTTGTGCCTACAATGCTGTTATATCTTTCCACACTTTTTTTTGTTTAGTTGCTTTATTAGTTGTATTTGAGATATTGGCCTTATTAGACTAATTACAGTGTTGATATTGTTGTATATTTGCTACTATTAGTCTCCTTATTATTCTCACATAATTTAGGTAGTTAGTTAGCATTTATTATTTTATTGTATTATATATATTACTATTTGAGAATAATGAAGACACATTCTTTGAAAACCATTATGGCATCAGAGCCATAAAAGGTACGGCTCTACCTTTCTCGATAGCTACGGTTGTCTCCTCCGATCAATCTCCAACGCTCCTCTCCGTGTCTTCCATCGATTTATGGCATTTTCGTCTCGGTCATCCGGCTGAAAACATTATTAATTATTTATGTTCTCGTTCCATCATTTCATGTAATAAGAGTACTAATCGTACTCATTCTCTTTGTCACTCTTGTCAGATTTCAAAGCACAAGCGTTTACCATTCTATGATTCTACTTCACATACATTATTACCTTTTGATATAATTCATTGTGATCTATGGACATCTCCGATTTAAAGCATAAATGGATATAAATATTACATGGTCTTAATCGATAATTTCACTCAATATGTATGGGTATATCCATTAAAATTCAAATCGGAAACATTCTCCAGGTTCAATCAATTTCATTCATATATTCAAACTCAATTCAACACAAAAATCAAGAGTTTTCAATGTGACATGGGCGGTGAATTTGATAATAATCAAATTTAAAGAATTATTTGCTTCTATGCATGAGCTTCAATTTCGTTTCTCATGCCCACAAACATCATCATAAAATGGCAAACCCGAAAGAATGATCCGCCGCCTTAACGAAATTATACTTGTTCTTCTTGCCCATGCATCACTACCACCTTCCTTTTGGGTTGATGCCACTACAACAAAATGAACCTAAAACAACATGGGAAAAGTGTTGTGTTAGGCCTTAAAAGTGTTGCTATAGGCCTAATGCGCCACTTTATGTAGTGCCACCTTAGCCAACGTCGCCTTAGGTCTAAAGCGACACTTTCACTAGATAATGCAACACTTTTCAAAAGTGTTGCCATTATTTTATAAATGCAACACTTTTTATATTCTAAAGCAACACTTTTTAGTGTGTTGCCATTATTTTATAAATGCAACACTTTTTATGCTCTAAAGCAACACTTTTAATTTATTGTTACCAACTTATAGCAACACTTTACTTATCAAATGCAACACTTATCAAATGTTGTCATTATGTAAATGCAACATCATTATCAATCTACTGCAACACTTTGTTATTGTTTTAAATTACATAAATGCAATATTTTTAGACAAAAGAAACACATTCATTATTTTTTAAATTTAATGCAAATACAGATATTTATTTAATTGCTTCGTGATAGTTTTTCTACATACAATTCAATTTAAAAGGATAATATCATTTCATAAAATATCGATCAAAAAAGTATTCAAATATATCAACCGTCTACAACCAAAATAAAGATCATCTTGAGAATATGCATATTCAATTCCTCTTCTTGTAATTTCTTTCGTACGAAACCGACGCTTATCATGCACAACTCTTCTTCTGTCGACTTTGCATATGCCAAAAGAAAGTAACTAACCTGCAACATATAAAAACCTTGTCGTTTGTTTTTTAAATTATAAATGATAACAAAAACATTATGAAGCAGTATTATAGTGCAGTAAAAACAATAAAAATAAACAGTGCAGTAAGATTATACGGATTCAACATTATGTATATATATAATTAAACAGTGCAATTTTTATATACATACATGTGTATATAATTTTTTCTTTTTTTAATACCAAAACAAGCTTCCTACCATAAATTTCCCTGTCGATCATCACAAAAAGCAAGTGCATCCCAACCATTTACATTTTACACATGTAACTAATTCATACATACACCGCGCTACAACTAACATTGAAATTTCAACATAGCATTCACATAATTTAGGTTTTCTGGGATTGAACTCAAGGTTGTATGGAAGAAATGCATAAATGGACAAGTAGCAAATGTTTCTTGGGTGGATCGATGGCGAGGTTATGAACAATGATTAGAATGGTTAATGGCCAGAGAATTTAGGATGGCTAATTTAAGACGGCTCTCTTTGAACCTCCTTTCCTTTTCCTCCACCCCTCATTTCCTTTTCCACAATATATCACACATCATGAGAGCCATCGCAAATTTAATGACCCTTCAATTATAAACAAATTCTATCCCTAAAGTCCTCTCCTATCCATGTGTTACCAGTCTCGTATCTCATAGTCTCGTATCTCATTCTCATTTTGTCAATGAATGAAAGAAGTAATATTGAATAAGCCGTCACAAAGAAGGTGACTTTATGAAGAGATTATACATAATTATCTACATAAATGAAAGTGTACAAAGCATAGTGAAGTACCTCATCACCTAGTCTGCAAACTCTCTTCAATCTTTTTTTTTTAGAAAAAATAACTTTGTTGACTCCATCTTGTGTAAAACCTATATCTGCCAAAACCTGCAATATCATTAATTACCTAACAAATAATTTAATCTGCAATATCTACTAAAAAAAGTGAAGAAACCAAATTTCTGTTGTACATACATGACCAGCCCATCCACATTCAAAATTAAAGCATCTCCATATTGCAACTTTTTTGAATGAAAGGAGAATAATATAGTTTCCCTAAGGCTGAGACACAAATGAATGTCTTCATTAATAGTTTAATTGATTATCCTAGCAATTTTGACGTCTAATTTAAGAATTTTATTAAATTATCAGCAACTTAGAAATGGCCCTGTTCTTGTTTTCTTGAGTCTGAGACTTACAGTGTGGCCAAATGGCCACAGCCTTTTGGATTCTTGATCAATTGAACTTTTAAACTCCATTTATCCCCTTGATTTTGCTGCACAAATCATTGTGTGTTGGCTAAGAGTCTGTAACTCAACACCATGACCAAGTCTCGGAATGGTCATGATGAGACTTATTTCTGTTTAAAATTTTTGCTGTCATGTGGGTGTATTAACAACAAAATAACAGCTCGTCAATTATGTGTGTATAGTTGAGTTGTAAAGCAGAAAGAACAGCATCAATTCAACATGGAGATTTAAATTAAGTATTAGGCGTGTCTATGAATGTTACTGAAAAATAAAAAGAAAAGAACAACAAGAAGTAGCAGCCCACAACAACAACAAAAAATCGAGTCTTGTATGTTTTGTGAGCTGGAAAATAGAAGGCAAAATCAACAAAAAACAGCCCATTAATTGGATTGTTGTTGTTCCATAACAGAAACAAAAAGATCAGTAGCATAAGCAACGACAACAGCAAAATAAGTGTGTATGTGCATTGTGTCCAAGACTTGTGTGTGTGGAATTCGTGAATGATCAGCAACGACAACAACCCCAACAGCAACAACAATAAATTGTAAATAACTAAAAGTGTGCTAATGGCTGCAAAACAGAAAGAATTCACAGCACCTTAACAGCAAAATAAACTAAGTAATGTGTTTGTGCTTGTGACTGGAAAACAGGAAGAATGAATCAACAACAGCAGCAACAAAAGTAATTGATGTGTGTATGTACTTAGAATCCGTAACTCAACAATATGTTGTGTTACTGGTCTTTATTTGTCCCTTAACACCCAAACATAGTAGCCCTTTAACTTCTATATATGTAATAAAGATTAAGTGTTAATGTTTGTGTGATTGTGTGTGTGCTAATCGAGCAAAACAAAAAGAAAGAAAAATGACAGCAACACCGAAATGACCAGCATGTGTGTGTGTTCGGTTGCAAAAAAAAAAAAAAAAAAGAATCAGTAGCTGCACCTCAACCTCAAAATGCATCTATATACTCATTAAAATTGAGTATGGGTGTGTAAATGTACCGGAAAACAGGATAGAACAGCAACGTAGTCTATATGTGTGTGAATGTACCGGAAAACATGACAGTGGTTTAATTCAGCTTTTAAACATATCTTCCTGAGTCCCAATCCCAATCCTTAAATAGTCCAATGGGTGTGTAAATGTACCTTCACAACATCACACCCACCAAACTACTTAAAAACCAAACCCCCACCTCCGCCCTTTACCACCGCAACCCAACATACGACCACCTTCGCGTTTTTGGGTGTGCATGTTATCCGAACCTCTCCACAAATCGCACCCATAAGCTTGACCAACGATCCGCCAGGTGTGTCTTCCTTGGCTACCGTGCAAATTACAGGGGTTATCGGTGTCTTGATCCGACCACCGGCAAAATCTACCTCTCTCGTCATGTTACCTTTGATGAAACACCTTCACTGCCTCTCATGACTACCGCTTCCTCTCTTCAAACACAAACATGCCATCCACCATTGATCACTTTGGCACTACACAACATCCACCGTCCACCACTATATTGCCACCCTCACCAAATACCTTCCAAACTCCGTCACCTTCACAATCTACCACCACCACAAATCCGCAACCTCAACCAACACCTCCGCCCTCACCAACTCCACCCCCACCCTCGACAACACACACAGCCCCTGCCCCGGCCGTCCCACCTACGTCCACATCTCATGTCGTTCCATCCCACCCCATGACCACTCGTTCCCGTCATGGCATATTCAAACCAACTCAACGATTTAACCTACATACCTCCACTATCTCTCCTAATCCCAAAAACCCTCACCTCGCCCTACTCGACCCTAACTGGAAACATGCTATGAATGTTGAATATAAAGCTTTATGTGACAATGATACTTGGGAATTGGTTCTGAGGCCACCTGATGCTCCTATTATTAGATGCTTGTGGCTTTATCGTCACAAATTTCATTCGGATGGCTCTTTGGCACGATACAAAGCTCGCTTAGTTGTTAATGGAAAATCTTTGGCATCGACTGTGACGAGACGTTTAGTCCGGTTGTAAAGCCTACCACCATTCGCACGGTTCTTACACTTGCAGTCTCCCGTTCTTGGTCGATTCACCAACTCGATGTCCAGAACGCCTTTTTTACACGGGAACCTAACGGAAACTGTATACATGCACCAACCTCCCGGATTTGTTGATCGAAATAATCCTAATTTTGTGTGCAGGTTACGCAAATCATTATATGGGCTTAAGCAAGCCCCGTGAGCATGGTATCAACGGTTTGCCACCTTTCTTATAGCTCATGGTTTCAAAAGTGCAGCCTCGGATACCTCGTTATTTGTTTATTGGAAGGGTAATGACATTGCTTATCTCCTTTTGTACGTTGATGACATTATCTTGACAGCCTCAAATGACAAATTCCTTCACTCGGTCATCATCGCCCTTTCAAAAGAATTCCCAGTGACAGACTTGGGCAGATTAAATCATTTCCTCGGCATCAAAGTTACTCATACGGCTCAAGGTCTTTTTCTATCTCAAGCTCACTATGTCAACACCATCCTTAAGCGCGCCAAAATGACATCTTGTAACCCGGTCGCAACCCCTGTGGACACCTCATCGAAACTCAGGAGAGCCTTTGCAAGATGGAACACTTTACAGAAGCTTAGCCGGCGCCCTACAATACCTTACATTCACGAGGCCCGACATTAGGTATGCCGTGCAACAAGTTTGTTTATTCATGCATGCCCCGCGGGAACCGCACTTCAACTTTCTCAAACGCATTCTTCGATATTTGAAGGGAACACACGATCAAGGCCTTCACATACTTAAGTCCCCAAATCTTCGCATCACGGCATACTCGGACGCCGATTGGTTGGGGGGGTGTCTCTCGAAGATCTACATCAGGGTATTGTGTGTTCCTTGGGGACAATCTAGTTTCATGGTCTTCTAAGCGACAACCGACCATGTCCCGCTCTAGCGCAGAAGCGGAGTATAAGGGTGTGGCCAATGCCACTGCTGAAACTAGTTGGCTCAGAAACTTACTTCTAGAACTACATGTGCCGGTTACTAAAGCTATGCTTGTTTATTGTGATAATATCTCTGCAGTATATCTTTCTGACAACTCGACACAACACCAACGCACGAAACATGTCGAAATTGACATCCATTTTGTTCGAGAACTTGTCAAGATAGGCCGCATCCGGGTTATTCATGTACCAACAGATCATCAGTACGCGGACATTTTCACTAAGGGTCTTCCTCGTCAACTACTTCAACGGTTCAAGTCCAGTTTGTGCATCCGCTCTCCTCCTGCTCCAACTGCAGGGAAGTATTAGACTAATTACAGTGTTGATATTATTGTATATTTGCTACTATTAGTCTCCTTATTATTCTCACATAATTTAGGTAGTTGGTTAGCATTTATTATTTTATTGTATTATATATATTACTATTTGAGAATAATGAAGACACATTGACTAATTGGCCTCACAGAAAACTTGGGCTTCTGAATAACCCAATCAGCGTGGAGATATAAAGAAAAAAACAAAAGAGATAAGAATAATCCACCAATGTTGACTAAATTCCAATAATATCATAATCTTTGTATTAAAATATAACTTTGTGGGTGAGTGGATATATAATTGTATATGTGCATCTCTCTCTCTCTCTCTCTCTCTCTCTCTCTCTCTCTCTCTCTCTCATACAAACACACTTACTGTTTGAACCCTGTATTTTTCCACCAAAACCAATCTCTTTTTGAACTTTAACATGGCAGATGTTGAAGAATCATACATGGGTTTTCTAGTTAATCAGTCTATTTTTTCAATTTTAATGATGAATGATGCTAACAACTTTCTACTCTTACATGGATTATCAGCTTCAACACACCTTAGTTTCTTGCTTTTTCTATTCATCAGATGGCTCTGGAATAAGTTCAGTATTAGTGACCAAGAAATTCATAAACAGAAATCCAACATTGGGGCCTTGTTTTACAAACAAACCATTCTTTCTTGTGTGATTCTTGTACTTCTGAACCTAGTTATGTGTTTCTTAACCCTTCTTTATTGGTATACAAATGGTTGGAATGATGAAAACATTGTTACCTTTTCGGATACCATACTTAGAACATTTGTTTGGTTGTGTGTTTCTGTTTACTTGAACACCCATGTTGATAACTCAACAGAATCCAAGTATCCTTTTGTATTAAGGATGTTGTGGGTTTCTTTTTTCTTAATCTCTTGTTTTTGCATTGTCATAGATTATGTTTTCTATAAACGTAGTCGGTATTTAGCAGCTCAATTCTTAGTTTTTGATGCTTCCTCTACTTTTTTCGGTCTATACCTCTGTTATGTGGGGTTTTTGGTTAAAAATGAAGGTGGAAAAATAAGCCATTTTTATCATGAACCTCTCATGAATGGCAGTACTAGTGTTATGGCTACCGGTAGAGAGACCAATTCCGAGGGAGAAACTTTAACCACTTTAGGAACAAGTAATATGTTTAGTCGTCTTACTTTCTCTTGGATTCATCCTTTGATTGCTTTAGGATATAAGAAAAGATTAGACCTTGGGGATGTTCCACAACTTGACAGTGTTGATAATTCTGAGAGAGCCTTTTCGGTTTTAAGAAATAAACTAGATACGGATAAGTGTAAAACGAGCCGAATCAATACTTTTAGTGTCCTCATGGCTGTGATTTTGACAACATGGAAAGACATTTTAGTCACAGCAATTCTTGCTATTGTCTACACTTTGGCTTCATATGTTGGACCTTTCCTAATAGACACATTCGTTCAATATCTAAACGGACACCGAGAATTAAATATGGGATTTCTTCTTGTTTCTGCATTCTTTGTTGCTAAAATTGTAGAGTGTTTGGCTCAACGGCATTGTGAGTTTAAGCAGCAACAAGCCGGAATCAGGGCCAGAGCGGCTCTTGTTGCAATGATTCACCACAAAGGTTTGACCCTTTCGACTCAGTCAAAACAGGGACATTCCAATGGTGAGATTATTAATTTCATGGCTGTTGATGCTGAAAGAATTGGAGATTTTGCCAAGTACATGCACAATCCTTGGCTTGTCATCGTGCAAGTTACTCTTGCGCTAGCTATATTGTATAAAAGTGTTGGACTTTCTTCACTCGCGACTTTTGTTGCTACCATCATTGTTGTGCTGTCCAATATACCATTAGGGAGTTTTCAGGAGAAGTTTCAACAAAACTTAATGAAATGTAAAGATAAAAGGATGAAAACAACTTCAGAAATCTTGAAAAACATGAGAATTCTCAAGCTTTATGGCTGGGAGATGAAGTTCTTGTCTAGAATTCATGATATCAGAAACGACGAGGCACGATGGTTGTATAAGTATATGTTTACCATGGCCATGACCACTTTCGCTTTTTGGGTTGCGCCTACATTTGTGGCTATAGCCACTTTTGGTACGTGTATGCTTTCTGGTATCCCGCTTGACTCAGGGAAGATATTGTCTGCACTTGCAACGTTTAAGATCCTCCAAGAAAACGTGTATAATCTTCCTGATACAGTATCTATGATAGCACAAACTAAAGTCTCGCTTGATCGTATTGCATCATTCCTTTGTCTTCATGAGTTAGATCCCAATCTGGTAGAAATACTCCCTCGAGATTGTTCAAACACTGCGCTTGAGATAATTGATGGGAACTTCTCGTGGGATGTGACATCTTCTAATCGAACATTGACTGATATACATCTGACAGTTCTTCATGGCATGCGTGTTGCTGTGTGTGGTGCAGTTGGTTCTGGAAAGTCAAGCTTGCTTTCATGTATTTTAGGTGAAGTTCCTAAGTTATCAGGACACGTCAAACTCTGTGGCACGAAGGCTTACGTGGGTCAATCGCCATGGATACAGAGTGGTAAGATTGAAGAGAATATTTTGTTTGGTAAAGAAATGGATAGGGAAAGGTACGATAAGGTTCTTCAAGCTTGTGCGTTGAATAAAGATCTTGAAGTTCTGTCCTTTGGTGATCAAACGGTTATCGGGGAGAGGGGAATCAATTTGAGTGGTGGCCAGAAACAAAGAATACAGATCGCACGCGCTCTGTATCAAGATGCTGATATTTATCTATTTGACGATCCATTCAGTGCTGTTGATGCTATTACAGGAAGTCATCTTTTCAAGGTTCGTTAATCACTTGTCTATTTCAGTTTCAGTTCTTCTCTGTTTCCTCAGTGTATGGTTAATTGCGAGAAATATCAACCTATTTTGTTAAAATTCACAATTATAGCAACATGCTTTAAATTTTATCAATGATATAAATCTAATTTCTATTTTTTCACAATTACAGCTACCTATTTAAAATTAATTTTTCACCATAAAAAAAATTAATCGGTTGCCTATATAACACGTAAATTAATCACTTGTCTACTGATCCTCTTTTGATTCAATTTTTCATCATTTCTAAAGCTTTAACTAAATAGAATAAGTTATCAACAGGAATGCATGATGGAATTTTTGGAATCAAAAACAGTAATTTACGTCACGCATCAGGTCGAGTTTTTACCTGCAGCAGATCTCATCCTGGTAACTTTTGAAGTATTCTTTCTTTAATGGCTTTCATTTTTACATATACACGTACAACGACCTGAATAAAATGGTAACAACACCAGGTCATGAAGGATGGAAGAATTACACAAGCTGGAAAATACGATGATATTCTTAAATCAGGAAGTGACTTTAAAGAACTTGTTGGTGCACACGAAGAAGCTTTACTAGAGATAGATTCCATAGGAAATACTTTAGCGTCCGATTTAATGGATATGAATAAGAACCAAGGAAGCCAGGACACTTTCAAGAGGAATATTCGAGAAATTGATCAAAATAGTAAAGAAGTTTACGCAGAGGGGATGAAAAAGCAGCTTGTGGAAGAAGAAGAACGAGAAAAAGGTAAAGTGAGCTTGTCGGTTTACTGGAAATACGTTACAATTGCTTATGGAGGGGCACTTGTTCCGTTGATATTGCTAGCACATATTCTGTTTGAGCTACTTCAAATCTCGAGCAATTATTGGATGGCTTGGGCTTCTCCTGCATCAGAAAGTAGTGTAGCTCGTGTTGGAGGCGCTGAACTCATTACCGTTTACGTGGCTTTTGGAATTGGATGCTCATTTTGTATTCTAGCAAGATCAATGCTTCTTATGAAAACTGCATATGAGACAGCCAACCGTCTATTCTACAAAATGCATTACTGTATCTTCCGTGCCCCCATGTCTTTCTTTGATGCCAACCCATCTGGACGAGTCCTAAACCGAGTAAGTGAGCACATCTTTTTCTCGCATTTTTCATTATGGATGGTAGTTATGCATTAGAATAAAAGAAGTGAGAAGTCAACAATAGTCAATATTGGCTCGGAGTTGTTGCTAGTCTAGGAAAGATGATTAGGCAATTTGATTCCAAAATCTCATCGACCAAAAGTTCTACTAGAGTTCTTTTCGCAGGCATCTACAGACCAAAGTGCAGTGGACTTGATAATACCATATACGTTCGGCTCATTTGCCTTTGTGGTCATACAGCTTTTGGGGATTATTTTAGTTATGTCACTAGGTGCTTGGCCAGTGTTCCTTGTTTTCATTCCCGTGATTGGAATCTGCATCTGGTTACAGGTAAATCATTCAGATCCTTTCCAAATAGTCCTTTTACTTCACTGTTTGCCATTTTTTGATTATACATCTGATACTACTTCTCTGTATCTGATATTCCAACTTTTTTACATGTACATTATTGTATATATAGCAATATTACCTACCTTCAGCACGAGAGCTAGCACGATTGGTTGGAGTATGCAAAGCTCCAGTCATACAGCATTTTTCTGAAACATTATCTGGATCAACAACGATCAGGTGCTTTGATCACAAATGCAGATTTGAAGACATGTGCTTGAAGCTGATTGACGATTATTCCAGGCCAAAGTTACATGTGGCTGGTGCATTGAATTGGCTCGGTTTACGCTTGGATTTGTTGTCCTCTTTTATGTTTGGCTTCACTCTAATTTTTCTAGTCTCCATTCCCGAAGGAACCATTAATCCAAGTAAGCAGCTTTTACTTCACCGAACCTGAATGTATAGACTTTACAGTTTATTGCCAGTGATGTCAACAAAGTTTGCTCGAGTGGGATTTATCTGGTTATCCAAAAAAAATGTTTTTACATAAATGATAATTAACCCCCCCCCCCCCCCCCCTCCTTTTTATCATTTGAAGGTACTGCAGGCTTAGCAGTGACATATGGACTAAATCTGAACATGTTACAAGCTTGGGTAATACAAAAACTTTGCAGAATGGAGATTCAATTTATCTCAGTCGAAAGACTACTTCAATACAGTTCTATCCCTAGTGAAGCTCCTCTCATTATTGACTCAAACAGACCCGATCATTTCTGGCCATCACAAGGAAAAGTTGATATCATCCGTCTGCAGGTGATTACTAATTTTTTCTTTAATGCTTCATGCATGTGAAGTCAGATGCTACATAATATTGAAGCGTGTGAATAGGTTCGGTATGCCCCGCACATGCCACTTGTGCTGCGAGGCCTTACTTGCACTTTTCATGGAGGTACAAAGACTGGAATTGTTGGGAGAACCGGAAGTGGTAAATCTACTCTTATACAAACACTGTTCCGTATTGTTGAACCTGCTGGTGGAGAAATTCTCATAGATGGGATCAACATATCATCAATCGGATTACATGATTTACGGTCTAGATTAAGCATAATTCCTCAAGATCCAACTATGTTTAATGGAACTGTACGAAGTAACATGGATCCACTTGAAGAATATACAGATGATCAGATTTGGGAGGTACAACAGATTAATTTAACTTGCTTAGCTGTGGGCCTGTAGTTTTATATATATGTATGCTATTAGTTACATTTAGTTCATCATTTCAGGCTCTTGATAAATGCCAGATTGGCGATGAGGTTAGGAAGAAAGAAGGCAAGCTTGATTCAACAGGTTATTGGTCCCTTTATCGTTTTAACAAGGGTTCATGTCATTAAATAGCAACGTACTTTTATATTTGTCTCGTTTTTGTTATTGTACATTTTTTCATGCTGAGTAAGTAGATGTACTTTCAAAACCCGTCCCAATTTGGTAATTTTGGGTTTTTCATGAGACTTTTACCACCACTTAAATTTTAGCTACAAATTCACACTTTTACAACACTTGATACACGATAACTACCAAATTAAGACGGGTTTTGAAAGTACAACTACCTAATCAGTGAGGAAAATGAAGTACAATGTCCAAGATGAGACAATAGAAAAGGACAAAATGACATAAACCCTTTTAAGAAAATTTGGTTTGCAGTTTTGCAAAAAATTCAAACTTTAGACAACCCATGTTTGTAAAATTTTTATAGTTACTGAAAATGGAGAGAATTGGAGTATGGGTCAACGGCAACTGGTCTGTCTTGGCCGAGTACTACTCAAGAAAAGCAAGATTCTGATTCTTGATGAGGCCACTGCATCGGTGGATACAGGAACTGATAACATGATACAGAAAACGCTAAGGGAGCACTTCTCGTACTCTACTGTCATCACAATAGCGCATCGGATCACCTCTGTGGTCAATAGTGATATGGTTTTAGTTCTAGACAACGGTTGGTTGTTTGAGCTCAATTTTAGTCATTTTAACCCATAATCGCTACCATCTATCTCATTTACGTGTGCATAAAATCTTTGTTGTGATTCCTTTATACGCAGGTCTCGTTGAAGAATATGATTCTCCTACAACATTGTTAGAAGATGAATCATCTTCTTTTTCCAAGTTAGTTGCTGAGTACAGCATGAAGTCTAATTCTAGTCTTATAACTAACTAGCCATGGAGGTTGATAATCGACTTATGCCGAATTGTAACGATTGAATCGTGTATTGCCTTTCAGATCGAAAACAAAATATAACCTTTGATTTTGTGTATATATAGTTCAATCAACGAAATTGTGTAGTATTCAACACCAATAAGTTTTCTATTATGTTGATGTTTATGAGTTCATTCATAGTAGAAAAGGTTAAGGGGAAAAGTAAAATGTTTCAATGTTTAATATTCAATGTTAAACATGTGATATTCAATGTTAATTCGACAATAAAAAATTAAATATTTATATGTAGAATATAGACGGCAATAATATTTCTTAAGAAAATACACTTCATAAATTTTAGAGTAAATTACAAAAATGGTCTATGTGGTTTGAATAAACTTTTGGATTCAGTCTCTGTGGTTTCAATTTTATATAAACGGTCCTTATTTGTAATATTTACTTACAGAAATGGTCCATCGGTCTCTTTTTTTTCGTAAATGACAATTATACCATTTTTCTTAATAACAATTTTGGTCTCATTCTTTTCATGAATTTTGTTTTTGTTTTTAAATTTTAAAATCATAATTTAATAAATGATGATTTATTTAGTTTATTATTTTAATAAATTTAAGATGTATTTATTTTTTATACATTATATTTTTTATCAATTTAATTAATTTATTTAGGTTTTTATTATGTATTTAATTTATTTATTAAAGTATTATTTATATTAGATTTTATCATTATAATATTTATATGTTTTTTGTACTTTGTATGTTTCCATCTATTTATTTCATTATGTTAATATTTTTTTGATTTCATTATACCTTTTTAAAGAATATATATAAACTTAGGATTTAATTCGTTTGTATTTAAATATTTGTTACATTATTATTTCGGTTTAAATGTTAAATTACCTATTTTCAAATACGTTATTATTATATATGTAACATCCGTCTTTTAGACCTGGTATGTGGAATTATTTTAGTGGATAATTATTTAATTAATATTGGGTTGGTCCAATTATATCCCGTTTCGTGGATTGATACGTGTCGGGATTGGGCTTGCGAGTCATCGGGTTATAATTTTAGCGGATGGATTATATTTTTGAAATCACGGGATTAAATGGGTTAAATGGGCATTAATATTGAAAATGTGATATCGGGTTCGGGTTAATGGGTTCGGGACCGGTTAAAATTAGAGACGTATATGTGTTGCTCTCCTTTCTTTCACCCTTATCCACTTGAGAGTGACCTAAAGTGTGTTGTGTGTGTTTGTGGGATTCTCCAGCAGCAAGAAACCTCTTCAAGCTCCAGATTTTTTTATTGTGAGGCTTTGGATTCAAGCTATCTTCATCTTCCTTGTGTGTTCTTGATCTTCAAGGAGGTAAGCAACTTGATTTGGGGTTCTAAATTGAGTTGTGTATTGTGAAAGTTGTCTAAATGGGTTTTTGAATTGTAAAGGGGCGATATGTACTGCTTATATGTGTATAATTGTGGCTGAATTCGTGTATGTGAGGAGTTGACACTCCTGGGTTGAGGCTGAAATCGCAGGTCAGAAATGGGGATTCCGCAGTGTCGCGGCGCGACCATCAGAGGGCCCGCAACGCGACCAAAGACCTGCAAGGGAAATCCGGTGTGGGTCTCATGAAAGGGGTTTTGGATCGAATTGCGTCGGGTTCCTTTGGGATTGCTTGGGCTGGGTTTTATTGTTTGGGGTCTTGTTGGGGTCACCTTGAGTCGGGTGTTGTTTGGGTTTTGGGTATTGATCGGGTTCCGTGGGATCGGTCGGGTCCGAGTCGGTTTTGTATTAGTGTGATGTTGTTATATGTGTTGGTTGGATCGTGATTAACCGTTTGGGGTCTCCGTGTGTTACAGGGACGAGTAGACAGCTGGCCGAATTCGATCAGGGAATTCAGAGTTCAGGGAATCAATCAGGTGAGTACTCAAGACTTTTCTAAACGCGCGCTTTCTTTTGAATATTTAGCAGTGTCGCAATTATCTGTGCGTGTTATATATATGAGACAGGGACGTGAACGTCATGTATATTCTATTTCCTTATACGTGTTATGTATGAGATATGAGATCGATTTCGGGGGTCCGTAATGTGTTCTATACAGACAGTGAGTCGCGTAGGGGATCGCGCGGGTTGACTGTTCCTAACAGTCAACCCTGTAGCCGGGTCGCTCCTGTGCTACAGGGTTATTGCTACTCACTGCTGTGTGCGGTGTGTTGGCCTGGGAAGGGTCCCCACAGGGCTTATGTTGTGTGCCGATCTCATACTTGTGATATTATACCTAAGATGTGTGCTGGGTAACCGGGACAGGGATAGGGACAGGGATTGTGTATGCTACGTGTTATGTGCTTATGTGTAGTGTCAACCCTCGTGTGCTCACGGGCTTTATAGCTCATGTCTTCGAGTCTAACATGTTCAGGGAATCAGAAGGGATCTCAGCCGCAGCCGAGATAGATCCGGGATCGACTTAAAGATTTGTTGTTTGTTTGTGTACTGTTTAATATTGTATGGGATAGTTGTTTTGGGGAATGCGGTATCAGCTATGTATCTGATTGTCGGTGTTGTTATGTTTAGTTTAATTGGGTTGCGAATGTACTGAAACATGATTACCCTTTGTGAATAAGGTTTTAAATTAGTCATATCTGCATTATCCTATGACACGTGTGTTATAGATTCTTTGCGTTATTGCCACTTATGATATTGGGTTGACGTGGCATTTCCGGGATCGGGAGGGGTGTTACAATATATATGTTAGCTCATCTACATAGTTGAATTATTATTATTATTATTATTATTATTATTATTATTATTATTATTATTATAAATAAATAAATAAATTATACTTTAAATATTGTAATAAAATGAAAAGACAATATATTACATAAATAATAACATAATAAATTTCAGTTAGGATTAAATAAAAAAGAAATTTATTTAATTAGTGACTAAAATGAAAGGGTAAACCGATCACATTAAAAAAAATAATTGGTAAAAGAGAAAAAGAAAAAAAAATTGACAAAATGCCAATCATAAGTAATTTATATGTGTTGGGACAAAGCCATAGTTATGTATAATTATTGGGACAAAATTGTAATTTACCCATAGATTTGGTTAATTTCAAGTTTTTTCTTGTTTCAATCTATTTTCCATGTTATCATTTAATATAGGGAAAATGACATCAAATAGCTCTGAATTTTCGACTTTGTACACTTTTATATAGTGAACTTTATTTTGTGCACATTTGGTAGTCAAAGTTTCAAAATTGTTCCAATTTGGTAGTTGGCGTACCTGTTAACCGGTTGCTTCCGGTTTCGAAGCTTACGTGGACAATATTTTAATGACATGGCTACCCGTTTTTATATTATATCCGATTTTATCTACGTGGCAACTCATTTTTTAAACTCACCCGGTTTTATTACCTGGTTATAAACGTAAGTTGGATCGATCGTATGAAAAATGAACCGGGTTTATAACCGGGTGATTTTAAAAAACGGGTTGTCATGTAGATAAAACCGGATACAATATAAAAACGGGTAGCCACGTCAATAAAAATTGTCCATGTAGGTATCGAAACCACAAACAACCGGTTAACAGGTACGCCAACTACCAAATTGGAACAATTTTGAAACTTTGACTACCAAATGTACACAAAAAAGAGTTCACTACATAAATGTGTACAAAGTCGAAAGTTCAGAGCTATTTGATGTCATTTTCCCTTTAATATAACCAATAATATATAACGAATAATCAACTCAGGTCAAAGAGAGTGGATGTCATGGATGCCATGTAAAACTGCAACCACGTCAGTTTTGTCATTTTTTGTCTTTTTGATGTCATTCTGATGGTGTGGATGTCATTCATTTTCTCTTATTTTCATTTTGAACTTAAAATAAAAATATAAAAATAAAAATAACATTTAATTAATAATATTAAAATTAAACATAACATTAAAATTAAAACATTCAATTTATAAAATAAAACATTCAACTTAAAAATTAAGACATTAAAACTAAAAACATAACAATTTTTTTCTAAAAATAACATACTTAAAATTAAAAACTTACGATCCCCATTTTTTTCTATTTCTTCATTTTGTTTCAACGCGACTTCAAGTTGTTTTCCGGTCAAATGACTAATGCCTTTGAAATAAATTCTCATTTCACGAGCTTTTTTTCTCTAGATGACCTCTTCTTTTTTTAACACCAAATATTCGGTTAAAGGATCTTGTAACCCAGCCATATTTGTTGTAATGGTTTCAAGATCTTGTAAACCCTATGTATTGGTGGTACTGGAACTTGTCGCCGCTTTACCCTTACGTTTTGTCGGTGTTCCTTCCAATCGGTCGTGTGGGTGGGGGAACATCAACGGAGTCATCATTATCGTTAAAGTTGATTCCGATATGCGCATCCGACGTCATGGTGTACTCGTCAGAGTCCGTTGTTTTTTATCGTTTAGACTCACGTACCGTCGCAACACGTTGCCAAGTTGGAGAATCTTTTACCCGACCAAACTTCGATATGTCGAAACGGATACTCATTCGTGTCTTTAAGCATTGCAAGTGTTTTTTTGTAAAATGTTTGCGTCATTTTGACCACTTTCCTATTGAATCGAGTGAAATATTGTCGAAAAGTGTTTAACGACGGCGTTGACATTCCTTCATTTTTGTATATAATTGGTTTTTCGAAAGGTACTCATTTTTACCCAATTCTTGGTGGAACCGAAACCAAATTCGATTCCAAAACTCGTTTCTATTTTGGTCGGTACCAGTAATAGGATCTTCAAAAACATCGAGTCAAGCTCGTGTCAACGTCTTCTCTTCTTGCGGGGTCCAATGTTGAGTGGGAACCCTCGTCGTTTTCTTTTTTTTTTTTATCTTTTGTAGTCGGCGCGGGTTCAACTTCGGGTTGTGTTTCCGGAACAATATCGGGATCGAAATGACATTGTGTAATGGGTTGAGATTGTTGGTGTACGAATGGGGATGGGCTTGGGGATGAGAGTGTTTGGTACTCCGTAAACGGATTAAATTGTGAATATTCCAAAGGCATAAAGTTTAGTCAACTAGGTGTGATGCCATACCCTCGACTGAAAACGTGTTGCGGAACACCCACAAAGTTCATAAAACCCGTCGGAGAATATATTGGTTGATCCATTTGTATCGGGATCGGACGATAACCTTGATTCATCGAGGGTGTGTTAGGATGTTCGACGAACCGGATGCCATTTGAGAGAGAAGGGTGTTTGAGGTTTGTGTAATTTTTTTTAGGATATTTGAGAGAAATGTGTTTGAGTAGTGAGATTTTAAAAAATAAATATGTGTGTATATAGAGAATGAGAAGTAATTGTTTGAAATATATATATATATATATATATATATATATATATATATATATATATATATATATCTGTGTGTGTGGGTGAGTTCAATGGAGAATCTTTATGCATCGAAAAATCAAAACCACAATGCATCGCTAGAAAATCGTAATGCATCACGTGAAAGTCGATGCATCATGCGGATTCTGATTCATCACGTGGAAGTAATGATGCATCACGGAGGAATTGTGATGCATTTGTGGTGGTGCAATATGGTTTTTCAAGCTTCTTTGATGCATAGAGGTTCTCCATTGAACTCACTCCTATATATATATATATATATAGAGAGAGAGAGAGAGAGAGAGAGAGAGATTGGTGTTCGATTGAGAACTTTTGTGCATCGAGGCACCATTGAGAACTTTTGTGCATCGGACTATCTACCAATGGTGCACAAAGGGCATTTAGGGAATATTAAATGTATGAAAATTATTTTTGAATTTAATTGTTTTTAAAATAATTAATAGTTAAATTTGGTATGAAAATCACCATTAACTTCTTTCCTAAAACCATTCCCTCTTTCTCACTCTCTCTATCTCTCTCTCTCTCTCCCCTCTCTCTTAGCCCCCTCTTGCTTCCTTCCATCCTCAGCCACACACCACCATAGCACCGCCACCACCACCGGCAATCGTCAACCACCAACCACCACCACCATCGTGCACCTTTTCTCCACCGTCATCAATATTAACATGCACACTGATCGGGTTATATTTATACATGTTTTAGAGTGAAAAAGAGTTGTTTTTAATAAGAAAATGTCGTAGAATGTGCTACTATTCATTAAATTCAGTGCTTGTGCAGGTAAATAAAATCCAGTGTAAGTTGGCAAAAATGGAAGAAAATCAGAACACTTTTTAGAGAGTCAGGCGCAGAGGGGGGCGCAGCCCTGCTCCCCAACCAAGTGCTCAACAGAAAGAATTAAATTGCCAAAATAGGGATTTTAACACCAGGCGTAGGGGGGGCGCAGGCCTGCGCCTACGGCTACGCCCAACCCATTTAAAAGAATTTCCAGCCGTTTTTAGGGTTCCCAACTCTCCTCTGTAAATACAAAAGTCAGAGGAAGAAAAAACATCGTTTTTTGGAGAGAAGAAAGGCTTGGAAAGGTCCCGTTTGGAGCGAATACGAAGACAAAGATAGCACGAGTAAAGCTACGACATTGCTACGAGGATGAAAACACAACTCTTGAGCTTTGAATCAACGATGTCCGGCTAGTCTCACATTAATCATTCTCGAAGGAAACATCACGCTAAGTGTCTTAGTTTATGAACGATTTACTTTGTTTGCATGTTTTACGGTTTATGTTTTGATTGTGAACAATTGATTGTTATTTATTTTGTTGCGCTTCGCAAGATAGTTCATTGGTATTTTATTATTCGTGCCGAAAGTAACACGCGCTATGCCCAAGATCACGTAACGGTTTTTATAACAATTATTAAGAAAAGATTATGTCTATGTAATCTTTATATCGTTTCATAAATTAAACACGAAGTTGATGTGGAATCCGGAAATGGTTATATTCGTTAACGTATTTACAATTCAATCAAGTCTTTTTCTTTATTTCGATAAAAGCAACAATAATCCTTTCAATCAACCACTTTTCCAAATAATTAAGTTACAATGCTAGTCGCTCAAATACGTGAAAATTAACCTCTCGCTCTCTGTGGATACGATCCCTACTTACCCTAGCTTCTAAGGTATTTAGTGGTTATTTTTTGCGAGGTAACGACACTCGTATCAAATTTTGTCGCCGTTGCCGGGGAGCGGTTGCGCTTAAAGTCACATATTTTAGTAATTAGCTCTAGTTTAGTTAATTAGTTTTTCTAGATTAATTTAGTTTATTTCAAATTATTTGTCTATTTGCTTTAAGTTGCTTATTTAGTTTTAAATTATTCATTTATTTGCTATTATTCTAGTCATTTAGTTTTAAGTTTTAATTATTGCCTGAGTTTTATTAAGAAAAAGGGAATCGTGGCGCAAGCATCGATTCTCACCAAAAAGAAAGCTTCTAATTCTAGTTCTTCATCTAGTCCTCATAGGTTTATGCACACACGTTATTCTAGAAGAATTTCACCCTTGAAGTTTGATTCGGAAATAGAAAAAACTGCTAGATCTAATAGGCGAGCCACAACTCAAGCAAACGAAAACAAAAACATTGCTACTGAGGTAGACGCTGAAGAAGAAGTAGTTAGTTCGGAAGACGAGAAGGTTGATAACGTTCTTATCGAAGTCCAATAAAACCAAAGACCAATGGGAGACCGTAGAACCGTAGAATCTCATTATAGGTCGGGTTATATTCCTGATCCATCACCCATTCTCTACCCAATCAACGAGAATGAACCTGAAGCTAGGCCACAACTATTTAACATCTTACCCGTTTTTCACGGAGCACCAAGCGAAGAACCGTACGAGCACTTAGCCGAATTCACCGCTATATGTAAGGCCACTCACGTTGGGGGAATGACCGTAGACACACTCAAACTTAGACTGTTTCCTTTCTCCTTGAAGGAAAGAGCGAAAAACTGGTTTGTGTCACTTCCCACTGATAGTATAACTAATTGGGATGAAATGAAAAAAGAATTTTTAACCGATTATTACTGTAACATCCAATTACCACAAACAGTACACGTCATAATATTTCATTTGATTAAGTAATAATAATTGTTTGATACCACAGGTCCCACAGCAAGAATACTTAATTACAACAATATTAAAATCAAATGGTGGTCTAACTAGCTTCTAAATCTTCAATCAGAGTGCGGAAGACTGAACAAGCTACCCGAGACCGCATCATCTTTTCAAAATAGGCGTCATCAAAGTCCAAAAGTCTGCTATTCATCGAATGTCCAGAATCACTTAGCCTGGGACGAACTACCTGCTAGGGTCTTGCCTTTATCAACCTTTCCTGAAAAAGAGTTGTCATGACAGAGTAAGCTAACAAAGCTTAGTGAGTTAACAGAGTTCCATTGGTTACCACACACATATAACATACTATCAGATCCTGTCGGCAACACGTCAGAGACGGCAAAAGGTTGGGAGACAACCCAGTCGGTATTCCCATGTGTAAGGCCGAAGCCCTACGGGAAGTGTATGGAAACAAGTCAATTAGGAAAGGAATCTGCAGAATTCCTTCCTGTGAATGGAGATCTCACATTCGGTCCGGTCGGATAATGCAATATGCAGCGGCAAATATTCATACAGTCAAGTAAGCAATAAGCATGATACATATTTACATAAAATGTAAAAGTGAACATGCAATCAAGGCAATTCAAGTGTCTAGCTTCAGTAATGTCAAAAGTACGTTTCTATGATACAATATAGTATTAAAGAAACATGCAGCAACAGTCAGAAGTTTCCATACAGTCAATACATTCACCAATAAGTATCGAAATATATGCAAGTATTTAATGAAAATCTGTCACTCACAGTAGTCCTTAGTCAGATAGTGCTTAACGAATTAAGCTGTTCAGTTTACTCTGTCAAATCGGCGGGTTCCTGCATTTCAGTTTCAAGTCTGGCATTTCAGTTTCAAGTCTGTGACATAATCTATATAACCCTAGTTACATAATTAGGTTATTATCAATTCTAGCTGTCGAGTCTGAGGTAGCTCCTATCGTCCCAAGGTGAGTCTATTCTTATCAGATTAATACGATTCATCTAATTATAGATGTGTGGCCTTTAAACAAAGCCAATCGTATTACTAGCAAGGTGAAACATGACATACAATTTCTAAGGGTTCATACAGAGTCTGATAATTTATTTGTGCCTATAATAGATATGCATCTTGAACTTGTGAGTTTTATCATAATCAAACAATACTTTCAATTTCCTTAGATTGTTTAATAACTTAATCTGATTTAGAAATTTAACTATGGCTAGGAACTAAATCAGATTCGAATTAAGGCAACAGATTCGAATGGGCAACAGATTCGAATGGGCAACAGATTCGAATGGGCAATAGATTCGAATGGGCAACAGATTCGAATGGGCAACAGATTCGAATGGGCAATAGATTCGAATGGGCAACAGATTCGAACATCAATAGATTCAAACATCAATCTCGAATCTAGGGGGATCAGATTCGAAATCAATAGATTCTATACTAGGGAAGATAGATTCGAAGGCAGCAAATTCGAGTCTAAGGGATTAGATTCGAAAACATACATCTTCGAGTCTAATAGATTAGATTCGAAACACATACCCTTCGAGTCTGGGAGATAGAATCGAAATCATCACCCTTTCGAGTCTATACATGAATGTCTCGAATTTGTTCTACTTGTTCATCGGTTTTCCAGGTTCTAACAACTAAATATGAGCATAAATGATAGAGAAATGGTTACTAACCTTCGTCCAAGCTATAGCCTTCGACTATGGATGATTTCCAAGCAAGAACAGGTCCTAAACGGGGGCAAATCAGCTTCAAATGAAGGAAAAATGAGCAAACTCGAAAATGCTCATTCAAAACCGAACCAAAAGTCAGAAAAATGGTCGATCTTACCTCAAATCTGAACGAAGTCAAACATGCAATGGTAAATTCGTGAAGAACTCGACGATCTCTATCCGATGACGTAAGAATCACGAGAATCCGACGGTTCGATTAGTAGAAAAGCTAGAGAGAAGATGTAACTTAGAGAGAGAAGGAGGAGAGAGTTCTTAGATTTCCAAACCTAAGAAATGAGGAGGGGAGGTCATATTTATAGGGAAAATAGGGAAAAATCAGATTTTCTACTGAATTTTCCGGAATTGACCAACTTTATTTCCCATCAATCCGATTTGCATATTTGTCTTTTAGTCACATTTTTTATTCATTTTAGTCCGTTTCGTCACTTTCAGTCTTTAATTTGTCATTTAGCTGAATTTTAATTATTAACTTAATTTCAGCTAAATTTTGGGCAACATTTCATAATTAATTATAACTTAATATAATTAATTATCACAGATTCATATTTTCAGTTATTTACTAATAATTGGATAAAATTGCTTTATTATCCAAAGTCTGTTGCTGTAATTTGTATTTAATAAATTACGGGCTGTTACAATCTTCCCCCGTTAAATTGATTCCGTCCTCGGAATCGACTAAGGCAGGAATAACTTCGGATACTTCTGCTTAATCTCGTCTTCTCGTTCCCAAGTTTGCGCAGATCCCTTATGGTATTTCCATTGAACTAACACCATTGGAATTTCCTTGTTGCGTAATTTCGAAACCTTATGATCGATTATACGCTCGGGCTCTTCTTCGTATCGCAACTGCTCATCAATTTGCACATCTTTCCAAGGAATCTCAGCTTCAGCGTCAGCTAAACACTTTCGAAGATTACTCACATGAAATACATCATGAATCCCAGTCATTTCGGTAGGCAACTTCAATCTGTAGGCCTGCAATCCTACACGCTCGAGAATTTCAAAAGGACCCACAAATCGAGGGCTCAACTTCCCCCGTTTGCCGAACCTTACTATTCCTTTTCTTGGCGAAACCTTCAGCAACACTTTATCTCCAACTTCAAACGCAATCGGCTTACGTCTTCTATCATGATACTTCTTTTGTCTGTCTTGAGAAGTCTGAATCCGCTGTCGGATCAATTGTAGTTGGTCATGGGCTTCTTGCAAAATTGCTGGTCCAGAGATCGGGCGTTCAGCTGTTTCCCTCCAACAGGTTGGAGTTCGGCATCGACGTCCGTACAAAAGCTGATATGGAGGCATACCAATAGTCGAGTGATAACTATTGTTATAAGCAAACTCCACAAACGGCAGGTGAGTATCCCAACTTCCACCGAGATCAATCACACAGGCACGTAACATATCTTCTAGGGTCAAAATTGTCCTCTCACTTTGCCCGTCAGTTTCAGGATGATAGGCAGTGCTCATCTTAAGTTCAGTTCCTAGTCCATTCTGAAAAGCCTTCCAAAAACGAGAAGTAAATCTGCTGTCACGGTCCGATACTATAGACAATGGCACACCATGTCTAGTCACGATTTCTTTCATGTATAATTCAGCTAACTTTTCGAGGCGTTCATCTTCACGTATGGGTAGGAAATGGGCTGACTTAGTAAGTCGATCCACTATTACCCATATAGAGTCATGATTCCGCTTTGTCCTGGGCAGCTTCGTCACAAAGTCCATGGTTATATGGTCCCACTTCCATTCCGGGATCGGCAATGGTTGTAGTTCCCCATACGGCTTCTGATGTTCAGATTTGACTTGTAAACAAGTCATGCAATTTTCTACATATCGCCCCACGTCCTTCTTCATTCCAGGCCACCAATAATCCGTTCTCAAGTCTTGATACATTTTGGTAGAACCAGGGTGTATCGAAAATTTCGACATATGAGCTTCCGACAGAATTTGATCACGAATACCTCCTAGTCTGGGAACCCATATTCTATCCATGAACCGTCTAAGACCACGATTATCAAGGGTCAGCTGAGTCACATATGTAACCATACGTTCAGATTTCAAGTTCTCATCCCGAATGGCTTCGGTTTGAGCGGCAATAATCGACTCAGGCAAGGCAGGCTCAAAAACAACAGAAGTCAGAGCATAACATCGGGTATAATGGTCTGGTCCGGTTTTGCGGCTTAGGGCATCTGCTACAATGTTTGCTTTACCTGGATGGTAAAGGATTTCACAGTCATAGTCTTTAATCAATTCCATAGAACGCCTTTGACGCATATTCAGCTCTTTCTGGTCAAATATATACTTCAGACTTTTGTGATCTGTATATAACTTGCATCTAGTCCCATACAGATAATGCCGCCAAATCTTCAGTGCAAAGGTCACGGCTGCAAGTTCTAAATCATGCGTCGGATAATTCTTCTCATGCGCCTTTAGCTGCCTTGATGCGTAGGCAATTACTTTATCCCTTTGCATCAGCACACAACCTAATCCCATCTTAGAAGCATCACTATAGACTACAAAATCGTCATTACCCTCAGGTAAGGCCAAAACCGGTGCTTCTACTAGCTTACGCTTTAGAGTTTCAAAGGCTCGATCTTGAGATTCATTCCATTCAAACTTAACTTCTTTCTTCGTCAGACTGGTTAAAGGCACCGCAATCTTGGAGAAATCACGGATAAATCTTCTGTAATAACCCGCTAGACCCAAGAAACTCCGAACTTCAGATACGTTTTTCGGCGCTTCCCACTTCTGAACCGCCTCAACCTTTGATGGATCTACGGCTATTCCCTCACCCGAGACAATATGTCCTAAAAACTGCACCTGGCGTAACCAGAATTCACATTTGGAGAATTTTGCATAGAGTCGCTCTTTCCGTAACAATTCTAGCAATTCTCGCAAATGCATCGCATGATCAGATTCAGACTTGGAGTAAATCAAGATGTCATCAATGAAGACTATCACTGATTTATCCAGCATTGGTCTACATACCCTATTCATGAGGTCCATAAATGCGGCCGGGGCATTTGTGAGACCGAACGGCATTACTAGAAACTCAAAATGGCCGTAACGAGTACGAAATGCAGTCTTCGGTACGTCAGACTCAAATACCTTGAGTTGATGATATCCAGATCGAAGATCAATCTTTGAGAAGTAGCTAGCCCCTTGCAGTTGATCAAACAAGTCATCAATTCTAGGCAGAGGGTATCGGTTCTTAATAGTTACCTTATTTAACTCCCGATAATCGATACACATGCGAAAGGTACCATCCTTCTTCTTAACGAAAAGAACCGGAGCACCCCAAGGAGAAGTACTCGGACGAATAAACCCTTTATCTAATAATTCCTGCAACTGACTCATCATTTCCTTCATTTCATTCGGAGCAAGACGGTAAGGGGCTTTCGCGATAGGAGCAGCACCCGGTACAAGGTCAATATGGAATTCGATTTGACGATCTGGTGGCAAACCAGAGATGTCATCCGGGAATACGTCAGGGAAGTCTCGAACTACAGGTACATCAGACACGGTATTTTTAACTTCTTTAGCATCTATGGCATAGGCTAAATAGGCGGAACAACCTTTGGTTAGGCACTTTCGGGCTTTCATTACAGAGATGAGACCTAAATTTCGAGTCTTTCTATCGCCATAAACATAACGTTCACTTCCTTCGGGGGTTCTAATTCTAATTATCCTTTTTGCACAAAGGATTTCAGCATTGTTCATCATTAGCCAGTCCATTCCTATAATAACATCGAACTCCCTAATCCACATCGGTATCAGGTCAACGTCCGAGGAGAGGTCATCAATCACTAGCTTACAGGAACGAAAGATTCTATTCACAGTCACATAATTCGAGTTAGCAGTCTCTATGTCTAAGGGTGCAGGTAACATTACAGGGGCAAAATCAAACTGCCTAGCAAACTTTTCAGACACATACGATAGATTAGAGCCAGAGTCAAATAAGATTAAGGCAGGTATATCATTAACAAGAAATGTACCCGTGACGACGTCAGCAGTCTCTTTTGCCTCTTCGGCTGTCATCTGGAAAGATCTCGGTTGATTCCTCGGGGCAGAAGAACCTTTGACTGATTGCTGAGGTGAAGATGTAGGCGGAGGAACAAATCGGGGTCGGGTACAATCTTTAGCATGATGCCCCAACGTAATGCAGTTTCTGCAAGCCTCATCACGCCTGGGACATTCTGACCGATCTTGACCATTCTGTTTACAGCAGTAACATCTAACGAACGCAGGATCGCATTTCCCTTCATGAGTTTGCTTGCAACGAGGACAAGCAGGCTTTGGCGTCGAGGTCACAGCATACGACTTAGCTTTCTTGAAAGACTGCTTATCTCCCTTCTTCGAACCTTCACTCTTCTTTTCAGCTCTCTCAGATTTTTCCTTCTTATTAGATTTAGCAATAAAAGGACATGCTCGCTCAGGATAGATTTCAAGCTCACCTACCCTAGCAATTTCCACTGCCTCAATATAACTTCTCGGTCTGCCAGATTTCACAAACTTCCTGATTTCTCGATCTAAACCATCCACAAACAAATCTCTTCTCCTTTCGTCAGTATCAACAGGGTGATCAGATAATAACGAGAGCCTGGTGAATTCCAGCTCATAGTCCGTCACGGATCTTGTACCTTGCTGAAAAGATAGCAGGGTTTTCTCCATCTGGCGCTTAACATCCTGGGGGCAGTATTTTTCCTTCAGATGAATCTTAAATTGATCCCAAGTAATGGATTTCTCCATTGCTTCAGACATGGGATTCGTAATCGACTTCCACCAACGGCCAGCTCCATCTTCCAACATTCCTGTTGCAAACGTCACCTTGTCTTCCTCATTACACTTGGAGAGTTTGAACGCTTTCTCCACATTCGCGACCCAGTCCATAGCCTTAACAGGATCAGATGACCCCGCAAACGTACGAGCTCCACACTTCTTGAAATCAACAAACGTACACTCACGTCCTACCTTAACGTGATGGTCAGAAGAGTCAGTCTCACTTTCATCAGAGGACACATGTTTATGTTTCCTCTTCCTGTCTTTCTTCGGCTTCGCTAACATTTCTTCCCTATGCTTCAGTTCTAATTCTTGTAACTTAAGTTCTCGCAACCTAAGTTCTTCTTCACGGCGCTTAAATTCCATTTCGCGCTGGTTAACTTCGTCAGTCTGCATTACTGCTTTACCCTTGGTCAGCAAATCCTTAATCTCCCTAAATCGGTCTTCAACTGCCATATCAGTCTGTAATCGATTTCTATCCATCATAAGCTGCATCTGCCTACGGTTATCCTCATTCAACTTATGAACGAGGTCAATCAATTGAGCCTGCTGGGGAGGCACAGGGGTGGCAGTACTGCTTGAGTCATTAGCAGTATTTTCAGGGTCAGTGCCTAAGTCCTCTACGTGAACAGATTCTTTGTGTTGATCAGCTGCAGCATCAGCAGCTTTATCAACCCTTGAGGAACCGGCAACAGTCGAATTCTTATCAGCCATTGGCTGAAAATATAAAGGAAATAGCTATTATTTCCTGATTCAAATAAGCACAGTTCAAGTCACAATTCCTACGTCAGATAATCATATCTAAATTCATAGATATGAAGGCAGTTAATCATACTCACAAAGTCAAGTCAAATTCAAGTCAGTATCAAGCAGTCAATCCCTCCCCCATCCTATCAGTCATCATTTGCCTATCTTAGGTCAAGTTGTGTGGGTAGTCCTTTACTAATTAGGTTACCCTAGGCCTCGGTGACTTGTTCGGGAATTCAGAGTCACATAGTCCATACCATACCAGTAGTTTAAGTATCGGGTGGCCAATCCGATGATTAAACTGCTGCTCTGATACCAACTTTGTAACATCCAATTACCACAAACAGTACACGTCATAATATTTCATTTGATTAAGTAATAATAATTGTTTGATACCACAGGTCCCACAGCAAGAATACTTAATTACAACAATATTAAAATCAAATGGTGGTCTAACTAGCTTCTAAATCTTCAATCAGAGTGCGGAAGACTGAACAAGCTACCCGAGACCGCATCATCTTTTCAAAATAGGCGTCATCAAAGTCCAAAAGTCTGCTATTCATCGAATGTCCAGAATCACTTAGCTTGGGACGAACTACCTGCTAGGGTCTTGCCTTTATCAACCTTTCCTGAAAAAGAGTTGTCATGACAGAGTAAGCTAACAAAGCTTAGTGAGTTAACAGAGTTCCATTGGTTACCACACACATATAACATACTATCAGATCCTGTCGGCAACACGTCAGAGACGGCAAAAGGTTGGGAGACAACCCAGTCGGTATTCCCATGTGTAAGGCCGAAGCCCTACGGGAAGTGTATGGAAACAAGTCAATTAGGAAAGGAATCTGCAGAATTCCTTCCTGTGAATGGAGATCTCACATTCGGTCCGGTCGGATAATGCAATATGCAGCGGCAAATATTCATACAGTCAAGTAAGCAATAAGCATGATACGTATTTACATAAAATGTAAAAGTGAACATGCAATCAAGGCAATTCAAGTGTCTAGCTTCAGTAATGTCAAAAGTACGTTTCTATGATACAATATAGTATTAAAGAAACATGCAGCAACAGTCAGAAGTTTCCATACAGTCAATACATTCACCAATAAGTATCGAAATATATGCAAGTATTTAATGAAAATCTGTCACTCACAGTAGTCCTTAGTCAGATAGTGCTTAACGAATTAAGCTGTTCAGTTTACTCTGTCAAATCGGCGGGTTCCTGCATTTCAGTTTCAAGTCTGGCATTTCAGTTTCAAGTCTGTGACATAATCTATATAACCCTAGTTACATAATTAGGTTATTATCAATTCTAGCTGTCGAGTCTGAGGTAGCTCCTATCGTCCCAAGGTGAGTCTATTCTTATCAGATTAATACGATTCATCTAATTATAGATGTGTGGCCTTTAAACAAAGCCAATCGTATTACTAGCAAGGTGAAACATGACATACAATTTCTAAGGGTTCATACAGAGTCTGATAATTTATTTGTGCCTATAATAGATATGCATCTTGAACTTGTGAGTTTTATCATAATCAAACAATACTTTCAATTTCCTTAGATTGTTTAATAACTTAATCTGATTTAGAAATTTAACTATGGCTAGGAACTAAATCAGATTCGAATTAAGGCAACAGATTCGAATGGGCAACAGATTCGAATGGGCAACAGATTCGAATGGGCAATAGATTCGAATGGGCAACAGATTCGAATGGGCAACAGATTCGAATGGGCAATAGATTCGAATGGGCAACAGATTCGAACATCAATAGATTCAAACATCAATCTCGAATCTAGGGGGATCAGATTCGAAATCAATAGATTCTATACTAGGGAAGATAGATTCGAAGGCAGCAAATTCGAGTCTAAGGGATTAGATTCGAAAACATACATCTTCGAGTCTAATAGATTAGATTCGAAACACATACCCTTCGAGTCTGGGAGATAGAATCGAAATCATCACCCTTTCGAGTCTATACATGAATGTCTCGAATTTGTTCTACTTGTTCATCGGTTTTCCAGGTTCTAACAACTAAATATGAGCATAAATGATAGAGAAATGGTTACTAACCTTCGTGCAAGCTATAGCCTTCGACTATGGATGATTTCCAAGCAAGAACAGGTCCTAAACGGGGGCAAATCAGCTTCAAATGAAGGAAAAATGAGCAAACTCGAAAATGCTCATTCAAAACCGAACCAAAAGTCAGAAAAATGGTCGATCTTACCTCAAATCTGAACGAAGTCAAACATGCAATGGTAAATTCGTGAAGAACTCGACGATCTCTATCCGATGACGTAAGAATCACGAGAATCCGACGGTTCGATTAGTAGAAAAGCTAGAGAGAAGATGTAACTTAGAGAGAGAAGGAGGAGAGAGTTCTTAGATTTCCAAACCTAAGAAATGAGGAGGGGAGGTCATATTTATAGGGAAAATAGGGAAAGATCAGATTTTCTACTGAATTTTCCGGAATTGACCAACTTTATTTCCCATCAATCCGATTTGCATATTTGTCTTTTAGTCACATTTTTTATTCATTTTAGTCCGTTTCGTCACTTTCAGTCTTTAATTTGTCATTTAGCTGAATTTTAATTATTAACTTAATTTCAGCTAAATTTTGGGCAACATTTCATAATTAATTATAACTTAATATAATTAATTATCACAGATTCATATTTTCAGTTATTTACTAATAATTGGATAAAATTGCTTTATTATCCAAAGTCTGTTGCTGTAATTTGTATTTAATAAATTACGGGCTGTTACAATCTTCCCCCGTTAAATTGATTCCGTCAAGACCCTAAAGAAGGATGATTCCGTCAACAAAATCGAGACTTCCAATATGGATCAACCTCAGCTACGAAGGATGATCGATACTATAAACGTCAAGACCCTAAAGAAGATCATGAGTCACGACTAGTGTCAGGGAACTCGAAAGAGTTTTCCGAATTTATGGAATTCATGAAACAACAGACCATGACACAAACGAAAACTATGGAGATGCTTGGAAGGCAAATGGGACAAATTGCAGAGTCCCTAACTAAACGAGAAGAATGGAAACTTCCAAGTAACACCACGGTTAATCCACCGCACCACCATGGCAAGGAGAAGAAATATGAAGTTAATGAAGTGAATGAAGTAAACAAAGTCACTACCCTTAGGAGTGGAAAGAAAGTAGATAATAAGATAGAAATGCCTAAGGAAAGTGAGACAGACAATGAGGTAGAAATTGCCTATGAAGAGGAACCACCTAAATCGGAGTCAAAGGTAGAAACAAGGATTAAGAAAGTTACTTTTAAGGATTTAGAAGCTAAGAAACCAGTCAAGACTAAAGTTGGGGAAGGCAGTTCAAACATTGAAATTGCTCCTTACCCAACGGCCTTAGAAAATCCGGCATCATTTCCTTATGGTAAGAAATGACCTAAAAATGAAGAGTTATGGGACATTTTTAATCAAGTTAAAATTAACATTCCCTTAATAAAAGATGTACAACAAGTCCCTTCTTATGCTAAATTCCTAAAAGACCTTTGCACTCAGAAACGTAAATTCAAAATATCTCTTCCAAAACAAATCAACCTCACTGAACAAGTCAGTGCAGTTATCACTAGCTCACTGCCGCCTAAACTAAAAGACCCAGGATCACCCTTGATCCTGGTGACTATCGGCGATATTCAAATCAAAAAGGCACTTCTAGACTTAGGGGCAAGTGTTAACATTCTACCTGGTAATTTATTTGATCAACATGATCTAGGCACCCTACAGACAACAGATGTCATCCTACAATTAGCAGATAGGTCCACCAAAGTACCACGGGGGATGTTATCTAGATGTAATTGTTAAGGTCGAAGATTTCTATTATCCAGTAGATTTCTTAGTGTTGGACTCGAACAATACCTATAAAGAAAGCCAACCGGCAATCATATTAGGACGTCCCTTCTTAGCCACAATCAATGCTCAGATCAATTGCAGGACAGGTGCCTTACACATAGCATTCGGAAATCGCAAACTCCGACTCAATGTCTTTAATAATGTACCTAATGCACCATTGGATTCAGAGTGCTACATGATCGACTTAGTTGATGATTTAATACAACAACAATTATCAACAATAACATGTAAAGATCCAGTGGAGCTGCTCCTATATTATAATGAGCATAAGTTAGATAATATGCCTGAAGGTAAGGAGTTCGAACTTGAACGTGTTCAGTCAGTGGACTCTACTCAACTACCATGGACACATAAGATCGAGAAACTTCCTACTGATCTACCACCATCAGCAAAACCATCTCTAGAGCAACCACCCAAGTTAGAGTTCAAACCACTTCCATCTCATCTCAAATATGCTTTTCTTGGCCCTGAGAGTACATTGCCTGTAATCATTGCAACAGATTTACTGCTGCACAAGAAAAGGCTTTATTAGAAGTTCTATCGAGATATAAGGAAGCGGTAGGTTGGACAATAGCAGACCTTAATGGGATTAGCCCAACACTGTGTATGCATAGGATTATAATTGATCCAACAGCTAAGCCAAGCAGAGATGCTCAGCGAAGGCTAAATCCCAACCTTAGAGAGGTAATGAAGAAAGAGGTACTGAAATGGCTAGATGCTGGAAGTATATATCCTATATCAGATAGCCAATGGGTTAGTCCCACACAGACGGTACCTAAGAAGACCGGAATCACTGTTGTCGATACTCCAGAAGGAGAAAAGATTGCAACTCGCCCTATAACGGGGTGGAGAGTATGTATCGACTATAGAAAACTGAATGCCGCAACCTCTAAGGATCATTTTCCTTTGTCATTCATCGACCAAATATTAGAGAAATTAGCGGCGCAAAAATTCTATTGCTTCTTAGATGGCTATTCGAGGTATAATCAAATTCCGATTCACCCAGAAGACCAAGAGAAGACGACCTTTACATGTCCGTATGGTACATTCGCCTACCGAAGAATGTCATTTGGATTATGTAACGCTCCGGCCGCATTCCAGCGATGCATATTTTCAGACATGGTCGGAGGGTCTATTGAAATCTTCAAGGACGACTTTTCTATATTTGATAAGTCATTCGAAGGGTGTCTCTCTCATTTAGAAAAAGTTCTTAAGCGGTGTACCGAAACCAATTTGGTATTAAGCTGTGAAAAGAGTCATTTCATGGTTAAAGAGGGAGTAGTTCTGGGACATATAGTGTCTGAAAGAGGAATGGAGGTTGATCGACCTAAAATACAATTAATTTCATCGTTACCACCGCCTACTAATATTAAAGGATTCATTCCTTCTTAGGACATGCAGGATTCTACCGAAGGTTTATAAAAGATTTTAGTGCCATAACTAAAACTTATGTAACCTTCTGCTTAAGGACGCACCATTTAATTTCGATGAGGGATGCGTAGAGGCGTTTGACGCATTAAAAGCTAAGCTCACGGAGGCACCATACTGCAATCACCCGATTGGTCTCAGCCCTTTGAGATCATGTGCGACGCAAGTGATCACGCAGTAGGTGTCGTCCTTGGTCAAAGAGTGGACAAAAAACCTGTGGTAATATACTATGCAAGTAAAACATTCTCTGAAGCTCAGATAAATTATACAACAACTGAAAAAGAATTGCTTGCAGTAGTTTATGCGCTAGATAAGTTTAGATCTTTTGTCTGGGGAGCTAAGGTGATTATGTATTCCGATCATAGTGCCTTACGACACCTCTTGGCTAAGAAAGATGCTAAACCACGGCTAATTCGATGGATACTGCTTTTACAAGAGTTTGATTTAGAAATTCGAGATAAAAAGGGCTCAGAAAATGTAGTAGCAGATCATCTATCGAGATTACCAGCAATCACCACCGATATGCTGGATTCCATTCGGGATAACTTCCCAGATGAACAATTACTGTTCATCGCCAAAGTGCCTTGGTTTGCTAATTTAGTGAACTACTCTGTCACAGGGAAAATCCCAGGCCACTGGAATTCACATCAAAGAAATTATTTCTTTTCCCAAACTAAACAATACATTTTGGAGGAGCCGGATTTATTCAAAATAGGAGTAGATCAAATTATCCGGCGATATGTGCCAAACAATGAGCATTACAACATCCTAAATCACTGCCATTCATACGCATGCGGAAGTCACTTCAGTGCCAAAAAGACAGGCCATCGAATCTTACAATGTGGGTTCTTTTGGCCGACTATCTTTAAGGATTCTTATGAGTTTGTTAAGTCATGCCTACGATGCCAACAAATAGGAGAAATTTCAAAGAGAGACCAAATGCCTATGACACCAATTCTTATAGTAGAGATTTTCGATGTGTGGGGCATAGACTTCATGGGACCCTTCCCTAAGTCGTATGGTTTTGAATATATCCTAGTGGCAGTCGATTACGTCTCTAAGTGGGTAGAAGTCGAAGCCACAAGAACTAATGACCATAAGGTAGCATGCCAAATTGTTAAACGAAATATATTTTCTCGTCATGGAATTCCTAGAGCCATAACTAGTGATGAGGGTTCTCATTTCAAAAATATGTACTTTAGAAAACTACTCAAGCATTACGGAGTAACCCATAAGATCGCAACCCCATACCACCCACAAACTAGTGGACAGGTAGAAGTGTCCAATAGGGAAGTTAAGCGCATACTAGAGAAAACAGTACAACCCGATAGGAAAGATTGGTCAACACGACTAGACGATGCACTTTGGGCATATCCCACTGCTTTTAAAACCCCTATTGGCATGTCTTCGTATAAGTTAGTGTATGCAAAACTATGTCGTCTCCCGGTTGAGCTAGAACACTGAGCGCAATGGGCAATTAAAAATACAAATCTCAATTTCACAGCCGCCGATATAAATCGAAAACACCAATTAAACGAATTAGAAGAAATACGTAATGAAGCTTATGAAAGTGCTAAAATATCTAAAGAAAAGACAAAAGCTTTCCACAATCGACTAATTAAGCGAAAGACGTTTAACAAAGGTGACAAAGTGTGGTTATTCAATGCACGCCTGCGGCAATTTCCAGGAAAACTAAAAAGTAAGTGGTCAGGCCCATACACAGTAACTAACGTCTACCCTCACGGTGCAGTGGAAATAATAGATCAAAAAGGTGGTGAGCCGTTTAAAGTAAACGGA